>JARGSG010000222.1:0-338266 GCA_030374805.1 Gracilaria gracilis | reverse complement strand
GGGAACGTTGTACGATGTGCATCGATGGGCTGAGTGCAGCCATCAAGTCCCTCGTTGCCCGCCGTCGGAAGGACAAGCCGAGGATTACTTACCTCGAGTTGGTCCAAGCCGCGCGCGCGGAGGGTGATGCAGTAAGTGCTCGTGTTCCTCATTCGAGGTCGAAGTGTGCAAAGCGTTAGTGATGGAGGACCGCTCCCCATCGCTCTCACTGGTAGCGGCTGAACACCCTCAACAGGGATACGACAACGTGCAGTTGGCTCACAGCGAAGTCATCTCCGTGCCGACTACGGAACTCCCGTCCACGACGGATACATCTTTCGATACAGCACTGGTCGACCCAGCGCTGTGAGCGGACAACCGTCGTATAACGGTGCCCTCTATCCCACATTCGAATGGAGGTACCCGTTTTCAACGGCCTGGATGAAGAGACCCCCGCCCTGCGGTTCGTTTCGCCGAAGTTCGGAAAGGTAACCTGCAGCAGCAGTATTGCGTTTGATATGCCACCTGTGCTATACGCACGGTCACACATCACCGCAGTGTCTCCTCTCTCTGAGGACAATGGGCAAGGTAGTGTCGAACTACGAAGCCCTCACTCCAGAGGAGAAGCGCACAGTGCCCATCGCATCGTACTTGCGCGCGAAGCTGGACCTGTCACATGCCCTCCCGCCTGCGCGGTCTGTTCCGATGCGATCGGATGTCCCCTCCCAGCAGGGGTACGTTCCAAACACCACACAGGTAGAAAATCCTCAACGAGAATCCCAAGCCCTCTTCGTTGAGGAGCCTGAGAAGCCGCCGCAGGCGGAAGGCCAGGAAAACTAAACAAGGGAGTCTCCTCTTTGGGAGATGCGTCCTCAGAGTTGAGGCTCGTGACGCCCGAGGCGTCGTTGCCTCACTCCCCGGTAAAGATCCTCACTAGGAAGGACACCGCAGACGCGGATTCGGAACACTTAGGTGTTCTGCGTCGACCGTGGATACGGGTAAGAAACAACCGGATCCCAGATAGAATCTTGGTCATGGCCAAGCGTATTTATAAAGTTTACGCCGAACTTGGCCTTAACCCCCAGTCTCTGGTAAGAACTCTCAGTGTCCTGGATACAGGTGCGGGCCCGAACTTTGTCGTGGAATTCTTTTTGCCTTCCCAGATGCGGTCTCGAATTCGCGCTGATGCGGTTATGGATGTCGCAGATGCGAACAACAACCCGTTGAAAACGGTAGGCACCGTCGACTTGGTCGTACGGTTGGGCACCATGATGGTGAAGCTTGAATTTATAGTCTGTCGGTCATTGGCCGCTCCAGTGATACTGGGATATAATTACTGCGACAGATTTGTCGACGCAATCAGGCCCCGCCTCAGGCGTGTCGAACTGGTCAACGAATCCTCTGTTCCAATTGTTCGACGTCCGCTAAAGCGGGCTTCGCGGAAGCATGTTCCACTCCCTGCCGCGCAGGAATCACCTCCGGCGCGCCGGGAATGTACGAAACTACGCGTCGCTGTGTCTGTCTCTATCCGCCTGAGTCACAGGTAATGGTGCAGGTCAATTCCCGTCAACACGGTCTTCGGGTTGTGCAATCCATTTCCTCGTTGTACGAGCATTGTCAATTAGCCGTCGCGAACGGTGTCGTGCAGGCCACACCAGATATCCCGTTTCGGGTACTCGTTGCCAACCTTGGCAGCAAACCTCAGTATCTGGAAAAGAACCAAGTAATTGGATCAGTTACCCCGCACCCGCTCGCGAGGCTCCCGACGCGGATGACGGCTGCCGATGTTCTCAGTTTAGTTTCCTCTGACGAGGTGGTGAGTACAGAGAACTCCGACGCCCCGTCTAAGGAGGGAGAGGAAATTGCCGTTTTAACGGAGAATACTGCCGTGTCAACGCAGAAGTCACCGAATGGTTCGGAATCGAACCCTGTACCAACAGGAGAGCGTGGCCCCACAAGCTATGACCGGCTTGACCCGGTGAAGGCTCTCGAAGAGCTGGACCTCGGTCATGTACCGGATTCGCACCGCGATCGACTCCGTAACATGTTACGGGAATTTACCACTATGTGGAATGGCTCTCTAGGACAGATAGATGCAACGGAACACCGGATTCAGGTGATGCCGAACACGCGTCCCGTTGCGCAAACTCCTTATAGGGCAGGACCGAAGGCTCGGGAAGAGGAGCATTTTCAATTTCACAAGATGCTCCGCGCCGGGGTGATTGAACCCGCTCAATCACCCTCGGCATCCCCAGTCGTACAAGCATTAAAGGCCGACGGTACGTCGCGATTTTGTGTCGACTACCGTCGGTTAAACGCAGTAACAGTACGGGATACCTACCCGATTCCTCGGATGGATGAGTGCATTGATTCACTTGGGAACGCAACCGTGTTCACGGCGTTGGATGCCAATTGGGGATATTGGCAAGTCCCTGTAAGAGAAGAGGACCGCGACAAGACAGTCTTTGGCTGTCACTCCGGGTCCTACCGCTTCAAGTGGATGCCATTTGCGTTGACCAACGCCCCCGCCACGTTCCCACGAGTGGGCGATATCCTGCTCAACAGGTTCAAGTGGCGGTCGTGTTTGGTATATCTGGATGACGTCATGGTCTTCTCAGATAACCTCGACGACCACCTCACCCATGTACGGGAAGTTCTAACCGTTTTACGCGATGCTGGGATAACCGTCAAGCTAAGGAAGTGTGAATTTTTCACATATACTATCAAGTGTCTTATTCACATTATCCGTCCTGGACGGCTGTCAATCGAGGAAGCTCGAGTCAAATCCCTAATGAAGGCAAAGGAACCCCGTACTCAGACGGAATTGCGATCCTTCTTAGGCCTCGTCAACGTCTATCGACGGTTCATCCCGAACTTTTCGGACATCGCGGCGCCCCTCCACGCACTCCTGCACAAGGGACAACCGTTGAAACTGGAACTCTTAACTCCCGCGAAAGCGGAAGCTTTTAACTCCTTAAAAGAGGCTTTCACGTCAGCACCGATCCTATCGTTACCCAAATTACGATTGCCGTACTCCGTGCATACGGACTCGAGCCGAACTACCAAGCCGGTTGCGCTCTTTTCCAAACCACCCCGGAAGGGAAACGGAAACCCATCGGGTACTGGTCGCGCTCGCCTGAACGTCCACGAGCGGAACTTCTCCGTTTCGGAGAGAAAGAGTGTCTCGCAGTTGTGTGGGCACTGAGCACTCTTCGCCCCTATCTTATGAGTGTTGACTTTACCGTATATACGGATCACTCCTCGCTGAGGTGGTTGATGAATATCTCTGATCCATCTGGCCGCGTGATGCGATGGAGACACCGCTTAGCGGAATATGACTTCACAGTCATATATAAGAAGGGGGTGCAGAACAAGCAGGTCGACGCACTGTCCCGATTACCCACAAGTGTAGAGGCCCTCGCAACCAAGGATGACGACATCCCCTGCTTCGTGGTGGACGGAAAAAGCACCGGAAGATCCGGAATGGCCAGAAGATCTGGATATGAATGCTGACTTTGACGAAATACTGGCCTCTAATGAGGTCGCTACTGAGAAACCCCCACCGGGGAATTTTTGTCCCCATAACTCCAGAGGAACTGGTACGAGAACAGTTCGGAGACCCCTTTTGCATAGGGATACGCGCCAGTCTTAACGGTGGTGGAGCACTCCCCTTCGGGGTAAACGACCAAGGCTACCTCGTGAGGAACGTCGAGGCTACCCCCCAAGTAGTGGTGCCGCACTCCCTGCAATCGCGGTTGTTGCATTTAACGCATTACCCGAAGATCGGTGGTCATGCCGGTGGCCGACAGCTCTATTTTCACCCTGACAATGGACTTTTATTGGCCCGCAATGGCGGTGGATTGCTACGCGACAGTACGATTCTGTACGGAGTGCGCAAAGAACCCAGTGAAACTTCGGAAGAACAGCAAATCGCTGAAGCTATTCCCTGCTAGGGCAACCGCTGGAGTTTGTCGCAATTGACATCCTCGGGCTACTCCTCACAACAAAAGGAGGGAACAAGTTTCTACTTGTGATCACCGACACCGCTTCTCGAAGCTTGTTTGGACTGTCCCCTCTTCGGAGGATAACCGCGTACACGGTGGCTAACGCATTCGTTACCCCATTTGGGCATTTGCGTACGGTCCTCCAGTGGAGTTGTTGTCCGATAACGGAAAGCAGTTCGCGTCGCGCTTCTTCCAGGATGTCTGCCGCATCCGGGACGTGAAGAACCAGTTCACAACTACCTATCATCCCCAATGTAATGGGCAAGTTGAACGGTTCAACCGGACGATACTAGTCGCCCTCCGTTCCTACGTTGCTGACCACCCCCAAGAATTGGGACTTGTACACCGATGCGGTGGACGTTCGCGTACAATACGCAAGTTCACCGGACTACCGGAGTATCACCATTTGAATTGGTATTGTCTCGTGCTCTCCCCGCCTGCGGCGTTGGAATCGCAAGCTACGCTTGGAAGCTTCCCATCTGTAGGTGATTACCGACAAAAGATGCAAAGAGTGGCTCACGAAGTTGGTACATGCTACGCGGAAGTCAATGGCCAAAGCTCAAGCCACATAAAAGCAGAATTTCGACGCTCGTTTACGAAGATCCTACAGCCTGCCAATTGCGGTAGGTAGCTACCTCTTCGTACGAAAGGAGTACTACAACCCGGAATGGGAGAAACGTCACAAGCTATCGCCAGTGGCGGACGGACCTTTCAGGGTGATATCCGTAACTACCGACACAGTCGTGGTTCAAATGGGCGACACGCCATGAGTGGCTATCCCGCGATCGCCTTGTACCGCCCCTCCGCCCTCGTCTGAGGTAGTTTTGGACAGCATAACTCCCGTTTCTACGGGTACACCAGCACCGGAGACACCGGGAACATCTGTGGCCAAACGACCATTGTTTTTACCACATCCCCCCCGGGGCCTCTCAGACATTCCGATGTTATCCGAAAACCCGTCTTCGCCGGATAGGACAGGCCATTTTTGGCCGAACTTCTATGACCCCCATGGCATGCATTATTCCCCGCCATGCGGCAGTTCCACCACTCCTTCCCGTGGCTCCGTCTAAGGAGGGGGAGGAGGTTCGCCGCTCCAAAGGAGATCCTATCGCCGTCGCAACGGAATTCGCAGCGCGGAACAGAGGTTAGTAAAGCGGAGTCGTCGCCGCAGACGCATCACGACAATCGACCTGCTTCACAAAGCCCCAATCAGGGTGTATGCTCATCACCATCGGTTACGGAGTTTTCCGTAGGAACGGAAATGGCAGGGCCACTATCGCCGCAAGAGGCGGAGTGCAGCGCAGAGGATGAGCCAGCAGCGCTGGGTATGGACGACCAAGTCCCTCGGGGGAACATTTAACAGGAGTTTTCAGCAAACGCCCTCCACCCTGGAAGACGCCACAACAACGACACCCACCGTCCGCAACGGAATTGATAACCCTGAGACAGGGGAGTCATTTGTAGGTTCATCGCGCACGCGTTCCAGAGCGTCTCGGCAGATCCTGGCGTCGAAACTAGAGTGAAATCGGTCGTTCCGGACAAAGCACACCGTCCAGGACGGCGAGCCAACGGCAAAAGAATCAAAATCTCCACAATAATGGGCGCAGCGCAAGCTTTACACGTCCGAAACGGAAGAAGTGCTGTGTACGACCCACACGGGGCCAGCGCAGCACACGCCGGCTCAACGGACTTCGCCGTTGGACGACGGGGGGGTGTCAAGTCCAAAGCGCACGGCGCAGCCGTTGGAGAAAGCTCACTCTAGAGAGGACGCTTCAAACTTGGGTTAACCCTAGCCAACCATTGTTAGAGTCACGTGCCCGCTCACGGGGAGACGCACCTTACGCGCCACTCTCCACGGAGCGTGGAACACCCCAGTCGGCAGAAGACGGCGTCATTGCCACCGCAGAGGCGGGAATGACTCACGCAAGCTAGCGGTGAGAGACGACTACCACGAAGGTGGGAGACTCGATCCCTTGTAGGGTTAGCGCCGACACGGCTTCGATGCACCCCGACACCCCCTTGAGGGATATATTTCCCCATGACGGTAATGTTCAACTAGAAGTGACGAGGACACGGCATGGCCGGGGAAGTGTACGTACAGGAATACGTCGTCGACCGAGATTCTCGGACATTCCTACGATAGGAACGGTAATTTACAATACCTAGTTCGTTGGTAAGGTTATGGCTCTGAAGGGGATACTGAGGAACCGATCGCACACCTCCCCGCGTTCACGGGTTGTAAAGTATCGCCGTCGCGCCGGTACGGCTCTCCCAGGTACGCTGGATAACGCCCAGGTTGGGTAATGGGCACCGCCATTGCGGGAAGAAGAAGTTAAGAAGAATTCTCCATGCCTTTTCAATACGGGAATGACGCTCACCCTGGGTGGCGTCACGCAGTCGCACTCTCTGAGTTGGAGTCCGACTCAGTCGGGTTAATAACCCTATTTACTCAGTTATCGTGCTGATGGGTTTTTTATCCAGCTTGCTGGTCTTATGGATCCGCATTCACGGGTTTCCCCCCATCACCAGGGTGTACAGTTGTCGAGTACACCACAATACTTGTGTTTTCATTGTGTCTACAATGCTACATTGCCATCTTGGATGTATGTTCAACTCGGATCAACCGGTTCTGTCGCCCCGTCATCGGGTGTTGCACGACGCTTTGCAACCGCTGCAACACACGTGCGGCATCGGCATAACACGGTGGGAGGCTGGTGCGTTTCAGTGCGTAACGGTCGAAGTTCCCGGAGATCGGGTCTGTCCCCTCTACAGTACTATGAGGATGGCTTTTGCTAAAATCCCGTATCTCGGGCAACACTTTCCCGTTTCCTTAATTATCTTGCACCAGGCTTTTATCAACGTGCTTTGACACTTTAGTGAAGACAAATTCCAAGTTTCTTGGATGCCTTCTAAGTTATGGCATCGTTTCAGTTCGGCCGTCTATTCTTAGCTCGAACTGAAACAGGTTGCGCTTTCCACCTTAGTGGCGTTTAATCCCAACTTTCTGGGCGTCATTCCGAAGCTCTAGTGTTCGAGAGTTATCCGACGTACTGGGAGTGGTTTCTTAAGGTCTGGATCGGAAGTTAGGGGCACTTCAATATTTGCGTTTTCTGAAAACGCGTCCGCGTACTGTGGTCACTTCCGAATCGCTTTGAGCGTAGACTAACCGGACCGTTCCCGGGTTTGTGGCACCTTAGCGGAGTCAAGTTGGCTACTCTGCGTGGCAGGAAGTGGTACAAATGTCTACGAGGGACGCCCACCACCCAAATATTGGGGAACAGAGTACATTTGTCAAACAACTACTGTGGAGCGTTCCGAACTTCATCAAGACATCCCACAATGTGATCCGCAGACCTGCTAAGCAGGATGAACGCCGCTGTGATATCGAAGAAGGTTTTTGTGAGGACCAGGACGTGGTTGTGGTCGTGGTCGTTTGGATAACTGTCGGACCGCTTTGCGGGGCATCATGGCGAAGCTGAAAGAAATCTCACGCGATGGGTAGTTGGCGGACTACGTCATGGTCTCGGCGCTGCATCTGTCACCTTTGGGACGTGCTTGCGCCTAGGAGGGGGAGATGTAGTGCAACGCCCTACAAGGGATATTTCACCGACTTAGTCATTTTTATGCTTGCGCGTGCTGATGATTACTGCCGCTACACACGGGTTGTGTGCCGCAATGCGGTCTGCATATTGTGCACGGTGCACACGTACACTCGCGCCGCAGCCCCAATTTGAGCGTAACTAAGACACGTGTGGAGCTCCCGCAACGGATGGTTGGCACATCATTGCTGGTAATTTAGATATTTATTTAATAGTTTTTGACTAGTTGCAGTGAGATTACTACACTATATAGTGGCTCGGCGATTGGCCATTGCCACTAAGTAAACTTCCCCAACCAGGGTTGGCTCTATACTTCTTCGCCTTCGGCGGTCATCGACTCTTTCCAGGAGAGAGGCTCCGTTGCCTACGGGTAGTGTATCCTTCCTGCGTCACCTAACAGGACCCATTCGTGGGAGTGTTTTCCGCTTGTGTCGCGTTCGACCCTGTACAGGGATATCCCTGGTGTTTACCGTAGCCTTTTTGCCCTTTCCTCCTTTTTCTTCTTTCCATCCCCCACTCTCGCGGATTCCTTTTCTCCTTCCCCACTTCCGTGGACTCGTGCCTCTCTCGAGGGCACGTTCACTTACACACGTGTTGCTAGCACCGATCCTTGCTCAACTCTCTACGCCCGTCGTGACGGCTTTGCCTCGGCTTACACCCGACATCGTCGTGCCTTGCCAGAGAGGCTCTGTCTGCTGACTACCCTCCTACGGAGGAAGATCTCGGACAACTTCGTGGTATCTTTCTGCCTCTGGCGTTGCACTACATCAACGAAGTATGTATGATAGTTTGTTCAGTTCAAGTTCGGGTGCGTAGTTTTTTCAACGATTTTTTTCTGCACAGTTTAATGGAAATTTGATTCGATGAACACGTGATGAAACAGTAACTGTTAAAATGAACAGAAATTTTATCTCTAGTGACCATCATATAGATGCCAAAGTCTTAGTAGAGAAGGAAAGTACGTGCAATATACATTGAGGTGCATTAGTATTCGCCCACGGCCAGCAGTAGCACAGCAGATACCAGAACTTCGAGATAATATGCATGTGAAGGAGCGATTCATCACTTTGCTCTTTTTCAGTTACGTCCTGAAACCTTGTACACTCTACATTAACGCTACAACTTCCTCGCTTTCTGGGCGATAGTGCGAAAGCTTCTCACGAATATAGACCGTAAAGCCATTCTGAAACTATAATTTTTCGTTCCGTTTTCGATTTCTCCAGACAAGATTTGTAAGCAAAGTAGGCGCGAATTTGCGTTCTCAGCGACTAAGGCTGATATAAGTAGTTCTTTCATGGTTAAACGCTCTCTTTTAATCGTTTCGGTCAAATACATAAAAGTAGTCCAATGAGGCGTAAAATTGCCGTTCGAGTGGTTGCCGTACGATTTTTTTCTACGTAAACAATGCCGCAGAAAATGCACTAGACGCCAAGAGGTTGAAAATACCTTTTGAATGACGGGTGAATATGTCATTATGTTCGTTCAATTAGATGGGAAAAAAGGTTTGAAGTATAATTAGAGACGAAACGAAAATTCCAAACGAAAAAAGCTCGCCATAAATGGTCTTCCTTACCATGGATATCGAGAGAAGTGCCTTAATTCTCAAAGAGTTGATGAGGGCTTGAATGCATAAAAGTGTATGTGTCATTTTCAAGCATGCCAAAACAAGGGAACCATGATGGTAAGAATCGAGAGATTAAGACGGCGGAGGTTGTTGCAACTGATTAACGGAATGCGTTCCTCGCCACTTAGAGTGCCACAAGAATATTGATCTCCATAAGAGAGTGTTGCGCAGCCCCTGTAAAACAGGAGAGAGAAAAAGCAGAAAACTCTATGAATGAAGAGATTGTAGAACTCCGAGTGATACTGAATACTTTGAGAATGGTTGTAGCTGAAACACACGAGTTCAAAGCGCGCTCTCCGTTTTTAACGACATAGTCCGAAAGCGTCCATGTTACATCATTAATAACATGTGATAAACCAGGTAAGTATATGCAATTTAAAATTTGATTCCACCGTATGCAGAATCGGCCAAGACGATAGGCCGTGCGCATCTGTATCCCATGGTCACCAGTGATAGAAACGATGTGCAGGAGTTTTTCATCCGGAAGGTCAGTCAGGTTTAAATACCGAAATGGATCCTAGTGCGGAGAAAAATGCTGTTGCGTTTCCGCGACGGAAGCCGAAGCTTTGGTAGATACTGACGGTGATGAATGAAACATGGGCAGTGAAAGCTTTTACGAGTGGAGATGGTGTGAGCGGGAAGCGGGGGGAGGCGGGCGGGGCAATGAAAGCTTAAGACGCGTGGGGGTGAAGGAAGCGGGAGCGGCTGTGAAAAATAGAACAAGCAACGCCCTAAAGATAGAATAAGAGACAAGGAACCTTTAGAATCATGAGGAAGAGAGTATGAGAGAGAGAGGGCAGCATGATGGAGGGTGCTTCTTATAAGACCGTATTTATATTACTGCCAGCTCTCTCTCTCTCTCACCTCTCCCATCATAGATTGATCTCAGGTTTAGAGATTCTCGTCCAATCATTCATAATTTCAATTTTGCATAACGTGTATCTTGCTTATATTGATTTTATGTTAGTAAAAATTATGAAATGCTTTGTACCGCAATATCGAAATATGACTTGAGGGAATGAATAAAATATGCCAGATGCTCTCTGAATACTATGCTTCAATGAGCGTCAGTTTACAAGGTGGCCGAGGTATGAACAAGTTGTTTTCCTTTAGTTCCGTTACGTTTCTAATCCTAAATAATGTCTATATTTTTTTCTCCACATTCATCAGGACTCTACCATGCAGCGGTTGTACTAATATTATCGTGAAGGATAAACGTTTTGACGCTGGCAACTGTTAATAATACTTTTACCATGAAGAAACAATCTTCGGTTTGCTTTCAAATAGTACAGGGAACTGCGAAAGGGCCAAATTATGCTAGAGCCGTAGACACCTTGACATCTTCTTTGCCTCCCAGGCGCAGTTTATAGACAAAACCGCTCTACGACTAATCTCATATGCATATGCAAATGCATATCAAACTTCGGAATAGTTGCGTTTTTAGAAATCCTATGAGATACATAAGATTAATCATAATGGGAGACTGTAAAGAAAAAAATATACTTAGCTTACTTCCTTATGAGACACAATGATGCCCACGGGGTGTCTACTTGATAATCGAGTTGGGATATTTTTAGAATATTGCATACACATCCATGGTACCTGTCAGAGAAACATTTTAATTTCGCCTTACATCCCAAAGTGAAAAGTAAGAGATTTCTATTGGAATTTCAGGGTATGTCCATTCGATGCGCTTTATGTATACAACCGTATATTCATTAGCTATCCTGATATTTTGGAGCATCCAACGGATGTGTTTGAGAGGTCCAGAGCGCCTGCGAGAGACATTCTCTTGCATATTTGCTGTACATCGCAAGTACATGTTTTACGCATATCCGGGGAACATCTTTTTTCTCTGTAACGTATAACCATAACCATCATTGCGCATTGGAAATATATCCCAGTAGTTAAATGGCTTCGCCGTCCCTCTTGCTCGTCATTCTTTGCGAAATTAACGAATGCGCCACCTGAAAATATTCATTTATAATTGAAATATCATAGATCGTTTCATTCTGCATGGTTGCATGCCATTAGAAATTTCGTTTCAAAACTGGAGCAAATATAAAGTTTACCATTTCATGCGAAACATTTTCAGACCAGGAACGCGTACCGCAACTACATCTTCTTTGATTTGACGAAATATCACATACGAAAATCTTTCGCGAATTACTGAGATTCCATGTTCGCAGCCGACTATACATTGTATTGTGCTTTTATTATCTGGCTAAAGGTATCGGACTGAATTATGATGCAGTATTATTACTATCCAGTTCGTTCACCTCTATCAGATATCAATAAGGGACCAGGTATGGGACGGCGAATCTTATTTGAAAATCAGCCGCAAGTTTTCAAATTTCTGGGCCTCTGCCAGGCCAGACGTACGGTGTACCAGTTGAGAAAGCCAGCAATTTGCCTCGGCAAAAAGGTGTTGCATAGCTACGGCAAACACTATTTCTTATGGTGCACCGTTTTCAATTCAGTACACAATAGCTTCTTACGTTAAGATTACGAACTGAAGCTCACTGTCGCTTATTTTGGATTCTCATTGGCATATTTATTTTTAGACCAAAAATTTCTTTAGGCAAATATTTCCATCCGTTGGCGTCTGTTAGACTCATCCTAACTTTCTACGCTCTAATTTACTCACACAGCAATCTTGAAATTGTCGTCTCCCTCCAGCAGAAGACTTCTGCGAACGTATGTGCTTTGCCGTTTCTCCATACACACAAATAAGAATCTCCAAAGTTTTTAACTGAAAATAATGTATTCTCTCTACTCCTATACTCGTTTTCCATAACCACTTTCACTTTTGCTCCAGTAAGTAGATCATGTTTAAACTCTTTTCCCTAGGGACATCGAACATGGCCGAAATGTAGCCATTTGACTCGAAAATTTAAGAGAAAGTGTAACAAACGAAGATAAAAAAGTATAACTTCCGTTTATATGGCCAAAATATGGCCAGGTTGTACACGTGTCAGTTAGCAAAAGCACGTATTCTTACCAGTTACATGTCTATCCCAATTTTCGAGTGACGGCGCCACATCTCAAGCATATTCCGGCCATATATCGGCCATATTCGATGTTGAGAAGAAAATTTGAAACGCACAACCCGTGACTTACGTTTATATCTGGGAATGTGTGCAAAATTTTCTGCTAAACTTCGAAAACCCAAAATCATGCACTCCCGCAACATGTAAGGGCCACTTCTGACACTCAATGGCTATGTATATTATAATATTGGAAACGAACCATTATTACCAGATTCTGAATAACAACACTCCTTGGAGGCGATTTGAGGTACTTAGTTCATCTCCGCATCATGCGTTAGTACATCTATATTAGTTACACCGCTATCAGCGTGCCGCCTCGCTGAAGTAATTTCCACACATGGACACGTAGATTGCACAGCTCGAGGCGCCGCTTAGCGGGTGTGAATAGCGCACGTGTAGCACGGATATGCCGGAGGCACTGCATCCAGCATTGCTGTATTTACTTAGATATTTTACAGATTATTTTGCCCGGCGCACCCACTGTCAGTGGTTCGCCGAGCTCAGTACTTAGAGGGTTGAGCATCGCTCCCCCAAGTAGATTGCCCCTTGCCAAGCAAGAGCTTCCTGGCTTTAACTATCACGCCTCCGCGGACTGTTCACCTCCAAGCGGAGTGACAACCGTGTTGTTCACGTATAGTTACCCACCCTTGTGCTGCTTAGAGTATTATCACTGCGTGTGTGTGTCGTCCCGACTACTGTCGTTAACTCGCTCCAGTATTGGGTTTCGTTGGTGTGTTGCACACCTATCTCCACTCTTGTGGACCTCTTTTGCCCCTTTTTGGGTTTGTTCTGCTGCCCACTCTTAAGTTGCTGGCCGTCCGATATCGTTTCGTCGCCGTTCCACTCTAACGAGGCTCAGTCTTGAGACCGCTCTTCGCACGTGTCCCTACACGGTACCTGGTCCGCACTGTACACTCTGACGCTCGTCATGACCGTTTGACCTCGGTTTACACCCTGCTATTCGTGTCATTCCCGGAGTGCTCCGTTCGCTGTGCTACCTCCCCGAGAGGAAGATCCCGAACATTTTCGTGGCTGTTTCGCTTTTCCCGCCAAAGGCGTTGCACTACAAAGTGGTCTATCGACTTAGAAGTCGTGCTTTTGGGTTGATTCCGAAGTTCTGTTCATTCTCGAGACTGCTTTCGTATCTTTTGTCTCCTTTAGGAAGTTTATTGGAAGTCGCAGCCAGTTGGCTGTCGGTTATCTCGTTGTACGGTTGTTCTGGTCATTACGCTGTCAGATCGTCCGAAGACACGCAGTCAGACTGGAAGATCGGATTCGCCACTTCCCTCACGGATCCTCAACCGTTCACGGGCTCGTACCGAAGAGATGCCGGGTACTGAAGCGGTGCCGACGACCACTCGACTTCCGCCCACGTCGTTGACTAACCCTCATTGAATTGATGGACCAGCTTCTGCCGTTGCTGGTCCCGCCCCTATCGTAGGAGGTACAGTCCCTTTTGTAGCTCCCACTCCGGAGGCGCCTCTGAAGACTACTGTCAATGACACCCCCCGCTTAACTGTGGTAGAGCAGCTCCGCTCCATGCGAGCTGCCTACATTACCCGTGCTAAAGAATTGTGGCTACTTCGAGAGAAGGTGGATGACACTGCTTTGCAGGCGTTTTCTGAGAATCTCCGTGTATTGCGTGGTGATGTCAACTCCCTCTTGGAAGCATTCGGAGGACCCGCTAATTTCGTGGAGGACGTGGCTGAGAAGTTTACTCGCCTCCGCGCCCGTTTAGAAACGGTGGAACAAACTGTCCTGGTTGAAGCCAATCGCACGGCTCAGCCGGTTGCTGTTTCACACCGTGACAAGAAGGTCAGTGGTTCCAAAGCACGCAGAGAGCGGAAGAACTACGACTCTGATTCGTCAGCATCCTCTCTTTCTTCACGCCGGTCGACCGGGTCTGATTCGTCCGACTTGTCGGTAGAAGAATCCCCTCGGGAGCGTTCATCACGCTCAAAGCGGTCATCAGCCACCCAAGGTGTGATACGCGCCCGCTCGAAGGGAAGGAAGCATTCTGGATTAAAAGAGTTGAAGCCTACAAATCTGCTCTACAAAAAGCTGTTGACATACCGGTATTACCGTTTTGAGGACTACTCATTGGATAGAACTCCCCGTGGGACGGGAAAGGTCAAAGGATGTATCAAACGGATGCAGCTATCGTTCCGTAATCAATTGTTTACAGGCGATGATCCCATCTTGGTGTTGGATTTCCTATCACGCTTTGTAGCGGAAGCTGACATCCTTGGAATGAATGAAGGACAGGCGTTTGTCGCGCTGCCCGATTTATACGCGGACTTGCGAAAGATCAGTAAAACTCTGTAAGGGGTTCATCGCGCCCCTCTGAAGGAGGGGTTACTTGCTGGCCTGAAGCATTTCAGTATCTACTGAGGTCCTCGGCCACTGGTACCGCCATCCAGTCGGATATCCTTGCTCTGAGAGACACCAAACAACGCCCTGGCGAAACGGAAACCGATTACTCGGTGCGCCTGAATAAGGCCTTCCACCGTTGTGGCAAGGATCATTCTGCTCAAGAGCTTTGTATCATGTTCGTTGATGGGCTAGACCTGACTATACGGACCCTAGTGTGCCGTCGCCGTGAAGAAAACCGTAAGACTACGTACTTGGAACTGGTGCAGTATGCACGCGCCGAAGGCGATGTGCTACGCGCACGAGTCCCGGGTACCCGGTTGAAGTCCGCTAAAGCGTTGATATTGGAACTGGGAACCCGTCTGCATCAATGCTGGCTGAGGAACACTCCAATGAGGAGTATGATCAGGTGCACTTTGCCCGTAGCAATGTGTTTTCAATCCCGACAACGGAACTTCCCTCAACCACGGATGCCTCGTTTCAGACGGCTCCGGACGATAAACTGCTGTATGCAGGTTCGAACCGAGTTCGACCGCCTCGACTGGCATATGAGAACGGTGGAACCCGGGCTTCACGTCCTGGTTGGCAAGCTTCCCGCCCAGCGGTGCGATTCTCGAATACTCGGAACGTCAATGCCATTGTTGGATTGATCTGTCACCTCTGCTATACGCGAGGGCATAGCTCTCCGCAGTGCGTTTTAAACATGCGTGAATTGGCACAAGTCATTGCCAACTACGAATCCCTCTCACCTGAGGAGAAGACTTCTGTTCCGATGGCATCGTAAATCCGCGCGAAGATGGATATTTCAGGCACAATTGTGGCTCCGATTGCCCAGAACATGCTGACCTCCCAACCCCGTGCTCTTCGCGACGTAAGTTCAACCGGTACCGCGGACGCCTCTGCCGCTGGTTTCCAGGCATCAATGGTTCAGAACACTGAGCACACGCCTCAGGCGGAGTCTGCTCAGAAAAACGAACTGTGGGAGTCACCTCTCTTGGAGAGGCGCCTTCAGAATTGAGGCTGAAGGCCCCCGAGGCGTCCCTGCCTCGCTCCCAGGTCCGAATCCTCTCGAGGAAACAGGCAGTCGAAGACGTGAACTCAAAACATCTTGGTATTCTTCGTCAACCGTGGATACGGGTAAGAAATAACCGGTTCCCGGATAGAGTTATGGTGATGGCCAAGCCTAATTATAAGGTCTCTGCCCACCTTGGCCTTTCATCTCACTTTAGGTGCGTTATCTCACTGTGTTAGATACAGACGCAAGTCCGAACTTCATCGTTGAGACAGTATTGCCACTCGCCTTGCGGTCACACGTTCGCCGTGGCGATATTCCAGATAAGGCTGACGCAGATAACAACCCGTTGTCAACGGTAGGGTACACCGAGTTGGTAATCCGCTTAGGCTCATGCGTGGTGAAGCTTGAATTTGTCGTTTGTCAGTCCCTAGCTGCCCCAGTCATTTTGGGTTGTGACTTTTGCGACCGCTTTTTCGACGCCATTAGTCCCCGCCAGAGGCACGTTGAAATGGAAGATGGTTCGCCCGTGCCGATTGTTCGTCGTCCCTTGATGCATGCTTCCAAAAAGCATGTACCTCTACCTGCAGCGCAGGAGGCACCACCGAGTTCGTGAGAGTCTACGAAGCATCGTGCTGCCTCCGCGACACGCGTGCCTCCAGAGTCTCAAGTCTGGGTACTGGTGAATACCCGTCAACACGGCTTACGAATCTTCCAGCCATTGCCGTCATTGTATGATAAATACTATCCCGCCATTGTTAATGGAGTTGTCCAAGTGGAACCGGATAATCCGTTTTACGTGTTACCGTCAAGGGCGTGTACCCTAGTCCACGTATGGATGAATACATCGATTGTCTCGGAAATGCTACCGTATTCACGGCATTGGATGCTAACTGGGGATACTGGCAGGTTACAGTCAGGTAGCAGGATCAGGACAAGACAGCGTTTGTCTGCTATTCTGGGCTCTACCGTTTTAAACGGATGCTTTTTGGTTTGACCAATGCTCCCGCCACTTTTCAGCGTGCTATTGATATCCTACTGGCCCACTTCAGGTGGTGTACTTGTCCTGTCTACCTTGACGACATCACTGTATTCTCAGATAATCTGGATGATCACCTCACACATGTGAGAGATAAAATGGCCACATTACGGGACGCCGGAGTGACACTCAAGCTGAGGAAATGCGAATTTTTCACGGATAATGTGAAGTATCTGGGTCACATAATCCGTCCAGGACGTGTCATGATCGAGGAAGCTCGTATGAAGTCGCTGAAACAGGCCACGGAACCGACTACCCAGACTGAACTGAGATCCTTTCTAGGATTAGTCAACGTCTATAGACGGTTTATTTCCAACTTCGCGGACATTGCGGCACCTCTCAACGCGCTTCTGCGGAAGGGTCAACCGCCTAAGCTGGACCCATTCACGTCTACTCAGACGGAAGCCTTTGACTCTCTCAAAGAGGCTGTAACCACGGCTCCAGTATTGTCCCTACCGAAACCGGGACTTTCATATAACGTGGACACGGATTCTAGTGACTACCAGGTAGGCTGCGCCTTGTCCCAAACCACCCCAGAGGGGGAACTCAAGCCAATTGGGTACTGGTACCGTTCGTTGAACGTGCATGAGAAGACTTACTCCGTCTCGGAGAATAAATGTCTTGCAGTAGTGTGGGAATTATGCACACTACGCCCCTACCTCATGGGTGCTCATTTCACCGTTTACACTGATCACTTATCATTGAGATGGCTACTCTCCATATCGGAGCCTTCAGGCCGCTTAATGCGTTGAAGACTGCGTCTTGCAGCGTTCGACTTCGACGTCACCTACAAGACGGGCGCCAACAATACACAAGCCGACGCCCTTTCTCGCCTACTCACCACAGGGGAAGCTTTATCCGTCGGTGACGAGGAAATACCCTGCTTTGCAGTTGACGACTACACCGCCGGTGAACTGGATGATATCGAAGAGGGATGGCTAGATGAACTGGACTGTGACCAGGAACTGGATGACCTACTCGCCGTCAGCAAAACTGCGAACACTCTGCCAGGGAACTTCGTACCAGTTACAACGGAGAAGATAGTTAGAGAACAACTCGGCGATCCGTACTGCACGAAGATTCGGATTAGGGCTCAACTTTTGTGAAACGTAGCCCCCACCCTCCTTCTTTCTGTTCCACTGAAGAGTCTCTCCATTAGACATGAGGGGTACCTGGTCAATGACACTGTGGTGCACTGGGTACCTCGACTGCACGAAGTTGAAGTTCTCATAGTTCACCATCATATGATGCTGCGCGTAGCTGAGACCATTTCGAACTCCATTTACAGCAAACTACATTGCAGGGAAAAGAAAACACGACCTACGTCCAGTGTTACGCATCGGGTTGCCTTGCGACCGTATAAATTGCCTTGGGACCTGGTTTACAACAAAGGAACGCCTTGGTACTCCGTTTTCACCTTTTGACCCAATGGCAGAAAGTACATATCTCCAATCGTGGACCCGCTCGAAAGCCCTTAAGACAACGAGATGGCCCCCAGGACGTACCAGTCTTGATAAAAGCTTTGCTGGCTTCTTCATGTTCTGAGGGCTCAGTACATCGTTCCAGCTGTTGCTTAGGTTCTTGTTCCCTCGGATGCTGTACGGAGGGTCCATGAGAAACAGTCGAAAATTTCCTAGCGGAGACACACCATCTCTGCAAAACGTCTTGTCCATCTCTACCATGTCCTCAAACCCGCAATTGTACAAGCGACAGTACTTCTCCATCTCCTCCTCACAACTTCGGAAAGCCATTTTGTCATCCAACGACACAATGGATGGCGGACGTATTACGCCTACCCCTGACGCTTCGTCACCAGTACTTTCTTTTCCAATGTAGGCCACTATTTTCGTATCACCATCTCTTTCTTCCCCTCTCCCCTCCTTCGGCTCCATGGGTTTTCCAATTTCCTCCACCTCCTCCACATCATCCTCAATTTGTATGGCAGATTCTGGTTTGGATATCGGCGTTACCGCCATACCAGGGACGTTCAGTGATTCTTTCAGTTTCAACAGGCTTATGGCCTCCATGACGGAGGACACACGCGAATTCAAGAAAATATCGAATCTTTGAGCAAACGCCCGTGATGGGTCTCTGGTAAACGTTTTCAGAACTATCCATCGTCCTGGTTCGGAAATTGAGTAGAGCTGCTCATTCACAATAACCTTGTTGATGTCCGAAATGAATTTCTTCGCAAGCATTCGGAGAGCAGCATCGAAGTTTTCCAGTGAACTCCATGCTCACGGGATGACCTATGCTTGAATAACAGTTTCATCTTTGCTCGGTAGCAAGCGATGGTCGTTTTCCCGGTGGAAGAACCCCTCTGACCTCGTCTCAATTGCTTGAAACTGCATTTAGTCGTACATGATCCGGATGAATGCAAGAACTATGACCTTTACATAGGGAATCACAGGAGTTGAGAGAAACAATCCCATTCCTTCGTTATGAGCTGCACACCAAAGCCAACACGCTGAGCTTGGGGTTTGTTGGATATATGGACATTCACAAAAGGTGTGGGATATCCCTTGTCTTCTCTTTTCCTCTTCTAGCCTACGTCGGTGTTCTCGTAATGCTAGTTTAGTATGCTAGATGGCTAGTTATGAAAATAAAAGTCGGAAAAAAACTAGAAATTTCGCAGATTGCGCTAGTTGGCAAAGCAAAAAAAATTTTTTGGAAATCGCATTTCAACGTGCCGCAGTTGAACTCCATTTGTTGAAGTTGTATGCTAGTTTGCAGTTCGTGCGCCACTGCCCGTTACCTCACATTCGTCGCAGTCGTCAAAATCACTCAAAATATTTACTCTCGGGTCACCAGCGCTGGTTTACTCCAACTCGGCATTCAGATCCTGAGTCTCAGTTTCCCTAAACGTGAAGTTGAAGAAGTCCAACGGACAACTCTCCCCATTCTGGTACACCCTCCTAGCCCCAAAGCGGCTTCCTACCCCTCCCAGCATCTTCTTTTACTGCTCCTCCAATATAAGCCCCGCCGTCCTCGCAGCCGCCGCCGCACTCCCGAAACCCACCAACGGCGCGCCACCTGGCAGCTGCGGCGTCACAAACACTTTCTCATGCTCGTCCACCATCATCCCACCCTTCCTCCTCTTCTTCAGTCGACTCCACGCACCTTCTCCTGCCTTCTCCTCTCCCTCCTCTCCCTCACACTCCCCCGCCAACCCCGAGAACCAGGCGACACCGGCGACCCATTACTTGCTCTCTCTCCCACTCCTACTCCTGCTCCCCTCACCATTTCCTTCAAATCCATCAGCAATTTGCACGCCTTCTCCACCTGTCCCCCTTGCTCCTCCAACACTTCAAACCTACCCTTCAGCCCCATGTTCTCCTTTCGCAGCCTCCCCATCTTTCTCCCCACGCACTCCAACATCCCATTCACATGTCTCACAGCTCCCACCCCAGTCAACTTCATCCTCTTCCGAATCGTCGAAATCAATTCCATCGGCACCCCAACCTCCGACACACTCAGCACCATCCCTCCCATGTCTGCCACCATCTCTGACAGCATGTAGTCGAAGTGATCCTTCAAACTCCCCCCAAAGCTTCCTCACCCGTTCCTCTATCTCCCCTATAAACCTTCTCTCCGGTCCTCCTCCTCCATCCCCAACCCCATCACCTCCACCGCCTCCTCCATCCCCATTACAAACCCTCTGACTCACAAAAACTCCCTCAGTACCCCCTCCCTCCCGTGTTGGCATCTCTGGCACCTCCGTCCTATGAGGCAGAGCAATTAGCTTCTCGTCACCAACGTATCCATTTGACATCCCGAGAAAAGACGGCTTCCGGCGATAAATGACTTGAACAGGCCTGAGCGACTTACCACAACCCTCGTCCTTGCCACCCCTGATCACAGCCGTTACACTCGTGGCCACACACGTTTCTACCCCGCAGGCCTATTTGTATTACAATTTTCTATACCTCAATTTCCCGTCATTCCCCAAAAACTACATTTCTCCAAGATATTTCCATATTTTCATTTTTTTCCTTTCAGTACCATCCCACAAAAACCAATCCACAGCGCCCGTTCCTTAACTCCTTACCATTAAATCTTCCCTTTTATACTTCATTTCGACACATCTCTTTTCATAAACACATTCATCAGTCCTAATCCCTTCATACCCACCTACCTCATTCTTTCAACTACTTAGTCATAAAAACTATCTTTTCTTCTGAAACCACTTTATCGATGTATACATCGGCAACGCCGTTCTCTACTTAAGCATCTCTCTTTTCTTCTCCTGTACCACAATATATCCTCACAGCATCCAACAAATTCCACATAATGACCCCGCCTTTTTCTTCTCTCCACTCCTCCCACACCCCAGCTGTTGTTGTATGCAGAGACCGCATTGGCTCCATGTTTTACGACCACGGTACCCCTCAAGACAACATTCTTACACTCCAAGATTTCAAAGCCGCACACAGCATTTCGCAAGGTCCCATTTTCTTCTGCGGCAGGAGCAACTTCTTGGAAACAGTAATTCGCTCCTGGCCTCCATCTCGCAGACAAGACTTGGTCTTCATTCAGAACGGCCACATTCTTCCCATTCTTTCAAAACATGGTCTTCATCACACCACACGAGCAGTTCTTTACATCGACCTACCCACTCTATCTGCACCTCCACAGGATGGCTTCACCCCTCTTACTCCCAACGGCCTCACAACTGTCACCGGAAAATGGGCTTTCGCACTAGCACAACGCTTCTTTAACGCAGGTCTCACTTGCAATATCGCTGACGAAGACGCCTTCTCTAAATCCTACCACGAAAAGCTCGTCTGGATCTCTTCATTCAACCTAGTTGGTTCCTCCCACGGCTTCAATAGCATGCTTGACGTGGAAACCCGCTAAAATACCATTGTCTCAGCGATAATGAAGGAACTACTCGGCATAGTCTCCTCCAACACAGCTATCTCCTACAATATCCCCTCCGCAGTACGATCCCTCCTCGCCTACGGCAGCACTCTTACCTTCTTCCACGCCTCATTCTCTGAGTACGAATTCAGAAATGCTTACTTCTACCTTTCCTCCGAGGATACCAAGAGAGCTGGCTTGGCTGACCCTGACCCTTTTCACACCAACTGTGTCAATTTCCTTAGAAATGAAATTCTCTTTTATTACCAGTACATCTTTGCTCTCTTCTTGTAAAAAATATCTCCGCACAACACTCTCTCTCCTCATTCCACGTTTTGTAACTCATTTTCTTTCTTCAACAATCCTTTTATGCTCACATCACATCAAACCATTCGTTCATTTATCATTACTAGTGAAGTCACCTCACTCTCGAACACAGAACACTATACGCCTTACATGTTACATGTAGTCCTCCTCATAATTTATTATCATCTGTCCCTCCTCGTAGTCACCATCCGTGTTATCAGCCTTATTGCCTTGTACCTCGTCATCTTCCTCTTCGTAATCCTCCTCTCCAACTTCCTCTTCCTCCATTTCCAAGTTGCTCACAGAACTTTCCTCCTCGTCCAGCTGGTCGTTCGGGTCTTCCCCGAGCCCAAATTTCTCATTTAAGAATTTTTGCCGAAAAGCAGGATGCCTGTGCACCGCATCAGGGAGCTTGTATCCTTTGGGCACAAAGTATATGTTATACCGTAGACAATTCTCCTTCACCAGCGCATCCATGTACCCAGCCCCGGCATGAAACACATCTCCCCTTCCAATAAACATGGAGTACGGTGGAACCCTGAACTTCTTTACAACCATCGTACGAGACAGCCTCTTCAAACTCTTTTCATCCGTCACATACATATTATGTGACCTCTCACATACCATATCATAAAAGAGCTCCCCCCGGAGACCATCATAAAGAATCCCGGAATCTCCCCGTTGTTCTTCTCCTTATTCGTCCATTTCTGACGCCTCGCTGTTCCTCTTCGATCGTGCTGACTCCCGCCTCCTTTTATAGTTCAGAGGCGCCATGTTGGATACAAAGGGTTCAAACAATTCGAAACGTGGGTTACGACCATCGAGAATGCTCGCGAGAACGTATAATGGACGTACAATTCTCAATCACGTTCGTGGCCTTCACTTCTTGACCGAACAATGCGCCAGCTTAATATAGGTTTGAACTCGAGTGGTTTCGTACTTCACGTTTTATAATTCACTATCGCTTTACTTAGAAAGTTACATGATCGTCATAACTATTACGTACGTGTAGCTTTAGAGTAAAGGCATCCAATTTTGAAGGAAAAAAAATTGAATTGCGTCGGTTAAGTTGGCGCAAGGACAGCGAACCGGGGTGGAGTGGCGCTTCATCAGTGCCCTGATGAAGCGCCACTCCAACCTTGACCACTGTTCACGGCGCATAGGCCCTAAAAATTTATTTTTTCGGACAGCGGTCCGGGGTGGAGTGGCGCTTCATCAGGGCACTGATGAAAGGCCACCCCGCCCTTGACCGCTGTCCACAGCGCATGGGCCCTAAAAATTTATTTTTTCGGGCAGCGGTCCGGGGTGGAATGGCGCTTCATCAGGGCACTGATGAAGCGCCACTACACCCCGGACCGCTGTTCATGCGCCATGGCCGATGAAGCTGGACGACACCTCGGACGGCGGTCCACGCGCCATGGCCGATGAAGCTGGAGGACACTACGGACCCCCATTGTTCTGGTAGAAGATGAATTCTATATCAGGAACTTTACATCCCATAAAACTAAATATGGTAGTTCTACGGACTACCCCGTTTAATCTCTAGTCGTTTTCTATCTCAATTTCCAAAATACTAACGGATTAGTTACATGGTTACACAATGGTACTACCATGTATAGCATAAAATCCCGTACCAGTTTTAAAGCAACATAGAAATACTTATTATTATCCCTGCCAGGGTGTTTGGGTAGCTGAACGAGGTCGAGCAGCGCTTCATCAAGGCATCGATGGGGCCCGACTTCACTTTGACCGCTGTCCACGGCGCGTAGATGACGGGATGGACAGAAATGAGGTTCAACAGTGCATCGATGAAGTGCCGCTCGAGCTTGGTTCCTTTCCAGCGGCCCATCCACAACCGCAAAGGCTGCCACGCAGATTTTCATAGACGACAACGAAAAGCATTTATACGCGCGGGCCACTCGAGAGGTGCTACACATGCGAGGCACAGTAGCAGTACCACGCGCGCCCCGGATGCAGTGTTGTAGGACCGACTGGGTCTGCAATGCAAAAAAAAATTGTAATTTTTTGGACAGCGGTCCGATGTGCAGTGGCGCTTCATCACGGCCGTGATGAAGGGCCACTCCACCCCGGATCGCTGTCCGGCCCACTGAGTAGACCGCGGTCGTGGACGAGTTTCGAGGGATTCCAGGCACCCCAGAAACGTTTATTGGCACTAGTTGAAGTGCATATGCAAGGACGTACGCCACTTAAAACAGGCCAAAGTAGAGCAGATGTCCTCACATTTTACAATTAGCATTCAAGGCCAGTACATCGCGGATCTCAATGCAGCTCAGATTCGACACCAAATGCGTGTATGAAGCGGAGCATAATTGTGTACCTTTTCATCAGTGCAACGATGAAGCACCGCTCTACCTCGGTTCGATGTCCAGTGGCGCAGACCTCCAAAAACTACCAATTCTATTTGCACATGAACAGTGGACCGGAGTGGTATAGCGTTTCATCGGTGTATCTATGAAGCGCAACTCCACTTTGGTCCGCTGTCAAACCTTGCTGTCGGCTCTCTTATTTCTATGGTTGGAGGATCTGGGCAGCTTTGCGCTCCATTAAAAGAAGCGATGACACGCAACACTAGCCACACGATTAAGGTGTTTTGGGTCTATTGGAAGGACTTTGAGGTTCCTGCAGCCTAATTTGATAACAATGGAACGCCTATGAACCAAAATGGAACCCAGGCAAATTCGAGAACCTGGTCTGTAGCTTTGGGTTTCCATACTTCATAAAACACTTTTTGTGTTCATTACACATCCCAGGTTGTTCTTTACTTATTGTACACCACCCCATGATATTAGATAGGATCTCAGTGTTCTTTTGGGAAGCAATGGAGTGTGAATAGAGTAACAATATTGTCACGCTATTAAGCTAACATGTCATTTCTGGCAGCCCTTTGCTATAGATAGTACACGTATTGATAGCATGAGATATATATAGATTAAGCGCCAGTCCACTCCGGTTCACTGTCGGCTACTCGTGGCAAGCCAAAAAAATTTACCTATTTGGCCTGGACAGCATACTAGAGTGGGGTTAAGCTTAATCGGGACCCCGATGAATCGCCACTGCACCCCGCTCCACTGTACAGGAAGCATTCACTTCCGTACCTTGTGAAAATGTCCACGTGTATGGAGGGCGTCTGGCCACGTTACGTGGTACACGTCTCTAATGTTTTGTAGCGCGTACTCAAGCACTCCTGCCCTTCCGCGGAAATCCATGGTAAGCGGAACGCTCCATACCACCCCGTTACGGTTTCACGGGATATGTTTTTTTTCTGCCACAGCAAGCGCGTGGGATTCTTGCTCGTTACAGAACCTGAATATATCTCTGCGCACCGTATGGGTGAGGTGAACTACCCGAACTTTTTCTGTTGACCGGACGGAGTAACACACGAGGTACCTTCGAAGATCTTGGTCTTTCTTTCCCAGTTATGTTAACTGGGGTACTTTGTGTGATTTCGATGCTAGTGAGTACTCATTGAGCGGTAGTGAAAGGTTTGTGAAACTGAAACCTTCACATCACATTCTTCACCATCTCTTATTCCTTCCATCGCAATTGCGTTACTGGAAACTCCATCCTTCTCGGCTACTTGCCAACCTTCTTCCACCCAACCGCGCCTCCGAAAGCCACGAGGGCATCCCTCAAATCTTCTCTCCAATCCCAGGCCAGATCAAAATGGAACTGATTCAGCTCGCCATCTCTAACCTTCTCAACTCTCTTCTCACCAATCTCAACAGGTTTCTCTCCCGTGAACCCCATGGCGTTCTCCACCACTGTTACACAATTAATTCCAGCTACTCCGATGAAATTCCGGAAGCGGAGGATATCTTCGTCATCTCCCACGCAACACTTCCCTAAGACCCTCCTCACAGGTACAGCGTCTCCCCCTCAGACCTCACTATACACAATCCATACCCTTCCCTCCGAAACCAGGAACAGACCCACGCCGCACGCAAATCACACTCCACTCTCCCGAACCCAGGACCCGACCAATGTCGCGCGCTAATCCCAATTCACTCTCCTCTAAGAATTACGAAACATTCTCCTTGGCCGCAAGCACTGAGTATTCTGCAAGACAAAGGAAATATTCTTTTAAGCCCTCCACTCCTTCTCCCTCACAAAGTACTCCTCCATCTCTCAATCTTATTCTCTTCTCAACATCACGGCGCTCCTCTCTCTTTACAACATTCTCCCTTCACACCACTCCACAAATTCCACCTCGGCGTTTCCGAATTCATCATGCTCGCCGCCATCGAAAAACTCCGAACACAACCCACCCAGTTCCTCTCTCTACCCACTCCACCTGCGAGAAAGTACCTCCTTGGTTTGGAATTCTCCAATCATCTTCGATCCTCGGCTTCGGTCAAATTCTCCGTCACAACTACCGCGCTTCTTCCTTTACTTCTCGGTTAAATCGGTGCTTTCACCGATTCTACCTGACGAGGTTCTATCGATAGGCATTAATTGTGTAACAGTGGTGGAGAACGCCATGGGATTCACGGGAGGGAAACCCGTGGAGAGTGGTGAGCAGAGTTGAGAAGGTTAGAGATGGCGAGCTGAATCAGTTCCATTTTGATCTGGCCTGGGATTAAAGAGGAGATTTGAGAGATGCCCTCGTGGCTTTTGGAGGCGCGGTTGGGTGGAAGGAGGTTGGCAAGTAGCCGAGGAGGATGGAGTTTCCAGTAACGCAATTGCGATGGAAAGAATAAGAGATGGTAAAGAATGTGATGTGAAGGTAGTAGGTGGTCATAGGAAGAGAATTTGAGGAGATGAAGGACTTGACTACGTACATTTGAAAGAGCACGTAAAGGAGTCAATACCGGTGGTGTCGGGAGATGGTCGGATGCATGAGTTGTATGAGGACTGAATGAGGGCGGCATTTAGGGAGAGGAAAGCTTCTTGGCCGAAGGCGGAGGCCATGGGGTGGAGGAAAGCAGGGTCTCCGGGTGCAATGGTATTGGAGAGGGGGTGGAAGAAGGTGTTGTGAAAGTTTGCGAGGGCGGGTGGTTGTTTGAGGACCTGGATGGCTTCTCTGTGGAGCACAGTGGTGAAGAAAAGCTGCTGTGCGTCTGTAGGGGTGGTGGGGGCGAAACAGATGGTGCTGAATTGGTGCTGGAGGTGGTTTTCCTGGAGCTTTAGGCGCTGGGTAGCGGAGCAGACGGCATTATGGAATGCGGATTTGGAGAAGGCGCGGTCGTGTGGGAAGGGAGATGACTTTGTGCGCCGTGCGGTGACCGAGGGAGGAGGTGATGAAAGAGATGTATAAGGGCCTTCGTTGGAGTTGGGGGCTGTCGAGGAGTTGGAAGGGAGTGAGGGTTGGGGGAAGTGGGGGAGGGGGGTGATAGACAGACCAATGGGTGTTGTGGCATTATGGTAGGCGTCTTGGATGTGGAGTGGGAGGGAGAGTTGCTGGTGATGATAAGAGTCGTGGTATAGGATGGCGACGGGGTCGAAAGGGTGGTTTGTGGGAGGGGATATAAATAAAGTTGAGGGGTGGAATTGTGACCCTTGGTCCATGGGGGGAAGTAGAGGTGCCTCCGCCGGGGGAGAGGAAACGCTTGGTCGCGGTGAGGCGATTGGTGCATCTTCTCTGGTGCCTTTCGATTGCGGGGATGGATTGGCCGAAGAAGGACCAGCCTTTAAAGCAGCCATTTGGAATGTCGGGGAAGGGTGGAGGGCTGGCGGGAGATGAGGGGTTACGTACTGGGGAGCGCATTATGGGGCATGGACGTTGGGACAGAATGGTGGGAACGTTTACACATGATCCGAAGGCGTTTCAAATATTGCTTTTATAAATGTATGATGTAAACGTGTTGTTTAGTGAACCGATCTCCACAAAGTGAAAAGGTATTCTTTGTATTTGTATACTTCTATCCCTATTCGATAAGCAGTTATGTAAGTATCTATATTGCTATTCGCCACCGTAAACATGAAAATAGGTGGCACCTACACACCTACATTGTGCTGCGAAACTACCTTAAACGGAAGAAACATGCTAGTTTCCCTTCCACCCAAACTCGCAAAGATGGAAATGATTTGGAATAATTCTTCCGAAAAAACTAGCAGAAGTGAAAAGGTGGAAATATTTCCGGAAATTAGCACTTCCAAATTTGGATAAATTCACCGGTTTTTCGTTCGTTTTAATTCCGTCATTTTTGACCGCTAAACTAGCATTCCGATAAAACCGACGTATGACTCTCTTTTCCATGGAAGCTTTCTGATGGAGCGAGAGAAAGAGAATCCTTTGGAAATGTGTGGCAACGGTTGGGGCGAACGGGGGAATCACCCGTCCCACTCGCTTATGAGGTATAGTCATGGACTTGAAAAACTCAGTCAAAGTCACATTCTTCGGCATTTTTTTAAAGTTCACCTCGGTATAAGCATTCCAAAAGTCCCTTACACTCCAGTTTCTATCACTGTCTCAGATGCCCAATAACCTCGTTGAGAGGTATAGCTGACGATAAGACCCCTTCCGAGATACGACCCGTACTTCACTGTCAGCAAACGTGGGATGTCCTGGACCCACAAGGATATAGAAGTAATTCTTTGCCAGTGGTAGGACGTGGCGATTCTTGATACCGTTATCAACAAACTCTCTGTGTCCCACCTTCCTGGGCCGGTCTCCATCTCGCATTGTCGACGCATAATGATTGCGGATAGCGAAGCATACTGTGACAAGCTCATCTCCGGAGCCATACAGTTTTCAAACCTTCATATCAGAGCTTGAGGGTGCCGGTGACGTAGACCTCGATGAACTATGCGGAGCCATTTTATGGTTGCAGGAGAAGGGGCTGCGTTGACGGGTTATGATTCGAATTTCCGGAGCGGACGGGAGATGGCGGATGAGAAAGCGTAGCGGAAGCGAGAAGGCAGCGAACGGGAGACTGCAGCGGTCGAAGGATACCTGCAGACGAGATATGGGAGTGCGCGGGGGATTTGAGTGGGCGGGAGAGCATAGCAACTATACAGCACAAGAAATGTTCTTTCAACACGACAGGGAGATGTGCACGATGCCTTAGATGCACATGAAGCCGTAAAGAGGTGTCAGGATGATCGTAGACACTCGAGAGATACAAAACTTGGTGAATTCAAATATATAAGCGAAGTTACGGGGAACAACTGGTAGGAAAGCGGACCGGGATGGCGTGGCGCTTCATCAGTACACCGATGAAGCGCCACGACATCCCGGTCTGCTGTCCCAACGCGTTGTAAGTGATGAAGCTGCGGCAGTGGCACACGTGAAACCACCAAAGTGCAGCCCTAACTGCCTTTCCTTTTAACTTGGGTTATATCTTTGCATTATATTTACATTCTTAGCCAAATGGTTGGGGCAAATACGAAAACCTCCCCAAGCATCAGAGTGTTCGGACATAGAAAGAGAAGATGTACTATTCCTATGTGACACAAAGGATATCCTAATCTTAGCCACGAAGCGTGAGGGTGCGCCACCTTCTAAATGCTACTTACTATGGTTATTCTATTATTAGCCCTATGTTTGGGGCAAAATACGAAAACATCCGCAAGCAGCATAGGAATAGGACATCCATTACACAAGATAAAGATAGAAGATGTACTAGCTTCATCTCATCTAACGGATGTCCTATCCCTAGCTACGAAGCATGAGGGTATGCCACCTTTTACGGAGATACATCGTTCTATTCCCGCAAGCGAGACATACTTTCGGTTGTGGAAGAAGATGAATATATCCCTGTAGGAGGTGTGACCAGGAAGGTAGGGTGTGAAAGGTGCTGGGAGGGAAGAGATGGCTTTATACAGCGCCACAAATTTGGCTCGGATGCGAACTGTTGAAAATATGAAATATCATCTTTGTCCAGCCGCTCGTTTCAAAAAAACTTAAAAACATTTTTTGGGAGAGCGGACCCAGGTGTCGTGGCGCTTCATCGGTTGACCGATGAAGCGCCAAGACACCCCGGTTTGCTGTCCCAACGCGCCGTGGGTGATGAAGCTGGGGGGGTGGGGCACGTGGCACCACCAACGTGCCATGACCGATGAAATTGGCTCGCTGTCAACGCGCCGTGTGTGATTAAACTGGATTGCAGGCATATGTGGAACAGCCAACGTGCCGTTGACAGCGGACCGGGGTGTCGTGGCGCTTCATCGGTGCACCGATGAAGCGCCACAATACCCCGGTCCGCTGTCCCAGAGTGAAATAGTCCGCCAAAAATTTTGTTTATTTCTTTATTCCTCAAATGTTGTTGTACACGTGTACCAAAGATTAGTAGCTTGATGTAGCTTTGTAAAGATCCCGCGAGTAAGCTGTAGAATTTCATATAGGCAGAGTGTATAGTTCCAACTAATATTGAGCGGGCGCGCATCCGTAATAAAATAAACGGAAAGGAACGGGAGTAAATGTTGCAACTAGTTAATTGATCTCGCAAGCGTTCTCGACGGTCGTAAACAACCTTTTTGATTCTAACAGCTGCGTGTAACCGCGATGCCACCTAGCAAACATAAAAGAGAGCGGGATTCAAGACGATCGAACCAAAGTACAGGGTGTCAGAAATGCCGCCCCTAACACGAGGGAGAGGGAAAGCAAGAGGCATTACGCTGCGTATGCCACCAGCCCAAGCAATGAAGGAGAAGCCTTCGCCCGCTGCTACGCCGGTAGTGAAAGGCAGCGATTCGGTGCATTTGTTTGTGACGGTTGGAAAAGAGAAGAGCAGGGTGAAAGTGGGAACCGCGGAGGTGAGAGGTGTGGGGTCCGCCGGTGGTGCCGGGAAGGCTGTTTGGCGTTCGCTCGATGGGCGTCTTATAAGGGCGACTGCCCTAGAAGGTGAAGACTTGTTTGTGATCTGGAGGACGAAGATTATAACTTATGGAAACGCGAAGTACCCTTACCGTTTCCAAGGTCTTGAAGACCCACCAAGTAAGCTCAACAAGTTGTTCTGGGCTTCAATATATGCGTGAGATACGTCGATGTTGGACCCAATCAAGATTCCGCAAATCCTACTCCAGTGTCTGGGGCTGGCAAGTCCTTTACATCTCAGCCTGAAAAGTAGTTGCTCTGGAGGTCGAGAAACCTGCTGAGGAAGCTTTTAAATCTCCAGGAACAGCTTCTAATGGGATGGGGAAACACGTGCGAGCGAGCGTTAGGATCAAAGAGGACTCTGACGACTATATTGTGGAGGTCTTTCAGACGAGTATTACTCCGCTTACTGACCCGGAGGAGGACTTCTTCGATGAAGGAGACAGTGTTTCGTCGGATGAGGTTGACAACACCCTCTCTCTCAGGAAGATTTCCGTCGCCGACTATGTTCAGCGCAGGTTGAAGATGGATATCAAGATGATTGCAATCCCGAAGAAGACAGTACGAAGTGTGAATCTGGGACAAAAGGAGGCGACAATGATGAAATGTCGCAACTTTGGGTGCTTTCGTTTGCAGAATTGATTGCTGTGCCATCTCTAGGGGAGTATGATATGAATGAAATAGTTGTTGATGAGAGAATTGTTGTGACCGTAACCCTCATAGACAGATGTCACCGAATTCTTGGGCTACGAGACTTGCATGGGGAATGCGGGAGGTGGGTAGATATAGTCCGTTCTTTGGATGTTGTGCTGTGGGGAAGAAAGGATGGGAAGGCCATGAAAACGAACGAGGTACTAAGACTCGGAATCTTCTGAACGAAGTGAGTCCAAATGCGCTCAAGATGTCGTTTGCAGAAAAAATTCATAGTACAGTATCTTTTGTGCAGAACTTCGTGGACGAGTCACAGGTGGATGTGAAGAGCATTACTTCGAAGCAGTTAGCTGGTGCTTTGAAGAGAAGTGGGGCTATCGGAGACTGCTAAGTACGTCACTTGACCCATTACGCGACATTGGCTCTGCAGTTTGTGGAATGTGAGGGGCTTTTGCAGTTCTTTGAGAAGGTGTGTGAAGAGGGTCCAGTTCCGACGTCGACGCATGTCTCGAGTGACCTCCTGATGGGTCTCACCGATGGGCAGTTTCGATTTGTCGTATGTTGCTTGCAATGGCATGTAGAACTGAGCTTCTCTTCGTCCACGAGAACCGGTAGTTTTCAAGACATGAGGAAGCACTTCTTTCAATGTGCCATAGGTATTTACAACCTATGTGATCTCACTGGGAAGAAGAAGAAGATTAGTGTTGCAGAATTATTTCAGACCGTATTCAACTTAGGTGGGAAAAATGTGTCTGTGATGGAATATCTGGGTGTGAGGAGAGCAAAAACGTAACTTAGCGGTGCGAGGCGTTTATGGGACGGGATGGTGTCTAGAAAGGTGAAGACCGCGGGTAACAAGCTTCAAGAAGTTTTCAAAGTATCGCTTCAAACTTCAGAGAAGGTGAAGGAGGTGGCGGTGGAGGTGGTTGAAGTCGTAGGTGTAGGTGATGGTAGGTCAATCACAGTACCTAATGTAGGAGAAGAAGCTCGCATGTTTTTGGAAGCTTCCATCTAGGTGGAAGACCCTGAAGGAGAGCCACCAGAGTTGAGGCGGAGCACACGGAATAAGATTGCTCCAGGCCTGCTGAAAGAGAATTGGGGTAGCAAGGCTGGGAGCAAGCAGAAGAAGAAAAGGAGTTTAATTGATATTACTGACGATGAGGATGATGTATAAATCCAACCTGCTCCGAAAAAGATGAAGAATGGCACCATGAAGACCCCATCTGCAAATATACTAATGGAGGTTGTTAATTTATTCAGGAATAGAACGAAGCTGGAATTGAAGAAGTTCTTCAAGGAACAGAAAATAAATCTATTGTCCTCTAGCAAGGATGAAAGTGGTGGCAGGGAGGACGATAGTACGTTTGTTCAGGACGAGGAAGAAGAGGTGGAGGAAGGAACGATGCGTGGATTTGAAGATAGGAATCCCTAGAAACCACCGAAAGGGATGAAAAAGGCAGGTTAGTGGGCAGGTGGATCGGATATGTCGTGGACGAGTCTCATGACTGCATTATTGACTGAGTGGTCTGGAAGGAAGGATGCAGTGAAACATCAGCACCCTTGAATGGGTATGATTCATTTGCGAAACGAGCACAGGGCGGGGTGCTTTGGCTTTGCTGATTTGAGAGCGGTTCACCACGCAGTGTACTAGCATGCCACCCGGAATGTGCACCAGGAGCTGGGGAGTTTGAAAGACCCAGTTCTTCGGGTGAAGCTTCCGTTGAAAGGAAAGCCGACAGGGAAGGAAAAGGCTCTTTGGATTGCGGCGATAAAGAGAGATGACCTCGCTTTAGAGAAATTTGCGACGAAGAGGTTGGAATTGATAGAAAGGGGATTCTGTGTTTTGAAACACTTTGGAACTGACGAAGGTATGTCAGAGAAGGCGAAGAAGAAGGGCGTGGAGGAAGATGGAGATGTGTTGGAAGGGTTGCCGGAGTTTTTTGAGAAGGACTTTTAGGAGCAGCCACACTTGAAGTTTGAAGAAAAAAACCAAATGAAGTCCCATCATCAACTCGGGCGAAGGAAGGGAAGCTGGGGACAGGATTCAGGGAATTGGACGATATATTACGAAGAAGAAGGAGACTGTTGATTGCATGGAATCTCATGAGAAGAGAATGTGATGGTGGTGAAAAAGCGGGCGTTGTTTTGATGCGAGTTTTGGGCAAATTGCATCGGCTCTTCGCCTTTGTAACAACAGCAAAGCGAAGAAAAGGATGTTTGCGCCTCAAAACGGACGGTGTTTGCCTTGTACGGGGTTAGGATGCCCAAGGCAGGTGTTGCACACTGATTTTCGAGGGTTGACGAATGTGGAGAAGGATAAGAGAGATATTCCGAGGTTCTTCGCGATGGTCTCTGGGGGAAGTTCATTTATGATACGGGTTTGTGAGAGGTCACACAATATGTATGTGACGGATTACAAGAGTTTGAGGAGGTTATCACGTACAATGGTTGTGAAGAAGTTCCGAGTTCCGCCTTACTATGTGTTTATTAGGAGTGGGAATTGGTTTCATGCGGGCGCTGGGTACATGGATGCGTTTGTGAAAGAGAATTGTCTTGGGTATAACATGTACTTTGTACCAGAAGAATACAAGCTCCCTGACGCTGTGCACGGGGAGCCAGCGTTTCAGCCAAAGTTCGTAGATGAAAATTATGGCCTAGGAGAAGACCCAAACTACCAGCTGAAAGATGATGACGGTTTGGAGGAAGAGAGTGAAATGGAAGATATACAAGATAGAGAGGACAAGTACAGAGAGGAAGATGAACAGATGTCAGGTGGCTATGCTGAGAATACAGATTGGGATTATGAGGAAAGACAGATGGGAATTGATGACGACTATGAGTAGGTATAATGTAGCACTTATGCTGTTGTGTTTGTTTCTGATAGAGACCTGACATAAAAAGTGAGCAGGTGATTTGTTTGAGCGGCAACTTAAAAAAAATTGGAGAACAGAAACGGGTTGTGTGTTTAGTTGCAACGAGTAAAAAGTTTATAATCTGTTCTAACTACTAGAGAATGTGATGTCTAAGAACATCGACATAGTTGGTGTGGAAAGGGGCAGGGTCCTGACTTCCGGCTAGTTTTTTATCTGCGGAGGTGAGGTAGAAGTAACCATTTCTGGATTCTGTATTGCAATGCCCGAAAGCGAGAAAACACCGGAAGACGTCCAGATCTTCCTCTCACGAGGCAAAGACAGCAGTAGAGCACTTCCAGGGATGACAAAACTATGTCAGGTGTAAGACCAAGGTCAACACTTCACGACCAGCGTAGAAAAGTGAGCCAAGAAGGTACTCCGCTTGAGCAGCGTGTGTGTGTTGTCCTTCAAGGAGTCAAAGTGTCTGCAGTGTGGCGAGTGCGACGCGGTGTCAGCACAGGCCGCGGGTCGCGGGGAGCGACCCAAAAGAGAGAGGAAAAGACGGGTGAGTCACGAGAGTTACCAAGAGAAAACGGTGAAGCCGGAGGACACCTTATACAAGGGCAAAAACGACAGTGGTTGGTAAATACTCCCAGCAATGGGTTCGTTTAGGTGACGCAGGGGGATAGACAGCCTTTACCAACGGTGTATCTCTCCAAGGAAGAGTAGAGTACGTGGGAAGTCGAACAAGTCTAGAGCCAGCCCTGGTTGGGGAGATTTAATGAGTGGCAGGGCTTTGGTGCCCTGGCGCTATATAGTGCGTAGAAACCTCCCTAAATTAGGCAAATACTAACTAATGAATATCTAAAATACCAGCAATGCTATGCCAACCTCTTTGACTCACCGTGTCCCACGTGTCTAGTTTACAGTAGTGGTCAAAATATGGAGTCATATACTTCGCCCAACCGACATGTCGGAGAATCCGTAAGTCGCAGGATTCCCTCAAGGAGAGCGTTTCAATTCAGATTCATACTCCTAGAAAGGGGCTGGGAAGGAAGTAAGGGTGCTGCCATATTTCAGAAGGGAGTCCACTGTAGAAGGGGTATTAAAGAAGACACCTGTGTTGAAGGAGACTATCCCTAGAAGCTTTTTCATTATAGTTGAGAAAATAGTTTTGTACTTGGTAACCACTTAATGCATGGTAACGAATCCAAATGAAGAACCAATGAGATTGAAAGAAGAGATCCAAACGAGCTTTTGCAAGTAAGACTTGGGAAAAGGAGTTTTCGTCGACGATACTGCAAGTGAGGCCTGCGGTCCAGAGGCGTTCAGCTACTGCCAGAGCCCACTTTCCAGTGGCTGCGGTTAGACCATTGGGTTAGAGAGGCATGACACTATTCTGTGGGGAGGCGCAGACAGTAAGAGTGGCGATGTAAAGAGCGGTTCGTGTGCAGTGCTCAATTCCGTGTTGGGAAAAGATGGGAGGAATGTGACCATTATGGGTGAAGACCAAGTATTCTGCTCGTTATGTTAAACAAGATAGAATTAATTCTTCGAGGAGGACGTTCCTGCCACGGAAGAAGATTGGGCCTTGGTGAAGGCAATCTGCGGAAACGAAGTCTTCGGTGGAGAGAAAATTGTCTCGAAGGAAACCGTTGTTGTTAAGCATGATAACCAAGCGGCCTCTACCGATGACAACAGCTGGGATGATTTTAGAGCGGAGAGAAGATGAATGGAAGCTCATTGCGATGAGTTTGTTTGATTGAAGTTATGAGATTTTGGAAGCTTTCGGGTGCTGTTAGCTATGAAATTGGCATTTTAAGGCGGTAGAACGCTTTAATTACAGAACTGGGCTGTTGTTTTGGTTATAGAAAAAAGGTTCCATGGGATAAGGGGATTTGTATGATCCGGTTATGGAAAGAAATAGGCAGCAGGGCTGTAGAGGAGGTAGGGTCGAAGAGTGTGTTTATGAGAATGTATGCAGTGAAATAAGGCATAGAAAGTAAGCGTTTATGGTACTGTTGGTATTTGAGAGGTGGTGCATCACGGATCTCATTTGGATAGGGTGTAGTGCAATAGAATCCGCCCATATTGGGTATGCATAGTAGCATAGTAGTAGTTTAGTGTGCACAAGATGCTCCCAGGGTGTCCACGTGTAGGTCTCATGCAGTGTGTTGTGCAAGTCCTCAGGGACCTTTGTAGGTAGATTGTTTATTTCTTTTCGACACGTGGCCGCTGTCCCCGGAGATGCATTTAAGCCCCTCCCGCTGGGCAGAGCCCACCGTGGTAAACCTCAAGCATCGCCTAGACCATTCTTCATCGTCTAGTTTCCCAAAGGGTCGTTCTGCCGCCGCTACCAGTGCTATACGCCTGTCTCGTGCCCCGTTGTTATCGTCGCTGCACGCTCCTTTGTCCTCTCTTGGGTGCTGCGCATAGTATCTCTATTTATTGTGCATTGTTGATACTCACTCGTGTGAGTGTACTTCATTGGTCTCCCGACCTAGAATAACCCTGGGGGTCGTTCTTGGTTCAGTTCTGTTTCGCCCCTCTCTTGAGAACGTCTTGCGGTTACAGCTACCGCATTTCCCATCTATTGGTTGTTTTCGAACTCGCCAAACTGAGATTTTCCTGCCGCAAGCCGGACAAAAATCTTTTCGCCTTACCATGATGACCGCCCCTCCAGGTTCCTCAAATGAGCATTCCAAAATGGCTGTGACCCCTCGGAATCACGGTGCGGTCGAAGTCGCGCCGGACACCCAATCGCGGGCCAATATCATTCAAAGTGCTCAGAGAGAGATCCTACCTCTCGTAAACAACCCGGAGAATCTTCTCCGCCAGTCTACACCCACCGAATTCCGGAATGATCTGGAAGCCATGCGTCAGCAGGCCTCCATAGAAACACCTCCGCAGACCCCCAGGTAAGTACCTGTCAACCACTCGACTGGCGCTCTGCCCGCGACCACCGGAGAGGAGCCCCCGCCCCTCCCTGGTGGGCTACTCATAGCCCTAAAGCAACTAGAAGAATCAATGGTCGCTTTCGAGGTTGAACGGCGTATTACCCAAAGGATCTTTGCTGAAGTGGAAGCCCTGAAAAACACTCTTGGTCATCGGGTTGCTTCAAGGATGAACATTTCTGCAGTCCTGGACGGCGTTATTGCCACCAGTATGCACACTGGGGTGCAGCGCCGTTTGCTGCTTGTCCCCCGTGGGCAAGAACAAAACATTAACCGTCAACCGATGATGTCGGTTTGGCAACCGCCGACTATCCGTGCTGGGACTGATGCAGATTCCAGACCCACCGAGGACCACAATATTGGCAGAAACAACTCCGAGGTCCCTCCTCTAGGGAAGCAGAAGAGTACCGATTGCGTGTCCTAATTGGGTCGTGACAGAAGGAGACAAAAGGGATCTCCAGGCCGACGTTGAAACAGGAGAAATTCAACAGGCAAGGGACGTGGCTTTTCCGACTCCGATGACTCGCACTCAAGTTCCGCCGATGATGCTGAGTGAAGTGATTTGGAAGACTCCGACCCAGAGGAGGAAGTATCACATTTCCAACGTATACGGCCCAAGAATGTGGATATATAAAAAAAACTAAGTTGTAAGTACTATCGACTGGCCAACAGGAGCAATCTTTATGACTTCTCAGTCGCTCGAGCAGTTTCTATGCACGCTAAGCGTATGCAGCTACAAATGACCCAAAAGTTTACGTGCAAAGATCCATTCTTGGTCCTAGGCTTTCTATCGCAGTTTAAAACTGCATGTGACCAGAATGGCGTTCATGAGTGTGCAGCCCTCTGGCTGTTCTTGTTTTTTTTTGAGAGACCCGCAAGGGACAACTTCAGTGCCAAGATAACTGCCGTTGATGTCCGAAGCTCGGAGCTTTTGACATCTTATCTAGAAGTGGTCAACTACCTACTTGAGGTGTATGTCACTGACGATATCCTGGCAGAGGCCTATCATGACATAATCACGCATCTTCAGAGCTCAGTGATGTCAGAATGCGAATACGCAGACTAATTATGGCAGAAGAATCTCCGCAGTGGAAACATCTTCACAGATACCCGCGTCAAGGCCCACTTCATAGAGAAACTCCTTCCCGCCATCAGGGCCAGTGTACGGAATCATTCCGCCACGCATCCCAAGATAGTCTTCCATAAACTCGTCAGTTATGCAGAGGGGTTGTGAGCTACCCATAGGGGTGGCAAGAAGTATCATAAAACCCTGGAAGCGGCGAAGACAACACAATCCCGTCGGGACTCTTCTCGAGCATCTCTATCCTTGTCGACTGATACAGATGAACCCCATTGGGGAGTGCATTTTTTAAAAGGGGACGCAGCTGCTTTGGCAGTCCAATCATGTGCGCCTCCGTCCCTCCTCTCTTTTCCCTCAACGGAAACGTCCACACCATCCATAGTACAGCCCCAACGGGATGTTCGGGTACTTCAACAGCTACCGACTTCCCCAAGAGACCCACCGACGCCGTCGCAGGCAACACTGTGTTCCTATCGGACAGCACAGGCGTGCCCAAGCAGGGTGGCTCCCTGTCGTATCTGCTTGTCCGTGGTTCGGCCTTGTTGCGAGTGGCTACCACCCTAGTATCGGGACGCGCTGTTACATTTCATGCGTTTAACTACCAATAGCGTGTGGACGAAGTATAGTACAAATCCAGGCCGAAAAGACCACCACGTCCCTCGTGGAGTGCACAACCCGCAACGGGACAGCCTTCGACACGAAGTGCCACACCGCCTTCAAGGTCGCCGAATGCGCCTGGTGGACAACAAAGCCGTCCTCAACAGGTGAATCAGATTCTCAACTACGAGGAAGGGACCTCCCCTAATAATGAGATCCCACAGGGAAACGAGACGGAGAGGCCAGAGGGGCGACGCCTCCCTCTCAGGGAACCTTCCTTGCCCAACGGGAAACACCAGAATCTAACCTACAAAAAGATCCTGATGAGTCCCATATCGGTAGCCCTCCTGGGCCCTTTGAGAATGATGAACTCGAATGGGACTAAGTCTTCTTGATGACCCGAGAGAACTACAAAATCCAGGTGGAGACGGGACTCACATCCCGTACCACCAAAGCCCTCGTGGGGATCTTAGATACTGGAGCAGGTCCAAATATTATTCACGCCAAACATCTCCCTCCTGGGTATGAAAAACGCCTTCGAACAAATAGAACCCCACGGATGTTCAATGCGTCGAAGGAGCCCATGAACCTCCTGGGGCCATCTCTCTTCATACCCGGATCGGGAATCTGACAGTTCGAATGCCGTTCTTCGTGGGCACCATTTTGACCTCCGATGTCCTCCTGGGTACTTCGTTCATCGATCGCCATGTACGAGAGACCCACCCTCGCGAACGCAAAGTCGCTCTTTATGGGTCAACGTCGGTTGCATTTGTTGGCGCTTCAAAAGGCCCCCTTTGGAGATAAGAAGGGGGTAGAGCAACTCCCCCGCAACACTCTTTCGAACAAGGTCTGCCACGCTCAACCGCTCTGAATACCCTCCATGACCCAACGGGAAGTGCTAGTTACTTGTGAGATCCCGGGATTAGTATTCCTACAGAACCATTCGAAAACGGTCTCGCGAGATCTCTCCCTCATGGCGAATGGTGTCATGAACATCGTTCGCAATCGTCTCTTCTGGGCGCTTGTCAGCAACGTCTCCCATCGAGAAGTTCGTATGCCCAAATATATGCTCATTGGCCTTGCTCTACCAGCCCTTCGCTTTCTAGCTATAATTGATGACGGTCCCAGAGGCCCTCGTCTTAAAGAAGGAGAGGGTAGACCAACCGAGGAACAGGAACCGGGCATATGGTTCAGGAGAATCGCCCAGAGGGAAAGAAAGACTGGCACAAATTGGCCTAGATTAGCGAAGAATTCTCTTCCCATAGGGATCAAATTATCGACCTTCTACCGGAATTTGAAGGTATGTGGTCGAGTCAACTCGGCTACATTGACGCAGCCTTGCACAGGATTCAACTTCAAACGGGGTTCAAAACCAGTGTTTCAAGCCCCCTACAGGGCTGGACACAAGGCCAGAGAAAGTGAAGGCCTCGAAATCCGACGTGTGTTGGAATCGGGCGTCATAGAACCTTCAAAGGCCGAATGGGCAAGCCCTGTAGTGTTTGTCTGGAAGAAGAACGGTAGCTGGCGGTTTTTTATTGTTTATCGCAGGCTTAACGCCGTGACTCCTCGGGACGCGCACCCCATACCACGCATGGACGATTGTTTTGATTCCCTTGGGGAAGCCACCATCTTCTCAACCTTGGACGCCAATAGTGGGTATTGGCTGGTTGAGATTGGGGAAGAAGATCGTGACAGGACGAACCCTACGAACAGTGGTTCTAGGCCACATGGGTACTGTAAAGAGCCAATATAGGTTCCAAAATTGACTGCATGTCCCAAAATGCGTCCTGGCGATGGCTTCGTGGCACGGAGTGATTTTTGGATTTATTTAGTTGGAACGTAATATGTCCGCTGGGAGATAAACCGGTAGCCGGTTGCCAAAAAATAGCCATTCTCATTCTAGATACTATGCGCTTGCCCACTTTTGTACCCAAAGTGAGCCATTCTCTGTGCGCCTCTTGCCCAAAGCGAATTTTTGTGGTTTGGCCTGTAAATGGCACCTCATTAAGACTTGCTACATCTCCAATGGTGGCGAAATACGTCCCCGTGCTTCTCTGAGAAGATCGTGGCCTGACGCGTGCAACCCTTCGTCAGTATTGACGGGCTGCCCATCGGCCTCGCCCTTTGCAGCTCGGAGATACGGGATTAGAACAGTTTGTCGCACTTTGGTAAGTCTGCCTTATAGTAATTTCCGGGCATGTTTGAGCCGTTTTTGACTAGGCACCAACTGGTAATTGCCTGCCCGACGACCGGGAACTCACGTTTCATGGTGCGCTACCTGCGCAGCGGGGTAGATGTAACCGATTTGATTCGAACTTATCTGCACTTACACTGCCTTGTATTTCTTCTACGTTAGTCGCATAAACGTCCCTTTCACGTTTCATTTCATCTTTCTCTGCATTTGCTGTCCTAGATGACAGTATGGCATCATCTGAAATCTTTCTTCTCTTCTCTAGCATGGACTTAAGTTCGCGAGCTTCTTCTTGTGCTCTCAGAGACTGGTTTTATCATTATCCACCTCCAGACACTGGCTCAAAACTTGATTCTCCTCTTTTAGAGTGGCAAGTAGTTGCCTCCGGCGCAAACGTCAAACGTTCGGCCATGAATTTAAAAAGAACTTGCTTTTTCTCGGTCATCAGTCGAACGAGCTTTCCATTTTCCTCTCGAGCTCTCCAAACATGATAGACACCAACTCTAATTCTTGCATGAGCTCAGCAGACCTCGAACCTACCTCCTCGGTTTTTCTATGCAGTCTCGACCGTAAATCATACGCATCGGCCTAGAAGTTGTGTGAAGAAAGCAGGAAGGAAGCTAGAAGATCTGTTCTTGAACCCGGTGCCCCTCAGCACATGTGAAACGCAAAATATTCGAAGAACCCAACACTTACCGATGCATTTGCTTTGGTCCTTGTCTCATATTCCGCTAATCCTGTCCGCAAACATTGATATCGCTTTACAGCTCCTCGTTTGCTTTCTAGAGCTTGTCATGCATCTCTTCGCTCATCTCAGTTCGCTTCTCAGCAGCTTTTATCCCAGCGATAGCGACGCCTGTTTCCATCTTTCTGGCTTTGTAGGTCCTAACGACTTTGTCTTTTTCTACCATGGCAGCTTCCGCAATCTGGTGTAGCTCCTCCATCTGTCGTCGGAAGTCTTCCATAGCTTTCTCAGCACTACCCTTAGTTTCCGCCAGCTGCTCTTGGGCATGCCTTCTCTCAGCTTTTGCAGCTTAATTTGGGGGGTCTTTCCCAGCTGCTACGTTCCATCCTTCCGGTATAAAGGCTCCAAGTTTTCATCTATTGTTTGCTACAGTTCGGTTAGGAGAATGATCTTGATGGGTACCATTCCAGCTTCACGTTTGGAAACTTCGGCTCTCAGAGCTTCATTTCAAGATATGAGACGCTCGTTTTCTTGCTGAAGCAGCATTATTTCCTCAAGCCGCTTCCCACTTAGTTTGTTAGACGTGTAGAGGGCTTTTGTATCAGTCGCTGACACTATAACAGAGTTTAACGTGTTCGCGTCATCCAAGATGTTAACATCGAATCTGGAATACGCATTTGTGTCATCGCCGCTCTTTGAGTCATGGAAGTTGTTCGAACGAAGTGCAGCCTGCTTCTTCTTCAATTCCAGCTCTAGGACAACTCTTCTACGATGCTGCAGAGAGGACTCGGCACGGAAATCATCGTGGTCGTCTCAAAATGTTGTTGAGGACACGAGCGTCTGTTTATGGCGTTCAGGATAACGTTCAAGTTAATCGGAAACTTACCAGAGCTTTCTGTGCACGTCAGCGCCAGCTTCGGTGTCTCCAAAAAGGGAAGTAAATGCAGCCAAACTCTCTCCAATGGCGAGGATGATCTAGACCGTGAGCTTTTTGATGGCGGCGGGCATTTCTTCAAGTGACTCGTTTGTGTTGACTTTGGCGTTAAGCATGACCGTCACAATTAGTTACTGAGCAGGATTGGCTCTTCAATAAGGCCAAGGTAGGCGAAGGGGCGAGTGAGGTCTTCTGTGACGGCACACATGTGGTACATGGCGGCGCATGGGGCAGCATCTAGCACTGCAACGAGCTTGCGCCATTTTTCAACCTTCTCATAGACCCCTAAGGAGATCGCGTTGATTCTAGATTAAATTTGCGGCGACCTGAGTGCGCTGGAACGTAATGATGGCATCCATCGGTATGGGCGCTATCTGAAGAGAAATCGGGTGAATTGGCGGTGGTGGAATCTGAGCGAAAGTGCTTTGGAGGGCTGGACTGCAGGGTTTGGGTTCCGAAATCGTGCAGTGCTTCTTTTCTATGACTAAGAAAGCACTGCAACTCAAGTAAAAGGTATGGGAGAGCGCAGGCGACGCATTTGGAAGAGGGATGGAGCGTTCTAAAAGCAACGAACGAAGCTCGCCTGGCGAGTAGAGGCAGCGACGCGAGCGGCAGTACGAGCGATGACACCCTCCGTGGGCGAGTTGGAAAGCGGCGGCCGCCCGGAAGCCGTGTTTGCGCACGTCTCGCTGTTGCTGTGTCGTGGCGGAGCCTGTGACTCGGCCAGATTTTAACGCTCAATTTTGGACCATGAAGGGAGCCAGCATGGCGGTGATGACAGTGGTGGTTAAAGAAGGGATACCATCGGTGAAGGAAGAGACGATGACGGTGTCTGCAACGGAGGCGGAGGGGTTGAAGACCGGCGGCAGAGGTGATGAAAAAGTTTAAAACAACGACGGCGCAATAATGGGTGTAGTGCAGAAGCACGCGCGCGTACCTTACGCTCATCGCCGCGCTGCGACACGTGGACCACGAGTGCGATTTGCGCGTGCGCATTTAAGGCGCGTGCTGGATCATCGAGCGCATTTGTGTGCGCACGCGCCTGCGAACGGCGCTTCCAAACTACTTGACACATTCGTCTATGCGGCGCGGTTGCAATGCATCGCTGTAATGGGCACCCTCGTCTTTGCTGCAACCGCCGCCATCAGCGAGGCGAGCGTCACTCGCACCAAGCGCATGCCAGAGGCCAACCACACCACGCGCGCAATTTGTCATCCTTTATGAGTGGCTTTCGGCGCCTAAGCCGCTGCGCCCGCCGCCCAATGACGGCACTGGCACCAACAGTGCAGAGAAGAACGAGCGCATCCGCTCGGTCGGGCTGTCGCTGGAGGACGAGATGGGCGCCAGAATGGCACTGCTAGAGCAGCGGGTGCGCGACGAAGAAGTACACGTTGAACGCGGTGGTTTCACGGGGCTTAGCTGTGGCGATCTTGATCATAAACAGTGCAGTGGACGGGGTCAAAAACCCAGCGCTTGGAGAAGGAGATTGCGACAGGCGTGACGCGCGCTCCGGAGCGCGCATGCGCAAGCCATCTGGCCAAGCACAGCTTGGTGGCGCCCAGCGCCTGTTTGGAGAGCGTGGGCTGCGTTGGCGGCTGATACCAGATCTAAATGGAGTTGGTACTACGCACGAACTGCAACGGCGCTTACTGCACGCGGACGAGCGAGACGAGGACGAGCGGGGCAGATCGGGCTTGCATGCAGAGTGGTACTTGCTCAAGTGGTTCTGCAGCGTGACCGGCGTGTCTACTGCGATGGTGAGCGCTCGGTATACGGCTCATGGCACGGCATAGTGGGTGCGTGAATTTGATCGACGGCGTGCTAGAGAAGATGGGGCCGGGCGCGCCGAACGATTCATACTGCTCATGTTCTGCGGTGACCACGACGGGGTGTCGCCCCGCTCTAGGCGATGGCGGTCGAGCTGGTCCGTGCAAAAGTTGGGACCGTAGCGCACGCTGTTTTGTTCCACGGCGACGGCGCTCTGCGCGTCCAGAATGATCTCCAACTGCAGCGCTATGCGGCGGCGGGCGTCGGCGTTGGCAGCTGGTGGCAGCGCCAGTGGCAGCGGCAGTGGCAGTGGCAGCAGCAGCGGCAGTGGAAGCGGCAGTGGCAGCGGCACTGGCAGCGGCACTGGCAGTCGGAGCGGCAGTGGCTGCGGGAGCGGTAGCGTCAGCGGCGCGTCCGCGCGCGGGAGGCCGGCGGTCGGCAGCGGGTCCCAGTTGAGCAGATCGGGACGTGTGGCAGCGTTGTGAGTGCCGAAGCTTCTCGCGCGCCGTAAAGGAGATGCGGTGGATGCGCGAGCGTAGTGGCAAGGCAGGGAGGAGCGCGACGCGCACACGCCTTTTTTGAACTGCAGGCCTGGGGCAGCTACTGTAAGCCTTCGAGGGGTTGTTGTCTCACTTTGCCACTAGTGTCTATTTGACAACTGACCTCATATGAGGTCAAATGACCTCATATGAGGTCAGTTTTTACTCACATAAATTTTAAGTAAAAGTTTTCACTTTTTAAAAAAAAAACACTTCGTCCTCACCTCCGTCGTCCTCCCTTTGATGGCGTTAACCAAAGTCGCCCATGACATGTAAACAGCAACCAAGCTGGAGCATTTTTTCACAAACGTCAACACAATCTGTACACAATGGCCCCGTCAACAGACCTTCGTCGTACCGTTGGTAACAAAGTCCACAGTCGTGCCCGCCTTGTAGTTTGTGAGTCGGAAAGCAAACGCTACTTTGGATCTCTTTGGAAGACGAAAACTGTCCCTGGAACAGTGACAAAAGTTGACATTCGACTCGTCAACGGCCGAAACTGTACATTTCTCACTATTCGGTTTGACCTCCCAAACCGCCAAAAAGAGTGTACTCTTCCTCTTTGCAGTGTAAAGGTTGGTGATGGTCTCCTTAACAGTCTACAAACTGATAATGTTGACACAGCAATTGTACCACCGTTACCGGCCCAAAATGTTGACAATCAGCCGAATGAAGGAGAACAACTGCAAAATTTGCAGGAGGCGGATCCCGTTTCACAAACACCCCCTTCCGACCAGTCACTGACTGTGCATGATCGTGCGTGGAACACGGAGGCAATTTGTAGCTCTATCAATGGATGCATGCAATTGCAGCCGTGGAAGGTTATTGGCCCAGCCGGAGATTTTATCTCACCACGTCATTGCCCAAGTACGATGACATTCATTGACTATTTTTTATGGATGTTCCCCATTGGACATCTGAAGACTATTGTGGAGAAGACGAACAAGAACTTGGAAAATGATGGTGCCTCTTCGACGAGTGGTGGAGAGCTTTTAAGGTTCTTTGGCGTGATGGTTTTAATAAGCAGGCTGGAGTTTTCCAATAGAAGAGATCTTTGGGGTTCAAAACCAGCATCCAGGTTTATGTCTCAGCCTGTAATTGGTGAAGCAATGTCACGAAATAGGTTTGAAACTCTAAGGCGTTGTATTTGTTTCAGTGGTAACGCTGCTCAAGAGGATTATGGCACGGCTCGCTGGAATTTAGTCACTGATTTCGTGAAAGCCATCAATGATCACCGCCGTTCTTTCGTGACACCTTTACATGCTTTATGCGTTGATGAGAGTATGTCACGCTGGTATGGGCTGGGGGGAGACTGGATTGATGTGGGGCTCCCACATTATACCGCGCTGGATCGAAAACCAGAAAACGGGTTGGAAATGAAAACCGTTTGTTGCGGAAGAAGTGGTATCATGCTAAATATTGAGCTCAATATGGGATCTGAAGCCCCTGATCAGGATTTTGATACAGAACATACTCATGGAACTGCTATTTTACTTCGATTAGTCCAGCCATGGTTTGGGTCTGGACGCCATGTCTGTGCAGATTCTTTTTTTGCATCTGTGAAAACAGCTAATGCTCTTTTGGAAAAAGGACTGCGCTTTACTGGGGTTATCAAGAATGCAACACGTCAATTTCCTATGAAGCATTTATCAGAGAAGACCTTAGAGAATCGTGGAGATTTTGTTTCAATGGTTTCGAAGGGGAACGGTTTGAATACTGATCTAATGGCGGTAATGTGGGTCGATAGGGAACGAAGGTACTTTTATATCAACATGCAACACGGTGAACCCTGGGAAACCCAATAATGCGACAAAGATGGAGACGACCAAGGAAATGTTTTCGAGAAAAGTTGAACTTGAAGTACCGATACCAGAGGTTTGTGAGGAATACTATAAAACGCGTTCAATGATTGACAGACACAACAGATGCCGCCAAGATGAATTAAAACTGGAGAAGAAAATCGAGGTCAAAGATTGGTCGTTCCGTGTGAATTCATCTTTATTATCCATTTGTATGGTTGATGCGGGGATGCTTTACAAAGCTGGTAATGGTATGCGAAAGTTATTATCTCCATATAACTTCTATTCAAAGCTGGCTGACGAGCTTATCACTAATACGTGGGACCGGGCCGCTTTGATGACTCGAGATGAAGAACATATGGAAATAGAAGATGATATTCCGAAACCTGCAGGAACTGGTGTGCATCTTATGCAGACTAATCGCAAGAGAAAAACTAAGGATGGAATGATTACGAAGTCTTCATATCAAGGACGATGCAAAGTGTGCAAAGGGAATATGAAGTCTAAGTTTTTATGTTCTGAATGCTATACATCTTTGAAATCTGAAGTGTATTTATGTCACACTGGTACGGGAAGGGACTGCTTTAAGAACCACATTGAGTTACGTCACGGTGTTAAAAAGTAATTGAAGCACATCTGTTGTCAACAACAACGTCAACATAGAAGTAAACAAGCGCTGATATTGAATAAAAACACATAAAGAATCACATTATCAACAAGTGTTCATTTGCCTTAAGCCCCCTACTAATTCAATCCGCGTTATTGAACATGCTAGATAATGTTTACACTCTGACGAAACTGCCCCTTTAACAGATGTCACCTTGTTCTGTCTGTTGTTCAAGTGGGTGTTGAAAACGTTCTTAGTGTAAACATATTACTAGAATTAGTCGAGCTCCATAAGGAGTTTTCGAGTTTTAATAAACCTCAGCGAGGTTTGAACTCACGTTTTAATTTGCTCACATAGGATATCTTATCCACTGAGCTGTGATTACTGGCCGTTTTGCCCTACAGACTACTACTTAAACGACTGTTCAAGGACTTTTCAAATTTTGAAATTTGAAAAGTCCGCATTATAGGTCCGGAATGTAATTTTTTGGTTTATTTTACTCTCTCAACGGGCTGACCTCATATGAGGTCATTTTGACCTCATATGAGGTCAACGCGTTGGTCCGATAGACACTAGACAACCCACATTTAATGGCATTTTATTTGAAAGGCAAAGCGCCGCGCTGCAGCGTATAAATTGGGCGCCTTCAAACTCTGGATCTCCGCTAGTGAAGTTAAAGAAAAAATAAGACCGAAGTTACTGCTTTATCAAGTGTTATCAAGTTTATACTGTCCTTGTCTGGAGAACATGGCGGGGGAAGCCGCGCCTGGCCCGCACGGTGCCTCACTGAAAGAGCTGTACCAGGTAAAAGCTGAACAATAGATGCATGCCTTTGCTCGGTTTTTCTCAATACCCAAGAACAAATTCAGCCCTGAACTGAACCTGAACAATCCAGCCCACTTAGAGCAATTCGTAACCGTCTTAGGCCCTACAAACGGACAACTTTCTATCATAGCCCACCTTGTGGACGGAGACTTCGCTGATTTGGGAGCTCTGGCGTATTTTATTCGCTTCAAAATTGCGATAACGCAACCACGGCGCTATCAGAAAACGTCAAATAAAGACTACAACACGGCGGGTAGCGACTCGCATAATCAAGACCCGACGAATTCTATATACGCACAAGTACAGCAACAGCGTTTAACAAAACCCGTCGCCGCTATGCCCTCACGAATTCCGGGGCTAACCACGGAAAGCGCCAATGACAAAGAAGAATTTAACGCAGACACGTTTACCCTCTCCAGGAACGGACGAAACCGAATCTACCGAACTCCTTGGAACACAATTGAGCACGAAGAAAAACGTTTTGCGCTTTTGCGTACGCCGGCAACGCACAAACCGTCAAAGAACCCCTTTAACATAACCCGCTGCCTAGCAGAAGCTGGAATTAGGGAACCGCTGACTTTAGTCAAAACCGGAGACCCAGGCAGCTTCTTGCTGTTTGTCCCGGAAAGCTGTATCCCCCTATTTAAACCTGCCTGAGACCGTTTCTACAATATGACAGTGCGACATTGTGGTATCAAACGCCTCCCCACGATTACTGTTCAACCAATCGACGACATTCGCCTACACTTCCAAAATACAAGAACAACCGATAATATAAAGCAGATCATACCAAAACTGAGAGACTAAATATCCCGTCTTGAATCACCGTATACCCTCTGAAAACCACGTCTGTTCTTCGCTGACGTATTACAAGAGCACGAACAACGATGCCTCCAAACGATAAAACAGAGAAACCCATCAATCGACCTCACTCCGATAAAACCACGCCAAACGCAGCAGAAATTTCCAACACCCCAACCAAACCAAAGAGCTCCCGTTACAGCACCAAACACGACGAACAACTTGGTAGAAAATGTTCCTATGGACACATCGGCTGAAGGTCCCCGTCCCAATCAGCGCAACAGCAGTACAAATGAACCATTCTCTAGCAACACAAACAGCTTCACGCCCTTACAGAGCACAGCAAACTCTTCACCAACAGCGGTCCTTCAACCCCTTGTTAATTGAAAGAGAATCAAACACAAAGGAACACAACTAGGAAAACATGCCATTGCCACCAACTGTAGGTGACTGCCTAACCATCGAAACAATCTTTGATCTTCGTATACCGACAATGGACTACATATCAAGAACACTGCGTCTTGAATACATTGAACTCTTTACCATTTCCTCCATAACTTCAATATATTACGCACTACAACCCTTAAAATAATATATCTGCGTCGTCTTATTGCAACCCCCAAACTTTTGTTCCAAAAAAACGGACGGGGCGAACCCCGAAACCACAATAGGGCTTCCCGCCATCGTTCTGTTACCCGCCGAATTAGAATGGCACTACGAGGAGAGTGGAATACACTTCTTGATGAAGCCCGTGTAGCACATCTCCGTGCACCTGCAACAAGATCAACCTGTACTACCAAGTACTCACGTGCTCGCAAAGCTTTTACTGCAGGTGAATACACAAAGGCTTGTGAAATACTCGTACGAGGAGGAAACCCCGTACCTCCTGCACACGAGCCCGCTCAAAAGCTGGCTGACTTACACCCGAACCCTGCTATAGAAGTTATTGATTCTCCAAATCACCATCTCCCTCCTTCGCTTTCCTTTGACGAATCTTTCGTTCGTCGAACATTATGGCCTCAAACAGGCATCTTCACCGAGCCCGGAGGGCATGTGGCCAGGCTTGCTCAAATGATTGGCTACTACGCCTGGTGGCAACGCTCCAGACCGGCTAATACTAATCGAAGTAACGCGCTTCGTCAATTACATGGCGGCGGGCAAAGCACCTCCTCACACACAAGTGTGGTTCGTATCGGGCAACTTGTTGGGCATTCCCAAACCCGCCTCACAAAAACTGCATCCTTTAGCGGTGGGCTTAGTTTGGAGGCGTTTCATTGCTCACATGCTAGCGACAATGGCACCGCGCATGCCGACTATGCAAACCTACCTCCGACCTCACCAGCTAAGCATAGGTACTTCGTGCGGTGCCGAAGCATTATTGCAAATTGTTAGAACTGTAACCAACACTCCGCGGCAATGATCTCGTTCTTCTGAACATTGATGGGAAGAAAGCTTTCAGCACCATCGAAAGACAGCATATGCTCTCCGCCGTGTTCGTCCATTGTCCATAAATCGCGCCGGTTTGTACATTTCTGCTACAAGAAGCCAATTCTCCTTTGGTTTGGAGAGTTTGTCATCCAAAGCAAGGCTGGCACCCGGCAAGGTGACCCATTAAGCCCTCTTTTGTTTGCCTTGGCACTTCACCCCCTCATCCTTAAGGTCCAGACAGCAATAAACTCTATCGCGAACCATTTTTATGCAGAAGACGGGACAGTAATAACAACGCGTGCCAACGCAACAGAGTGCCTTTCTCTCCTTACGTTTGAAGGAAAAAAAAATTGGTTTTGAACCAAACTACACAAAAACGACAGCATGGTGGTGGCGTCCTCTCAACATGCCACGTTTTCCAGCACGAGTTACTCGTTTTCGTGCAATTTCAATACTCGGTTCTTCAATAGGGCACGGTGATGCAATCACCAACGCTCTAAAAGATAAACGGGACAAACAGAACAAGTTGCTATAGGCGCTCATCCAGCTTCACGACCCTCACATGGCATTAACCTTGCTACGGTTCTGTGCTGGATCTTGTAAGATGACATACATACTTTGAACCACTCCGCAGCTTTATACCCAAGCCGAAGTCAAGTTCTTTGACAACAGGCAGCGAATAGTATTCGAAGAAATAACCGGCAAGATATCAACAGAAGGCTGGAGTAGAGCATGCCTCTCGTTCGGCAAAAAAAGGACTGAACCTAACAAAAACGTAATGGATACAGAAGGCAGCATGTGTTTCATCATATTTCGCTGCTTGGTCGGTCATCACCAGTGCCATGAACACTGCAATATTCAAGGCAAATATAGTACCGTCACAGATGATTCGCCTGGCCTAGAGCACTGTAACCAGACCAAGTAGGTAGACTTGGGAGAAAGAGGTTCGATGCCCTCAAGTTTTACTCAGGGCGGTGAGAAACTATCTTAAGTACTGTAGTGGTTCTACCAAACCACAAGCTACGAGTAGAATGCTAACTGCGTAGGGTGCTCTTACAATTCAGGTACTTGTGTCTGAATTGGGGAAGACCGTTTTGAGTCCCAACAGCAGCGTCTACGCCTACTGCGTAGCCTCCAGATGCCCAAAGGGGCTACACTTCCCTCTCTCAAAGACCCAAAACGTGTCGGGCTTTGATAACCAGGTGTTTGGGTGTGGCTTTGCGTTTCAAAAGCCGAAGCACCATCTTTGGAACATCTTTGTACACTCTATTAATGGGTTCTAGAGTGTCCTCTGAGTTTGGAAGACCTTTCCAACGGATATGTACCAACAGATCATCGTTGTCCTCGACAAGTCGTAGAAGACGTGCCACAACCATTCCGGTCTCAGATGATATAACATGTGACATTATAGCTTCTGTGTCCAAGGAACGATCGTGATAAAACTTCAACCTTGAAGAATGTTCTTCTGTAGCAACACCATTACGTAGATCTTCAACAACATAAACGTAATCTGACACCGGTCGCACAATCCGACGAGGTCCCCGCCAGCGAAGAGCAAGTTTCTCTCCAGCATAAAATTCTTCTCGTGCAACAAGTACGAAATCGCCTTCAGTGAAATTTGCTAAAGTTCCTCTTGAGGCAGTTTCACGAGATCTTTGTCGATTCATAGAGAGCGCTTCTTGTACCATGGGTCGGAGCTGGGCTGTAAGCTCTTGTAGCTTCTCCACATTCACCGCGCGTTCTCTCAGAGCATCCGGAATGCTTATCGGAGTCGTAGTCTGCGAGCGCATGAATGTTGAGATGGGTGGAGTTGGTTTCATACCAGTAAAAGCTGTAATCGGTGGCACGTTCCTGCGATGCGAGGAGGGAGTGTTGTTCAAAATGCTCTGAACGATTGGGAGGAGGTCCGTCCATTCCTGAAAGTCCAGTTGTAGCTCCGATGTAAGAGCGCGAAAAACGCGAAGCAGTTCTCTTCCAAGACGTTCCACGGCGCCGTTGCTCCACGGCGTGTACGGCAGCGTAAACTTGTGTGGTACGTTCAAACCCTTTGTAACCTTTCGGACCGTTTCGTTCTTGAAATGAGTTGGTCCGTCGGAAAGGAGTCCGTCAGGTACGTTGAATGCAGCACACCAATCAATGATGGCATTGGCAGCGTTTTCTGCCGAAGTGTCACAGAAGGAGTACAGCCATTTGTAATCAGAGTGGTCGTCTCGGAGCATCAATATGTACTTCTGACCATTGTGACTCGCTCCTATCTCGATGTAGTCGAATTGCAACAAGTTGTTTGGCGAAGTTCCATGCACTGCTGGGCCGAATGGGCGTGGTAATTTGTTTCCACCTGTAGTAGAGAGGCAATGGATGCATGCTTTGACAAAAGCTTCTACATCTGCCTTCATGCCGTTCCAGAAAAAGTACTTTCGCAAAACCTCATTCGTGGAAGCCTTCGCGCGATGTCCACTCGGACCAGTGTGCGCAATGATGCATATACGCAGCTGAAGGTCGTGAGCGGAGTCTGGAATCCATACAGCGTGGTTGTCGTTGCGCCATAGGTCTTCGTAAAGTTTCAAATCGTGTGGGCGCAAGGCGGATTCTAGGTTCTGTGCAGTTGCAAGTTCTTTTGGAGATGGCCATTGGAACTCTTCTGATGTGGTAGAAGGAAGAGCTGGAATGCAAATTAGGCGGCGTACCGTCGGAGGTGCTGACCAGCGGCCGAGGAGGTCAGCCCAAACATTATCAATTCCTTGGATGTGAAAGCACGTGTACATGTAGATGCTCAGGCGGACAGCCCAGCGTAGCACCTTTCTAATGGCGGTTTGCGAGAGATCTGGTACGATGGAGAGAGGATCGAAGATGAACACAAGATTGTTGTGGTCCGTGTAAAGGTCGAAACCATCAGGCGTTGCTGCAATCCAGTGCATTCGTTCGAGCGTGATCATGATGGCATAGGCTTCCTTCTCTAACGTCGACCAACGCATTTGTGTTTGATTGAACCGACCCGAGCAGAACGCCAGCGGGCTGTGTCGTTGATCTTTGTGAGCTTTGTTCAAGTCACTGTGTGGAACCTGCGTCACGATTCCTGACCACATGTCGTCCGATGCATCGGTGTAGATGCAGAGCCTTTGAGAGTCGTCTCTATGTGCCAAGGTGACGAGATGTACCAGCGCTTTCTTACATCGTTCGAAGGCGGAGAGTTCGTCTGCACCCCAACCAATTGAAGCGAGTTCTACTTTTGCGACTCCTCTTGCGGTTCGTTTCCCCGCGGCTGTATACACCTTTTCCAAGAAATCGTGCAAAGGAGACGTAAGGTTCGCATAGTCTGGAATGCCGGTCTTCATCCACTGCATAGCGCAAAGAAATTGCTGCAAATGCGCTCCATTGGAAAGAGGTTGCATGCGGAGTAGCCCATCCAGTCGTCTTGGGTCAAACCTAATGCCTTCGGCGGAGATAAGACGACCACACCATCTGATGCTGGTGGAAAACAGTATGCTCTTCTTCGGGTGCAAACGGATGTTGTGTGTGGCACAGAAGTGAAAGAGCTTCTCTATACAATCTAACAATCCTTGTATCTTCTGGTGATGCAACAGCATGTCGTCTAACCAATAAAGCAGTTGTCGGAGGATTGGAGAAGGTAGTACTGCCTTCAAAGCAGATTGCATATGCGTCACTGCATTGGTGGTGCCGTGTAAGACGCGCGTGGGTGAGAAAATTCCGTCAGGTGTGATGAATGATTGGCACGTCTGAGAGTCCGGATGGAGGGGAAGTTGCCAGTATCCATGGGACAAGTCAAAAGTGGCGAAGAAGCGGGACCCGGCAAGTCTGGAGAGTTCTTGTTCAATATTCGGCATTGGGAACTGATGCTTCAATGTGAACTTATTGACCGGACGTAGGTCTACAGTAAAACGAAATCTTGCTGGTCCAGGTTTGGGAACCACAAGCGGGGCGGAGGTTCATGGAGAGCTTGGGTTAGGATAAACCATATTTGCTCGTACCAATTCGGTGACAAACTTGTCCAAGAATTCGCGCTGCTCGCGCGAGTAATTCCGCAATCTCACACGGACTGGATGTGCTTCTCGGTTGAGGTCAATCTTCAGCGGCTCAATGCTGGCCGCAGGTCCTGAAGAGAGGGCGGTGCGGAAGATGTTAATGTGTGATTGAACCAAGTAGTTCAATCTCTGGACGGGATCATCCGGCATGCCATTGCTACGCGCGGTCTGGACCATTTTCTTTGTAGCGTCAACGATTTCCTCGTGCTGCGTGGAATCAATGGGATCTAGCAGGGATGGATCGGGGAATGGATCTTCTTCGGCTCTGGCAGTGACGATGTCCACACGAGGCCTGTCAGTCTTCAAAGAACGATGATCTGGTTCTTCGCGATTCAGCCGAGCAATCATGAGTCGCTGGACATATCCACCACCGCTTCCGATCACGTTCCCTACTCCTGCGCAATCGATTCCATCGAGTTCCTTTCGCCGCCCGTCCAGTATGGTGCTGGGGTTGGCTCTAAGGTGCTTGAGAACCGGATTCCCGATGAGGAGTTTCTCGCATGCCAGGTCATCATCCGCGATGAGATACGCGACGTTTCGAAGGGCCAGTTCTCCAGAAGGAAGCATCATAATTGTACGAGGAGTCATCCATGATCGCGAGAATGAGAATGTTTGAGGCTTTTCACCCTTCTTTAGAGCGACTTGCAAGGAAATTGGGTTGATTAATGAAATCTTTCCAATGCCTTTCAATGCGGATTCCTCCGCGAGAGATGGAGCAACGATGCTGTGGTCGCTACCGCAGTCGAGTCGAGCAATGCAGGCCTGGCTGGACTTTCCATCTACTAGTGAGACGGTGCAGGATTCGGAATCGACATGATTAGGGACCATGTCGGTCGTGATACGAGAGACCTGTCCATTTCCTCTACGTTCTTGCCCGAATTGATTTCGGGTTTGCGAACGTGTGGAGGCGGCTGGGCTTTTTCTAGCTTTCATCGCAGCAACCTCAGCCCGCATTTCTTGCTTCTCGTCTTCAGTAGCCCTGTCACATTCGTCGATCCAGTGTCTGGCACGCTTTTGTTTGCATATCTTATGCAAGCAAAATGGCTTCGGTCGTCGGCTGTGTGGTCTCTGGGATTTGTCAGATGCAGAGGCTGTGCCCGACCGCTGGTTGGGTTTCCCGGAAGAACTTGGTTTGTCCTTCCTGTTTGACTTTGAAGAGGGTTCTTGGGGAGAAAACCCCATATCAATATCTTCAAATGATTCTGAAACCTTCAGTGCATGCGCCAAGAACGCCTTGAAATCTTTGCGTTTCTCGGAATGCGCAAACTCTAAATCCTGCTCGAGCGGTAGACGTAGTGCCTTAGGTTTAAGTGCTGCAAGAATGTGCGAAATTGCAGTTTTCGGGCGGGATGCAAGAATCCATTTTAAACTGTGACGGCGTAGAAGAGCATTGTAAGATGTCAGCAACAGAGTCATACGCGATGTCGCAGACGTGTCGCTCATATCCATCCGGAGCTCCTTCTCGACGAGGTTGTTCAAAGCAGAAAGACTCAAAGAGCCTTTGTGAGAAGATGATTTGGACTCCAGGTACTGCCTTAATTGCTCATCAGTAAGCGTCTCGACATCACTGATGTCCGGAATGAAACCTAGGTCTACGGTTGATTCCAGCCATTCTGGGTCCACGCAGAACGATAGGTTCACTGGACGTACTGGCTCAACTGTTGTTGCATCAACCACTGCAAGCTGCAGTGCTCTCTGGGTGACTTCTTTCACGTATTGATCATAGGCGATCAAGAAAGTCCTGATTGAAGCGGCGTCGTAGCGCACTAGACGCGGGTGATTTACAGATGTTGCAACAAAACGGGGCTCTGACAGAGCCGTGCCAAGACCGGTTAGGCTTGACATTTCATTTTGGTCAGATGCCTCGTCAGACATCCTGTGATCGAATGGTAAACAGACGCACTGAAATTCCTCTAGTCCACAGACTAAGTAAACGGAGAGTGATCACTGTAACCAGACCAAGTAGGTAGACTTGGGAGAAAGAGTTTTGATGCCCTCAAGTTTTACTGAGGGCGGTGAGAAACTATCTTAAGTACTGTAGTGGTTCTACCAAACCACCAGCTACGAGTAGAATGCTAACTGCGTAGGGTGCTCTTACAATTCAGGTACTTGTGTCTGAATTGGGGAAGACCGTTTTGAGTCCCAACAGCAGCGTCTACGCCTACTGCGTAGCCTGCAGATGCCCAAAGGGGCTACAAGCACCAACAGTATGCAACAAGATCATTCGCTTTCGGAAGAATTCTCCTTTGATAACTTATCGGCTCGCGCTGAACAAAAAGGCACGATATACAAAATGCAGCACGAATTCAGTGACGTAATATGCGACTGACAAGCGGAGCTGCGACAACCTCCCAGCACGACAAGCTGAGTACGAGCAGGTTGCGTTCAACGTCCACCATGGAGGCCTTTCTTTGCTTCACAGCTTACTTGGATCACAAACATCATTAATCCATTGCTCCGTAAATAGCGTTTTCTGCGCCTAGCGATCCTGTTCTGCATGTGCAGCACAGAAACACGTCAATGTGCTCAAACTCGATGATTTCTGTTACTATGCAATGACATACTCGGTAGGAATGGGATCGACTCGAGGAAATAACGCACTGTGAGATACGCTATATGCGTTCTTGAAGCAACCACCGCTCTGCCTAGCCGTCACAAGGGAGTGGCGCTTCCCTTTGCAAAAAAACCTTCCAGAGATCCAGCAAGCTCGCATGGATCTTGTTATCACTGATATTCGCTCTCAACCCAAGCCACTGGGTATATATATGAAAATTGTTAGCCCCCACAATGCCATTCACACCAATGCAGATTCGAACCGCGGGGGAGGGGCAGCGTCCGAAGTGGAAGCAGCAAAACACACAAAGTAGGACCAGTTGTGTGAAGCAAATTGCATCGACTTCTTGCCGATTGGGTTTGACGTGCACGGCGTTATGGGAGCGTCTGCAAAAAAACTGTGTGGGCGTCTTGCAGAGTATGTAAACGTTACAAAGGGAACGAATCCTGTCAATGAATACCATTCTTTAATCCTGAGAATGGAATGCACGATTCTGCAGATGACGAAAGTGTCAACCGCCGGCAACTGCGTATTACGGCGGCCCACGTGGCGTTATTTGCCTAGCGCCGATCGAATAAAAACAAATAAATAAAGCCACTCGTTCGTTCGTTCTTTTTCCATTGCGCGCGCGAAAGTGGCGGCAGCGAGGGTGACGCAAAGATACGTGCGGCAGGTCGCTGCTCGTGCTGCCGGAAAAGGCGCTGGGGGTGGTGATGAGCCACCTTTCGCCCACCGACCGCGCCGCGCTACGACTCATGCACCCGGATCTGGCGCACACGCTGTGCGCGTGCAACGGGGCCATGATGCGACAGCTGTAAGACCGACGCTTTGAATTTGGCGCCTGCGCCGCGCAGTCGCACTTGTGCGCGGGCACAGACGCGGGCACAGACGCGGGCACATGCGCAGGCGATTGCAACGCGGCGCTGCGGGTGAAGCTTCACCACGTGGTGGACGACAAACAGGTGCGCCATGAGCTGCGTAGCACGGCGGTGCTGGCGGGCGATGGAGACAACGAAGACGCGCCGCAGCTGGCACGCGACGACAACACGCAGCGGTTGGTTGCAGCTACTGGGATTTGAAACGCGCCACTAGCACGAAGCATTCGCGACCCCCCAATCGGCACGCGCATGTGCAGCTGCTATAGTGGCGCCACTTCACTGCTCACTGCAATGTCATGCCAGCCGCCGCTGTGACCAGAACTAGGCGTCCCACACAAGGGGCTGCGAGCGCCTCAACCGCTCGCCGGGTGTGGCTCACGAAGGCAGGCTTCCGCAATCGCCGTAGTCGCTGGCTGCCAATGGTCCCAATTGCGTCTGCGACACATCCGACTCTGCGCGCCGAGCTGCACCGGTGCGAGGCGCAACGAGAGATACACGAAATGGCTATGGGCTTCAGCGCACTGCAAACGATGACGAAGCGCGCTATAGAATTTGACTAAGTGATGTACAACGTCGTAGAGCTTGAAATGCAGCTCCATGCCGCCAGGAAATGGATACAATGCCTGGTGCTCACCATCCTTGTCTTTCGCCCGCGTACTGCTCTCCATTGTACTCGCCACATGTCAATATTAGGTGGCAAAGTAGCCACAGAATGATTGATGAGCTGGAGAATGTGAGGGCAGCGCAGTCAAATCCCCCGTCGGGTTTTTCCATGCCGGAGCATGGCGCCAAGACGGGGACCATCAGGCGCATCCTGGATTTGATGCAATGCTCAGTGAGAAACGTGCTTCGTCATTGGGCGTTGCGTCGGGCGCTTCAAATGTTGGAAGTGGTGCTGGATAGTTGTCGCTTGGTTAGGCCAAGAGCTCACCCCGCCATGTATTTTGAAGCGTAAACTTGATCTTGAGGAGGGGTGCCTACAGAGCGTCAGGAATGAGTACGGTGGCGCATGAAGTTCAGACTTCACTAAGTTAAGGAGGTCAAGAGGTACGCGTCCAAAGACGATGAAAGGTTCCAAGCATCGGGAAGAAACTGCTTCAGCATTTCAGGCGGCAAAGGCCAGTCTGCCACGTGTTTATGTATTCGATATCAGCTGTACTGCACTCTTCCAGGCTGTATTTGGTGCTGGGATGGACTTTCTTGGGCATTTCATGCCCCATTTTGTTCGCTTTGAACATGATGCTGATGTAGAAGCTTATAGAAGCGAATACGGTATTTATTGTGAATTTTCTGACGTTTCTACAAGTAGAACCCTGTCGGAGTCATGTGCGACACGAATTCGAATGGCATCGGATGGCGGCGTGCCTTGAAGGGGACATAAATAGTGTTTGTTCACTCGTACAACCCTTTCTTCGATATACAATTCGTATATGTATCGGTCATGCTCCAAATTAATGTATTTATGGTTGTTGCTTCTGCCGGTGTTCTTACTGCTCCCTACAGTGTCATCTAACGCTGCTCCAAAAGAGCTTGATATATCGGCATCGAGAGCCAAACTCTCTTGCCTGCTGGCCACAACTGACGTTTTATTGTCGGATGACATTCTTGCGTTCTTACTTGAACCGTTTCCATGCGTACTAGGCATATTTGAGGGTGATATATCCGCTGAACGCGCTGGGCTCCTGCTACAACAGCTTTCAGAAGAACGGTTTGAAGCCTCTGCCTTCTTTTTTTTAGTGTACTCGGCATACCAAGCACGTCGCCTTTGGAAGTGTTTCTTCTTCTTCTCTGATGTTCCACGATCACGGTGAATCCTGTACCTCTTTCGCTGGTTCTCATTCTCTCTATCTCGATGTTTTGGAAACAGCCGCCACAATTTGCTCCGTAAGGAAATCACTTATTTCTTCAGCATTTTCGTGCGTCTCCGTAGAAACCGATTCCAGTACAGCTACAAATTTTGCTGTGCACGGTATCATCAACGCTTGCAATGAACACTTTGCCTCATACGGAATAAGAATTTCCCGATTCCTTCCGGATGTAGCCGCCATAGTTTGGAGCTCAAGGTGGCTATGCTGGAAAAAACGTTGGTCAGGCTGCAAGAAAATTGATGACCTGTTTTCATGGTCGTACCAACGAACCCTTGTCGTGAAACACGCCACGAACCTGTGGCATGTTACAAGATGCTTTACAGCGACAAGTATACGTGTAAGGTTACCCAAAAACTGTAAGCATGTACGTGTGAATTGGACATTTGTATACTTTCAAAAGGTTGCCAACGGTACCAACTGTACATCATGGCATGTTGGGCCCAATTGTGTGCGAGACCCTCTAGAATCCGCCATGATCAACGCGAAGACGGCGCTACTCTTTGCGCGCGCTGGACCTGTTCGGCATGGCTTTGTTGGCAAACGGACGCTCATAACACGGCCGTCTATTTCTCGACCTAGCCGCCGTGAGTCTGCGCGGTGCTCCTTAAACTAGTTCGGGCATGATGCTTGCAGACTCGCCCTTATTCTAGACATTGTATGAGACTGCGTGGTTGACTTCAAGTGGGTGCAGTGCAATGGAACGCTCGTACAGCCGTACGGACATATACAACATGTTACACCAACATAGCAGCACTTTGCGGAAGGTAACCCAACGAATGCAGTCGTTGCTACTTTTCAGAGAAGAAGTCAGATTTGGGGAAATAAGGCGGTCAGCTTCAACACGTAGCAAGTGATGCTCAAAATGCTCCAGTGAAACGGTCCGATCTCTCATTTCTATGTGTTGAGCACTACAAAAACCGCGCCCTATTAGTAAAAGCTCCTAAAGCTTGGCAATGTACCGAAGCAGGTCTCTTTAAACCGCGTTCGTGGGCTGGGAATCATGCTTAAAGGACCGTTTCTGTTGCGCCATCTGCTCATATCTCTCCTTATAAGTGAGATCCTCGAGCTAGAGCATGGCTTCGAGATCAGAAATTATACGTTTCACAAGTTTTTATTGTTCAAGCAAGTACGTGCCCACAGTTTTCGTACGAACAAAAGGCCGTCAGTGCTGGTTTTGAGCAATGACTAAGGCATATCGGACATAGAAGAATTGGGTACACGTCGGACCGTCTTGAGTACTGATTACGTTCTTTTTATTATACGTTGAAGTATGGAATTCTGGAAACTATCGTCACCGTGACGAGATGGGTCAAGATAATACCTTCTACCATCCAATTCAAGGAACCCAATTACCCGTTGAAAGCATATGACATGCTTTCTGGTGGCATTACCACGGCCTTTCTTCTCTGAGTACAAGAGACCAAACGCTTGATCTTCCACCATGTTCGACTCCCAATTTACATCTACGAACACTGCTGTGATCTTCAATTTATCGACTTCAACCACAATCTTAATAATGTCATGTACAACGCCGTAGTAAAAATGCCAAATATCAATATGATCTTCGTAACGTTGTGAAAAACCAGTGCTCATTGAGCTCTAAGGGGCAAAATGGGCAGAAACGCAGTACTTCTGCCGCGTCTGATGCAAAGAAATCTTCGATCTCAAATCATAGGATTTGAGGCTCTCTGCTTTGAAGTGATGAGAATCCTTGGTTACGGTTGCAGTTCTGAATTCTTTGGTTGAGAAGATGCGAGCAGTGTTCATATCTGAAGGAAAATTGTCTGCTAGAAACTTTCTCACAGCACGTCTTTGCTCGTTGTTGAGCGCCATTAACGATGACCCAGCCCCGTGGCAGGTAGCACCAGTATGGAACTCAACATTAGCCTGAGAAGAGCTAAGATGACTTCGGGTTGGAAACCTCAAGACATTCAGTACAGATTCATGAACGTCGTCAACCAATGTCTTCCCATCATTTGCCAGCTTGAGAGAAAACAACTTAAAGTTCTTGTGGAAGATTTGCGATGTAATGTTTGAAGTCTGTTGCACACGGTTTCCGATCTCCCCCAGTAGTCTATCTATCAGGAACTGTGAGGTGATCGGAAGGGGACCGCATTGTTGGAGCAGCTCTGGCAGATGTAATATGGTGTGTGTTGTCGGCGTAAGGCAGTTATATGAAGATCTATCTGAGCAGAACAAACGCACAAACCTTGCATAGCATTCCTCAACCACTCATGTCAGAACTCGATGGCTGGCTGCGTCGCAGTTATAGCTGAATCACAAGGTAACCATTTATCGAGTTTGGTTCCAAAGATGCTTGATCTGTTTTTCTACATTGAAGCGGTGGAATACTGGGAGAAGATACAACTCCGAGTGGCGCTTCAAGTCTTCCGCTTTAAATCTGGACAGGTGCTCTAACGAAAGCGGTGCCCTTCCCCTTGAACTCGGAATGCCGTGTGTGCTGTTCTCCAGAGCATTGTGGAAATTCGAGCTTTTGCGATGGTATATAGTAAGGCGGAACATGATCATACCGTTCATGTCGTGGGTGAATTCCGGGCAAAAGTCCTAAAACATGTTTGGTCCACCCAAGTAGCACCAAATGCATCACGTCGTAGGGGAAGGAAAACACGAAGTCGACAGACAATTGTGCCACTCATGAAGATCTTTTGATACTGGATTCTTTGATCATCTTCGTTTTGCTTCTTTAGTTCATTCTATTGGAACTCAATGCTTTCCATATTTTACCAACTTCAGAACCTTCTCGTTTTTCAATGCATTCTGTTTTGATTATATCCCCACTATTGTATTCAGCCCGGCGCCAAAGGGAATTCATCAACGACGAACAATCTTCTGGCACAGCGCACAAGCATGAGCATTCTTCACTTCAACTTTCTTCTTCTTGCAAAAACGGCAGAACACTTCTCCCATATGGCAAACATATCCGAGAACCTTAGATGCTGCCGGCCAGTCCGCAGTGAAAAACAAAACAAATACCTGAATTGTCCTTATTCTTCCGTCATGACAAACCGCTGGCACTTCTTTTTCCAGGGTTTTCAGATCCAAGACAATTTCATTCATAGAGGTGTCAAAGTACTCGGGATCATGAGAAGAAGGAACAACCGCGCTTATGATGCACATCGAAGCTTGGCTTCGTTTTCTCGGATTAGAGTTCAGAACTGTAAATGCTATAGGAAGAACATATATTGGAGTACCCTTTCAGTTCTTGGTACACTCGAAACCATTCGAAGGGAGCGTGAGAAAAACAAAAAGGTCATTGCTTTCGGCATTCCAGCTTTGAAATCGTTCTGCATGCTGTCTCAGAAACATTTCTCCGTGGTAGTAATCGTGATCTCTACTATCAAAAAGGGTGAGACGCTAAGGACTCCTTTGATCTAATACAACCGCTAATCAACTCTTTTAATGAATTTTGAGCCCGACAAAATGCCTTCAATGCTGATGATGGTTTTAGAAACCAGAACTTATGCTTGCTTGCGGCGAGCGAACTGTTGCAGATTGGACATTCTCGGGCAGATCTGGGCTTCCCAGAGTGAGCCGCATGTCCATTGAAACACATTCTGACGTGTGTCTTCTCAATATGAGCTTTCTGCACTGCGTATGATATCAGGAATCTATATGAAAAGTTCGAATGGATTGCGGGTACTCTCAACCATCTTTTAATTCCGTTCTGCGATACATTGGAAATTTCTGCGCTGTACAGAAAGGGCGCTAATCGTTCATACTCTGATTGTTTGGCAGACTTTGGTCCATCGAAACTCGTGGGTGTCGGTGAAAGAGGCCAACTTAAGTGATCAGAAGATTGGAAAATAGAAGTGAGGCTTCCGTTAACTATTGAGCTAGGTCCAGTGCTAGAAAAAACATTGGCGGACAGGTGTATATCTTCTCCACCCATATGAGTTTGAGCACGTTTTTCATTGTTCTCCGAACCATATAATGCCTGGTAAGAAAATCCCACTGCAGAGACGCCAAGAAAGTGATGATCTGGATATGATAAGCTTTGAGAGCCACCTCCGTCCTGCGCGGTTGGATCTTGGATAGTTTTATTCCGCATAACTTCTGCAGCATCTTAATTAACTGCAGTTCTCATGATGGGTGTCATTCTTAATGAAGCAACAACAGCGTTGGCGTCTGAATTTGAGTGTCTCTTATAGGGTGGTATGTCGTTTCCAATATCGTCGGATTCATTGAACATGCTACTTCGTACCTGGATATTTCCCATCGATATCTCTTTCTACCCCGTCCCATCTTCGTTGACGTCTGTTGGAAACTGGAAGAAAGCGGTAATGTCAAGATTATTTCATTAGAATTTGGATTGAAAAATGCAGTGGTTACCTAATGGCCGTTCACAACGTCGATATATTGTACTTGCATGCACCGTGGGTATTTAGTCTCTACGAGATGCTCCCATGAAAAATCAAAAGTAGGATATACTTAGCCAAAGTTGAAACTTGGGAATTGTTTTCGCATCTGAAGGTTGTTTTCACTTCGTGCTTTCACTTCAGTTAGAAATTGTACTTAAGTGCGAAAGAACCTCTCACCATCTCATTCTCTCATCGGAACACATTATGCGCTTCTTGTGTTTCATCTGGCTTTCTCTCCTGTCAGAGACATCACAACTTCTCCAATTCGCAGAGCTGCTCTCTGAGTGAACCTCAAAGTGCACGTCGGATCGCCAAGACGTCATTCATTCTGCTCAGGTACGCATATGAAAACCCAGTTCCGACGACCGAGATGCAGACTATTAACCATCATGATGTAATGTTTCTCGTGCCAGAGCTTTGAGTTTCGTATTGAATTTAACATGAGTTTGCGAACCTTGCACAGGGTCATCGCCGACAGTGCCATGCAGTCAGAGAGTCGCGCTGTCCCTGCGCAGTCACTTCAAGCGCCGAACCAGCCGAGAGAAGCAGGCCAGCGTGATTCTGGTCAGGGTACATTAACTGGTTTTGATATCTTGTAACGAAGCCCACTCCCCGCGAAATGCGTCATGATACCAACAGCTTCTATGAAGAGACGTTTCAGAGATTCCGACCGGCCTGGGGTGCCCACTGGCACTACCATCTCTGCGAGGGCCCTTTTCAATCGATTGTATCAGGAAAAGATGGAACGTGACTCGGAATCTATGGAGGATGGGTATCCCATTTACACCACGATGGCAAACGCTATCAAAGATGAAATGCGTTCATTTCTCTATCATCGACTTGGGATCGAATGTGGCACCCGCACTTACAGCCCAGTGCGTAAAGACTTTTTGTCTCAGATTATGAATCTTAAGCGTAAGCTTCTGGAAACTTATCCTGTTTTGTCTGCTGCACAAGGAGGATGGGTCTTGAATGAATTCTTAAAGGAAACCATTCAGAGAGATGAGAAAGCGGCAGCGGAGGCACGCAAGCGCGAGAACAAGAAAAATAATGCAATCTTCCCGGAAGAAACCCATGTGACTCATGCGAATGATCAAGATCCATCTCCTTTTTCACCTGGCGATGACTGCCTGGTATCCGAAGAACACAATAAGTCCATGAACGCGAAGAGAGGTTTAAAAGACTCCAAGGGTTATGGTGGCGAGGGTGAGCACAGTGAAATAGTTTCGACGGTCGTAACAAAATTTACCCATGTACACAAGGCACTGACAGCCTTTGATATGGATGGTGGCTATGATTCCCAATATGACAATAATGATGGAGATGATATGCCGGAAAGTGATATTTAGAGTGCCGTTCATGAATATGACACAGACTTAGAGGCATATGATGGCAACGGTACTGCACTCAATCTTAGCTTGCAATCTGTAGAACCGATTATGATGCAAGGGAGAGCTCCAACTCAAGCTCAAGTCTACAACCGAAATACGAAGCGTTCGGGACAGCCGGTCACGAACACGATCAGTCGCAAACCAATCGGAAGGAAGGCCAATACAGGAGATGAGAATAGGTCAAAAATCCCGTCCTGACCTCACCCAAACCTGGGAAAGAAGAAACCGAGAAGGGCCCCGCAGCGAATGTCGGTGTCACACATTGAGACGGATGATGGGCACGATGGGTCTAGTACCCATACTCAGAACACCTGTGGTAGACTGCTTACGAGCAGAACAGGAAATAATCTTCGTGGATCACGTAAGCGTCATCACAAGAATCCAAAGAAGATGAGTATTCAAGCTGAACGTCCTACGGAACGCGACGGATAGGGTACTCGGTGAATAATCTCAACAAAACCAAGTTGGGGTTGTGCGATTTTGAGCGGTGCCAGTACTTCAAGTTCTACCCAAATGGTACGGTAGATCTACGAAGAGCTACGCAGTTCGTGTTATAAGGTTGCATCATTGGTTGGGAAGAGTCCAGCCATTGAAGTTTTATCATTTCCGTTATTAAACAACCGTGATACGGCATCGCGTACAAAGACCGTGTGCGATGTGGTAACTATTTGATACTTTGTGCATCATTGTTAGTGCTACAGAGGTCCACGGTACGGGCTTGTCTTCATGCGAAAGAAGTACGTGAACCCCATTTTCAGGTCCTTGAAAGCCAATAGATTGGAACATTTAGGTACATGTATCTAGCCTCGAAAGGCCTACCACTTGTACGAGACGCGATTACATATCATGACACATATCGTACTTACAAAGTTCTCTTCTCATCAGTATATGGGATCTAAACACGCCAAAATTACACTGAAATACGGGCCACATCCCGGCATTATCTGGTTAATGCGAAGAGACCCATACATGTACGAATGTGCGTAGAAGAGCACGGCCCTGGTCGCATTTGGGTCTCATTTTGACCAAAACTATTCCCCTTCTCATCCATTATGGGCACTTCTAACGGGGACAATAATGGCCCATCTCTGGGTCCTCTCTTGGCATTCTGAATGGGGCCTTCTTTCGCCCGCGTGTATGGGCACTCTCCAGGCCATATTTTGGCCGTGCCGTGCCCGTTTTCCGTGCCTAATTTTAAGTATTATTTAGGAACCATTTTGGCCTTATCCCGGCCATATTTGGGCTATTCAAATTGCTCACAGGGGACCTTTATTTCTCATATGGGTTTGTATCGCTTTACGCGAATGCCCTTCGGGTGGAAGAACGCACCCGTTACCTTTCAGAGGGCGCTGGATATCATCCTGAATAACGTCAAGTGGCAGTACGCCCCGATGTACCTGGATGACGTCATCATCTACTCCCGCTCGGTTGAGGAGCACTTTCTGCACATTCTTTACGTGCTTACCCTTTCACCGGACGCTGGAATCACCTTGAAGCTTAAGAAAAGCTTCTTCTTGCCTGCCTCTGTGGACTACCTTGGACACGTAGTCACGCCTGGAAAACTACATGTTTCCCAGAAGACGAGCGAAGCCATTAGACAGGCTAAACTGCCCACGACCGAGACAGGAATCCGCTCCTTTGTAGGACTATGCAATGTGTTTCGAAGATTTATCCCCAGCTTCGCTTGCATTGCTGCACCCTTGAATAGGAAATTCGGGGAGATGAAACCCGATAATACCGGGATACTGAGCGACAAAGAGTACGAGGCCTTTCAGTGATTGAGGGATAGACTAATATCTCCACCCATTTTGGACTTACCCGTACCGGGACGCCCATACACGCTGGACACGGACGCGTGTGATGTCCAGGTTGGCTGTACTTTACTCCAACAACATCCCAATGAAAAAGAATACAAGCCTATACGGTATTGGAGTCGTTCCTCTCCACGCGCTGAGCGCAAGTACACTACAGCAGAGAAGTAGTGCCTCGCGGTTGTGGTGGCGATGCTCTTCTTAAGGCCATATCTAGAAGGTGACCGATTCACGGCTAGGACCGATCATCACTCACTTAGATGGATCCTCAATTTGGCCGATTGTTGCGGGAGATTAGCTCAGTTCAGACTTCGTGTCTCAGAGTTTGAGTACGACGTTGCGCATCGCGATGGGGTCAAACACCAAGCGGCAGATGCACTGTTCCGTATGGCCACTGACGGTTTGGACGGGACACCTCTCGAGGACCACATTCCATGCTTCTCCATAGAACCCTTTGGGGACTTTGATTGTCTGGTGGCCACCGTGAGGGAAGGGGATACCATGTATGAGAACGTACTTCTAGATTGGGAAGAAGCAGAGAAAGACCAGAACGGGAAATAGTGATGGCTGTCGAACCTGAACAGAAGGAAGCTATGGCGATTGCGGTCGATGAATTTCTGGAACAGCAGTCGCAAGACTCTTGGTGCAAGAAAGTAGCCGAAGTTGTGAGAAAACCACAGTCCCGATTCGGGTACGACCACCATGGTTTCCTCGCTAGGAAAGCTCGGCCTCCACAGAGTAGAGGAGCACCTTCGCCCTCTTGGGCTTCACCATCGCTATCACGGTCACCCGCATCGAGATTTGCACCTGCTGCACCTCCTACCTCTGGCACGTTCTACCCCGCTTCCTCTCTCGGGGTAAGGGCCACCTCAATATGAGCCAATAAAGCGGGGCGCTGTCCGCTTTTCGTCGCAGGCTCCTCGGGATGAACGCGGCAGAATGACAGGGTATCCACCAGGTCAGCGGCGCGATGAACGACCACAGACGTTTGGGTCCTCATGCCGGTACCCCGCACGGGTTTGTCGCGTGCTGTGGCGAGCATATGTCCCTCCGGGAAGTCTTCGATTCCGAAACGGGCAGCACGTCAGCCATTATTTCCGACGCCAGTATGCCACTGTGCCTGGCCACGATGGTAGCAAGCGCTTGACGCATGCCAATGACCCTCTGGGATGCCACCCGCAGGAAGGAAATGTCGCGAACCCAAGAGTGGGCCCCGGTAAGGGCACCCAAAAAAAGATGTTAGAGCCTGTACGCCCATGTGCTGGCATACCGAACCTAGAGCGGCCACAGCGGCTCCCACTTCAGGACTGTACTCTCTTCCGGGAGCCCGATACCAGGAACGGACCCGACCAGTAAAGGGGTAGAAACCGAGAACCCAATGGGAGCAATGACCATGCTTGGCCCACTCATGACGGCGCGGGAGGCTTGCCCCACGGTGGGAACAATTGAGGCATTGGGAACGACAGGTTCAGCGACAGCGCTAATAGAACCACGAGCCCCACTGGGAATACCTAGACCCCCTTGATCACCCGACGGGATCGCCACATTGAGTGCCGCACTAGATGAGGCGACAGGAAGAGTAGAATCCCCCTCATCTTCGTCATTGGAATCCAACCCAGCCGAAGGGCCCGGATTAGACGGTGGCGACGGACCAGGTGACGGCGCAATGGGATTCTGTAAACAGGACGGAACGAAACCAAGCTCTTGGGGCCAGTACTTGCCGAACTCCTGAGCATCAGAGTTTGGCATTCTCTCCTCAACGGGTAGAAATGGGGGCATAGATTGGTACGCCTTCCCAACGTCGCGTCACACACGGTGTCGTGGAATGTCGTAGTAGGTGTGAGTCTCATTATTATACCACAGACACCCTGGTGTTTGGCACCAATCGATGCGAGTAACATCCGACAACAGCAATCGGACATCGCCAAAGATGCATTGGCACCCTCGGAGGACGTCGCTAATTTCTAAAAAGCGGACGTAGCTATCCACAACGGCAGGCAGTGGAAGCAAGTGACCCTCCGGGGATGGTAGGCTGTCGTCGTGGTAAAGGCGCCATTCACAGCACTTCGTGCGAATGAGAACCCCGTAACGGGCTGCATACAGCCATCCCAGGAACGTCGGTGTTCTCAAAATGCTAGTTTAGTATGCTAGATGGCTAGTTATTAAAATAAAAGTCCGAAAAAACTAGCAATTTCGCAGATTGCGCTAATTGGCAGGGCAAAAAAAATTTTTTTGGAAATCGCATTTCCACGTGCCGCAGTTGAACTCTATTTGTTGAAGTTGTATGCTAGTTTGCAGTTCGTGCGGCACTGTCCGTTACCTCACATTCGTCGCAGTCGTCAAAATCACTCAAAAAATTTACTCTCGGGTCACCAGCGCTGGTTTACTCCAATTCGGCATTCGGATCCTGAGTCTCAGTTTCCCTAAACGTGAAGTTAAAGAAGTCCAACGGACAACTCTCCCCATTCTGGTACACCCTCCTAGCCCTAAAGCGGCTTCCAACCCCTCCCAGCCTCTTCTTCTCCTGCTCATCCAATATACGCTCCGCCGTCCTCGCAGCCGCCGCCGCACTCCCGAAACCCACCAACGGCGCCCCACCCGGCAGCTGCGGCGGCACAAACACCTTCCCATCCTCGTCCAGCATCAACCCACCCTTCCTCCTCTTCTTCAGTCGACTCCCCACACCTTCTCCTGCCTTCTCTTCTCCCCCCTCTCCCTCACACTCCCCCGCCAACCCCGAGAACCAGGCGACACCGGCCACCCTTTACTTGCTCCCTCTCCCACCCCTACTCCCGCTCCCCTCACCATTTCCTTCAAATCCATCAGCAATTTGCACGCCTTCTCCACCTGTCCCACTTGCTCCTCCAACACTTCAACCCTACCTTTCAGCCCCATTTTCTCCTTTCGCAGCCTCCCCATCTTTCTCCCCACGCACTCCAACATCCCATTCACATGTCCCAAAGCCCCCACCCCAGTCAACTTCATCCTCTTCCGAATCGTCAAAATCAATTCCATCGGCACCTCAACCTCCGACACACTCAGCACCATCCCTCCCATGTCTGCCACCATCTCCGACAGCATGTAGCCAAATTGCTCCTTCAAACTGCCCCCAAGCTTCCTCACCCGTTCCTCCATCTCCCCTATAAACCTTCTCTCCGGTCCTCCTCCTCCATCCCAATCCGCATCACCTCCACCGCCTCCTCCATCCCCATTACAAATCCTCTGACTCACAAAAACTCCCTCAGTACCCCCTCCCTCCCGCGGTGGCATCACTGGCACTTCCGTTTTATGAATCAGAGCCATTAGCTCCTCGTCACCAACGTATCCGTTTGACATCCCGAGAAAAGACGGCTTCCGGCGATAAATGACTTGAACAGGCCTGAGCGACTTCCCACAACCCTCGTCCTTGCCACCCCTGATCACAGCAGTTACACTCGTGGCCACACACCCCTCTACCTCGCAGGCCTATTTGTATCACAATTTTCTATACCTTAATTTCCCGCCATTCCCCAAAAACTCCATTTCTCCAAGATATTTCCATATTTTCGTTTTTTCCTTTCAGTACCATCCCACAAAACCAATCCACAGCGCCCGTTCCTTAACTTCTTACCATTAAATCTTCCCCTTTATACTTCATTTCGACACATCTCTTTTCATAAACACATTCATCAGTCCTAATCCCTTTATACCCACCTACCTCATTCTTTCAACTACTTCGTCATAAAAACTATCTTCTCTTCTGAAACCACTTTATCGATGTATACATCGGCAACGCCGTTCTCTACTTAAGCATCTCTCCCTTCCTCTCCCGTACCACAATATATCCTCACAGCATCCAACAAATTCGACATAATGATCTCGCCTTCCTCTTCTCTCCGCTCCTCCCACACCCCAGCTGTTGTTGTATGCAGGGACCGCATTGGCTCCATGCTTTACGACCACAGTACCCCTCAAGATACCATTCTTACACTCCAAGATTTCATAGCCGCACACAGCATTTCGCAAGGTCCCATTTTCTTCTGCGGCAGGAGCAACTTGTTGGAAACAGTAATTCGCTCCTGCCCTCCATCTTGCAGACAAGACTTGGTCTTCATTCAGAACGGCCACATTCTTCCCATTCTTTCAAAACATGGTCTTCATCACACCACACGAGCAGTTCTTTACATCGACCTACCCACTCTATCTGCACCTCCACAGGATGGCGTCACCCCTCTTACTCCCAACGGCCTCACAACTGTCACCGACAAATGAGCTTTCGCACTAGCACAACGCTTCTTTAACGCAGGTCTCGCTTGCAATATCGTTGACGAAGACGCCTTCTCTAAATCCTACTACAAAAAGCTCGTTTGGATCTCTTCATTCAACCTAGTTGGTTCCTCCCATGGCTTTATTACCACGCATGACGTGGCCACCCGCTACAATACCATAGTCTCAACGATAATGAAGGAACTACTCCGCATAGTCTCCTCCAACACAGCTATCTCCTACAATATCCCCTCCACAGTAAAATCCCTCCTCGCCTACGGCAGCACTCTTACCTCCTTCCACGCCTCATTCTCTGAGTACGAATTCAGAAATGCTTACTTCTACCTTTCCCCCGAGGATACCAAGAGAGCTGGCTTGGCTGACCCTGCCACTTTTCACACCAACTATGTCAATTTCCTTAGAAAAGACATTCTCTTTTAGTACCAGTACTACTTTGGTCTCATTTTGTAAAAAAGATATCTTCGCACAATACTCTCTCTCCTTACCCCACGCTTTGTAACTCATTTTCTTTCTTCAACCATCCTTTTATGCTCACATTATATCAAAACATTCGTTCATTTTTCAGTATTAGTCAAGTCACCTCACTCTCACACACATAACACTACACGCCCTACATGTTTTATCTAGTCCTCCTCATAATCCATTATCATCGGTCCCTCCTCGTAGTCCCCATCCGTATTATCCGCCTTGTGGCCTTGTACTTCGTCATCTTCCTCTTCGTAATCCTCCTCTCCAACTTCCTCTTCCTCCATTTCAAAGTTCCTCACAGAACTTTCCTCCTCGTCCAGCTGGTCGTTCGGGTCCTCCCCGAGTCCAAATTCCTCATCTAAGAGTTTGGGCCGAAAAGCAGGCTGCCTGTGCACCGCATCAGGGAGCTTGTATCCCTCGGGCACAAAGTACATATGATACCGCAGACAATTCTCTTTCACCAGCGCATCCATGTACCCAGACCCAGCATGAAACACATCTCCCTTCCAATCAACCAGGAGTACGGTGGAACTCTAAACTTCTTCATAACCATCGTACGAGACAGCCTCTTCGAACTCTTGTCATCCGTCACATACATATTATGTGACCTCTCACATACCCATATCATAAAAGAGCTCCCCCCGGAGGCCATCATGGAGAATCCTGGAATCTCCTCATTGTTCTTCTCCACATTCGTCAACCCTCGGAAATCGGTGTGCAACACCCGCCTCGGGCATCCCTCCCCCGTACACAACACACGTCCTCCTGTTTCCGGCGCATACATTCTCTTCTTCGCCCTACTGTTGTTACACAGACGAAGAGCGGCTGCTATCTGCCCAAACCTAGCATCCAACAACGCCCTATTTCTCACGATCATCACATTCTTCTCATCTGATTCCATGTAATCCACAATCTCCTTCTTCGTGGTAGTGTATCGCCCAATGCCCTGCATCCTATCCCCCGCGTCCTTCCCATCTCCCGCATTGATGATAGGGTTCTATCTCTTGCGGTTCTCCTCGAACTTGAGGTCCGGCTGTTCCAAGAAATCCTTGTGAAAGAACTCTAACATAATCTTTGTCATATCTTCATCCAACACCACGCCCCTCTTCTTCGCGTCATCTGACATGCCTTCGTCACTTCCACCTCCAGCACACAGAATCATCTCTCCATCAACTCCATTCTCTTCGCTGCAAAATACTCTCGCGCGAGGTCATCCCTCTCCATCGCCGCCATCCAAAGAGCCTCTTCCTCTTCTTTCGGCTTTCCCTTCAACGGCAGCTTCACCCCAAGAACTGGTTCCTTCGTAGTCTCCAGCTCCTTGTGAAGGTTCCGGGCTGCATGCCAGTACACCGCGTGATGCACTGCCCTCAAATCCTTCACAGTTAAACACCCCGCCTTATACTGCCTTCGTAGGTGAAGCATATCCATCCACGGGTGCTGGTGTTTCACAGCATTTTTCTCTTCCGGCCACTCACTCGGCAGTGCACTTACCATATTCGTCCACGACATATCTGATCCCCCGGTGTACTCTCCAGCTGTCTTCATCCCCTTCGGGAGAACATCCGGATTGTTATCCTCAAAGCTACGCATTCCTCCTTCACCTTCTCCCCCCCGGTTCATCCCCAACAAATCCACTATCCTTCTCACTACTATCACTTTCCTCCTCGCCCTCACTGGACGACATCACATTGATTTTGTGCTTCTTAAAGAACTTCTTCAATGCAGTCCTCGTCATTTTCCTGAACAGTTTAACAACCTCCAAAGGTATGTCGACAGAAGATGTGTTCACCGTACCCTTCCTTCTTCGCTTCGGGGCAGGTTGCACATCATCTTCATCCTCGTCGTCAGTAAGCACAACAGAAGTTCTCTTCCTCATTTTCCTCTTCTTCCCCACAACCCATCCAACCTCCTCTTCTCTCAAGCGACCCGGAACCACCTTACGTGTTGTGCTACGTCTTAACACCGGTAATTCCGGTTCAGGGCTTTCCACCACCATGGGGTCGTTCTCCACTTCAGCAGATGGAGCCCTGGCCGTCCCCTCCGGTTCCATAACCACTTCAGTAACCTCCTCTACAACCTTCTTCTCTTACGAATTTCGCAGCGGTACTTTAAAGTGTTGTTCCAGCTTGTTACCTGCAGTCTTAACCCTCCTAGACACCATCCCGTCCCACAAACGCTTTGCTCCCGCGAGTCTCATTTTGGCAGTTTGCTTCCCGAGATATTCCAAGACAGATACCTCCTTTCCTCCAATCTTGAGAACCGTCTGCATCACTTCCTCAAATGTCATCTTCTTCCTCTTGGCAGTCATGTCGCAAAGCTTAAACATACCAATTGCACACTGAAAGAGGTGCTTCCCCGTATCCTCAAAATGGCCCGTCCTCCCTGCAGAGAACATTCTCAGTCGCACATGCCATTGCAAGCAACGGACGACGAAACGGAATTCCCCATCTGCAAGTCCCATAAGGAGGTCACTGGACACATGTGTGAGTATCAGCGGCGGCCCCTCCTCACACACCTTCTCAAAGAATTGAAGAAGCCCCTCGCTTTGCACAAACTTCAGAGCCAGTGCCGCATAGCGATTCAAGTGACGCATACTATAGTCCCCGATAACCCCACTTCTTTTCAACGCGCCCGCTATCTGTTTCGGCGTCACCTTCCTCCCATCCACTCCTCGTTCGTCAATGATGTTTTCAACGAAGGACACCGTGCTGTGAAGCTTGTCTGCGAAAGACATCTTTAGAACATTGGAGCTCATCTCGTTCAGGAGATTGCCAAGTCCTAGCACTTCATTCATGACCATCGGATTACCATCCTTCCTCGTCCATGACACAACATCCAGAGACTTCACTTTATCCTCCCATTTCCCTCCTTTCTCACGCAGGTCCTGTGACACAAGAAATCGGTGATATCCGTTTTTAAGTGTTACAGGCAGCACAAGTCTCCCATCAACGATGTCACGCGCTTCCAAATCGCCTACAAGTGTAACGGCAATCGATCCGGTGGAGGCCAGCCAACCAAAGTTGTGGCACTTCATCTTCGTGGCCTCCTTGTGCGCGAGGTTTACACTGCGAACCGTCATCTTCGGGATTTCAATCATTTCGATATCCGTCTTCAACCGCTGCTGAACATATTCGGTGAGGGATATCTTCGGTAGTGGCAGCGTGGTGTCCATCTCATCCGACGGAACTTTATCTCCTTCATCGAAAAAATCCCCCTCAGTTCCACCCAGAGAAGCCTTTGTGGTCCCTATCACCTCCACAACATCGTCATCGGAGTCATTCACGATGTTAACCCTCTCAATTGTTCCCACCGCTTTCTTCATCCCTTTAGAACCTCTTCGTCCTCCTGCTTTCGTTGGTGGAGACTGGAGTTTGGCTCTTTTAGAAGACTGCTCAGCCGATTCCTTGACCTCACCCACATCTTCACTCTCAGGCTGAGAGGTGGACGACTTCCCGGCCTCAGAGTGCGGAGTGGGGTGCGAAGTGGGACTCTGCGGAATCTCAATTGAGGCCATCATCGACGTATTCCAGACATACAACCCAGCCGATACCAATTCGGCGAGCTTACTCGGCGGTTCCTCCGAACATTGGAAACGGTAAGGGTACTTCGCGTCTAGATGACTTGAAATATTCGTCCTCCAGATAACCACCAAATGCTCACCCTCTAAGGCAGTGGCGCTTAGAAGATGGCCATGCATCGAACGGCAGAGCCCCTTCCCGGTACCACCAGCAGGTTCTACGCCACGTACTTCCGCAGTACCAACTTTAACCCTGTTCTTGTCCTTTTCAAGGGTGATGAACAAAGATACAGAGTCGCCACCTTTTACCTTATGTGGCGCGGGAGTACTCGTCTTCTTCTTCATCGCGCTCGGTGTGCCTCTCTCGGAACGCGATTTTGCCCTACGAGGCGTGGAGACTTTCGCCTTTCCTCTTCCTTGCGTAAACGGCGCCATTTCTGACCCCTCGCTGTTCCTCTTCGATTGCGCTGACTCCCGCCCTCTTTTATGGTTCAGAGGCGCCATGTTGGATACAAAGGGTTCAAACAATACGAAACACGGATAATGACCGTCAAGAATGCTCAAGAGATCGTATAGTGGACGTTCCCTTCTCAATCACGTTCGTTGTCTTCACTTCCTGACCGAACACTGCGCCCGCTCAATATAGGATTGAAGTCAAGAGGTTCCGTATTTCCCGTTTTATAATTCACTATCGCTTTATTTAGAAAGTTAAATGATCGTCATAACTACTACGTACGCATAGATATAGAGTAAAGGCACCCAGTTTCGAAGGAAAAAAAATGAATTTCATCCGTTAAGTTTTCTGCGTAGACAGCGGTCCGGGGTGGAGTGGCGCTTCATCAGTGCCCTGACGAAGCGCCACACCACTCCGGACCGCTGTCAATGCGCAGTGGGCGATGAAGTTGTACGACACCTCGGACGGCTGTCCATGTGCTGTGGCAAAAGAAGTTGGACGACACCCCGGACGGCTGTCCACGGCAAAAGAAAATTTAATTTTTCGGACAGCGGTCCGGGGTGGAATGGTGCTTCATCACGGCACTGATGAGGCGCCACTCCACCCCGGACCGCTGTCCACGCGCGTGGCTGATGAAGCTGGACGACACCTCGGACCGCTGTCCACGCGAAAACAAAATTTATTTTTTCGGACAGCGGTCCGAGGTAGAGTAGCGCTTCATCAGTGCCGTGATGAAGCGCCACTCCACCCCGGACCGCTGTCCAAGCGCCGTGGCTGATAAAGCTGGACGACACCTCGGACCGCTGTCCACGCGCCGTGGCTGATGAAGCTGGACGACACCTCGGACCGCTGTCCACGCGAAAACAGAATTTAATTTCTCGGACAGTGGTCCGGGGTGGAGTGGCGCTTCATCAGGGCACTGATGAAGCGCCACTCTACCCCGGACCGCTGTCAACGCGCCGTGGCCGATGAAGCTGGACGACACCTCGGACCGCTGTCGACCACGGTTTTCACTTATGATTGTTTTATGAATATTTAAAGCCCTGCATCTTCTTATAATGACGGGAGGACGTAAGGGTACATCCTATCAAATAGAAGGAGGTAGTTCTACCGACTACGTTCTCTAACTTTATATGATTAGATTTTCCTGTAACGCCCAAAGTCGTGACCGATAATGAATACCCCCTTTGCGACAACCACGAGCATTATGTGGTTGTCGGAGAAGAAGAACTCATCACCGGCCACGACATTTTTCTGGTGACTATATTGGGGACTATTCTTCTTCAGTGATTGAAATATCAGTCATGGCAAAACAAGATTATCTGAGTTGAACAACTCATATAATCGTAGTCGATCATCACCGGTAGCTCAACCACTTCCGATAGTCCGACCTAACGCAGTCTAATCTAGTCGTTCTAATAAGTAATCACAGTCCAACAGTGATTGAGCTGGCTGTCAAAGCCAAAGCCGATTCCATGAGTTGAACAACTCAAATAATCGTAATCGACCATCACGGCCAGCTCAAGCACTTCCGAATGTTCTCAGTAAAGCAAGGATGCAAAAGTGGCATACACTGTGTCCCGCGACTCTGGCTTGAATACGCAATAGCATGGAAAATAGAAGAGTACGCCAGTTAGTACGATTCACAGAAAAAGAACAAAATTGTCGAACGTACCTTGTGTGCCACTACGTCCACGCAACAGAACAAGGACGGAAAGAGCACCTCCCTTCTACAGTTTCCGGCGATACATTTTTCTTCTGTCACAACCGAGAGGATTACTTGGTTGTGACAGGAGAAGAATAGATCCCCGGAATCCGTAACGGGGGGGTACAGAGCGTTGTGCTTACCGAGACAGTTCGCAGGAGAGCGAAGGCGCCTAAGTACACGCGGCGTCACATTACAAACAAGCGCCATTCGCGAGGAGGCCGCTGTCCAGGTGGAAATTATTTTTTTCGCATGGACAGCGGTCCGGGGTGGAGTGGCGCTTCATCAGTGCCGTGATGAAGTGCCACCCCACCCCAGACCGCTGTCCGAAAAATTAAATTTTGTTTTACTTTTTCTCCCACGGGGCATGGAAAGCGGACTGCCTCGAGTGGCACTTCATCAGAGCCGTGATGGAGCGCCACTGCACCACGGACCGCTGTCCGGAGAGCCGTAAGTTATAACTTCGCCTATACTTCCATATCTAGGAATTACCGCACCTCGCTCCCGTCCCTGCCTTCTCTTATAACTGTTTATCACCGCATAAACCCCCCTAACATCGCCCAAGTCTCTTCTACTTCTCTACTTTAGAGTTCTGGTACTATTTTGGCGTCTAAACTCCTTCTTCACATCGCTAATTCCGCAGCCGTCTGCCGTCCGCTCCCGTCTACCATCCGCACTCCTCTCTCGTTCGCTGCCGTCTCTCGTCAGCTTCCGTCCGTTCGCCGTCGTCGTCCGCTGCCGACGTCAATCATCTGTTTTCTCACGACCGCTCCAGTTCTCCTACCGTATTCATAATACAGCCCCCCGTTATTGTTTGAAATGGCTGCCGCAACCACATCCACGTCTAAATCACCGTCGCCGGCACCTTCGACATCCGACATCAAGGTTGGAAAAATGTTTGGTTCTGAAGATGAGCTTCTCACCGCGTGTCTCGCCATCCGTGATCACTATGCGTCGACGATGCGAGAGAAAGACGAACCTAGGAAAGTGGGACACAGCGAATTCGTTCAATATATCATCAAGAATCGCACTGTCCTAGACGTTGCCAAGCAGTACTTCTCTGTCCTCCTCGGACCCACTCACCCGTCATACAGCGACGATGAGCTCAAGGCTGTGTGCGGGAAGGGTTTGTACCGTCAGCTGTATCTGTCGACGAAGTTGCTTGACACCGTGGACGGAGACAGAGACAGGCGTGTGAGGGATTTTTGGAATGCTTGTACTAGAGTGGACTTTCAAGGAATACCGAAGAATGTGACGTTAACCGAATTCTTCAAGTCCATGAGTATAGCTCCCAGGCGTGTGGGCCGGATAGTTCCCCCTTTCGGTACGAGCATCGCTACAAATTTCCAGAGAGTTCTCTTTCTTTCCCTTTTTCAAAAAGTATCTATGGAAAAGCGCCTTCGGGCCATAAGAGGCGTAAAGGGGAGAAGGGATATTCCAACCCTTTTGGGAATGTGCAAATATCGCAGAATCTCCAAGCTCAGCGTGCGGGTTTTGGTGTGCAGCTGGTAACAAAGGCCCGGGATTGTTTCTCCCAATTTCTGGGATTTCCTAGCGCTGAGGTCATGGTTCTCCCTTTCCTACTGCTCGTGTACGATGAAATGCAGTTTAAACCTATTGAAACGCGTTCCGAGAGGTTCCTGCACAAAGACAACGACCATCGCTTGCTACCGAGCAACACCCAAACTCTTCGGGAAGACGAGGTCCAACCGTGGGTATGGAATCTTCCGGAAGACATTTATGTGGCCCTCCAAACGCTTGCGAAGGAGTTCATTTCTGATCTGAACAAGGTTGTTGTGTACGAGCAGTTGTACACAATATCAGAACCTGGACGATGGGCAGTTCTAAAGACGTTTCGCAGGGACCCGTCAAGAGCGTTTGCTCAGAGATTTGATTGTTTCTCTAACTCGCTTATCTCCTCTATCTTGGAGACAATAAGCCCTTTTAAAATCAAAAAACACTCATGGTCCCTGATATACCTCGCAGGCCGATATCGAAACCGGAGCCTGCCATCGAAATTCATGACGATGACGATGAGCAGTTGGAAAGGGGAAATCCTTCGGAGGGGAAACAAGGAGGGGATGGAGATGGCGGAAGTGGAATGGATGTAGTGGGGGAGAGTGGGAATGAAGATGTTGGTGAACAGTCGTCCGACGCTGACATACAGCCTCCTCCTGCCATTTCCTCGTTGGACGATAAAATGGCATTCCAACGTTGTGAACTGGAGATGGAGAAATACTTTCGAATTTATAATTGCGGATTCGAGGATATGGTGGAGACGGACGAGACTCTGCTAAACAACGGAGTCTCTCCATTTGAGAAAGTTCAACTCGTTTTTATGGACCCACCATATAACATAAGGGTCGATAAGAACCGGGAGAACAGTTGGTACGATATGCTGAACGCTGAGCATATGAAGGAGAGGGCAAAGCTTATATCAAGGCTGCTACGCCCGGGGGGTCATTTCGTTATCTTATGTGCATTGGAACAGCTGAACCAGTGGACGAGGGTGCTTTCCCTTATTGGAGCAAAGGACGAGCAAGGGGTTCCGAGGCGATCGTTTGTCGTGGACCAGGTCCCAATTCGTTTTATACGGTCGCAAGGCAACCCCATGCGAAACCCGGGACGCAGGTTTTGCTCCTTGTTCCCTGCCATGGAGTATGCAATACTTGGTGTTCGAAGTGGCCTCGCTTATGCACAGCAGCATGCGATGGTGAATTATGAGAACTTCAACTACGTGCAGTCGAGGTATCCAGGATACCACAGTGTTATTGACCAGGTACCGCCCATGTCCAATGGGGAGACTCTTCAATGGAAAAGAAAGAAGGAGGGTGGGGACTACATGTTGCGAAAGGTGAGGTCGGAACAAAAACCTCGCGCGTTGTTGAAGGAGCTGATCAGCAGATTTTCGCAACCAGGTAATACAGTGGTGAACTTGTTCGCGGGAACTTTTTCGACTGCCATGGCATGCATGGAGTTACAACGTCATCGGAAGTTTATTGGTTGTGAGCTGGACCCTGACTATTTTGCGCATGCTAGGCACGCGGCGATTGTTCAGTTCGCGATGTGCATGCGCGGTAATGAGACGGACATTCAAATTACGCAGGAGGTCCGAAACCCTGTGAATCGCGTGATGGACTTATTTCCCAAGTGGAATGTTCCCACCGTATATTGTAGATTTCCTGGCATCGATGTGGCGGGAGGAGGGCATGGCCATGATCGGCAGGCGCAAAGCGCTGCAGGAGTGGCCGAAAACGTTGCAAGGGAAGATCAGTCTCCTGGATTGGAACGCGATGTTGGCCCTGGAGGCCACTATGTGTGGTTGTCGCATTGGGAAATCTTCGATTCGTCACCATGACGCAGGAGTGGGAGTGTTTACCACGCGCCGTTTCAAGAAGAACGAAGAGATATGTTTCTTTTACGGAACTCTTGTGTACCATGACTTAAGTAAGAAAAAGGAAGTACACAAAAAGTATGGGGAAGGGTTTTTGGGAGCCACCGCCGCACGTTTTCGAACTTATGTGATGGAGGTTAGCCTGCGAGGCGAGGTATCCCGGAAACTCCCGGAAAGGAGACGAGAAGTACCTACAATCCCTGTATGGATTGTCCCCGCTCCATTTTCGTTGGGTGGAAAAATTAACGACCCAAAATATATGGAAGGGGATAAAGATAGAGATGCAGTGGAGGATGGCTTGAAGCAGCGACGGAGTGCCAATGTGGCGGTGAGACAAACCCCAGGAACTGGGCGAACTCCACTTCAATTAAGAGAATACCGAATGCTTGCCGTCCGGGCACTTCGGGTTGTAGAAGTGGGAGAAAAGTTGTTTGCAGATTATGGAATGGAGTACACATGGGGTACGTCTTCGAATCCTATAGTAATCGAGTAGAGTTCAATTGATTTATGACTTATAGAACCGAAAGGTGTACCATAGTATGTGTAGAATCGAATTGTGTACAATTTATTACGCTTTCTCTCTAACTCTCGTGTTCTACAGGAGAGGAAGAGAACTCCCCCAAGTGAGTGGGTGTCGTCACTTTTATAATCCAATGGCGTAAACAAAATGGGGATAGGATTCGGAGGAGTGGGTTGACGTTCAATTACATAGAATAGAAGATACGGAGTTCATGTGATATCATGTGAGATTGTAATAGTTTTTAGCAGTAAGGTTTCGTACAGGAAGGGAAATTTCCGTCCCAATTTTCGGAAAGTGATTCCGAAAAGTACTAAAACGGTGCGATATTTCTACCACAAGTCGAGTGAAGGTGTGCTACGCGTGCGCCTCGAAGCGGCGATGTGGAAATTGGCGAGGGCGGTATTGGGCGTACTTCGCGCCCTCTTCGAAGCGGATTACGTGAGAAAGGTAGGTAGAACACGGAGAGACGTGATCGAGGCCGACCTTTGGAGCGAACCGAGCGAACCGAGCGAACCGAGGGCACCGAGCAAACGGTGCGAACCCAGCGAACCGAGCGAACGATAAGTGCTTTGGTAACACAAGCTACTCCGCTTCCACATGAGATGGGAAATGGAGGAGGGGAAAGCAGGGGAGGGATGGGAGGAAGGCAGGAGGATGATGCGCGGGGCGGTAGGGATAAAGGTGGGCGGCGAAGGGGCGATGACTCCACGCAAGTTGCAGAAGAAGGCGAGTGTGGAGATTTCATAGAGAAGGGGAGGGAGCGTCGCACTGGGGGAGAGGGGAGGACGATAACAAGAAGTACAAGTGGCATAGTTAGCCGTGGTATTAGAGAGAAGGAGGGAGAGAGAGTGGCTGGGGTTGGCGTTCGGGAGGGAAGGGGTCGCGAAAGAGAAGTAGGAGGAGGCGTTCAGGAGGCGAGGAACGAGGGCATGGAGGTTGTGGTTGATGTTAGGAGGAATCTAATAGTGGGCAGAGAAAGAACTGGTGGACCGCGACATACTGCGATGCGAGAGGAAGAGGAAGCGGGGGGTATGAGGCATATGAGGGAGCATGGAAACGCAGAGGGCATTGAGAGGCGAATTGGGCGTGTGGGCGATGGAATGGGGAGCCACGCCAATGTGGAGAGAATGGAATGGCTCCGAGACAATTTGCCCGGGAGAGTTTTAGGACGTAGCAGTGGTGGGTCAGTGATTCAGAATGTGAGAGACAATATACCAGTAGATGGGAGGGTATTCGAAGGAGAAGATGTCGTTGTCGGAGACAGGCATAGAACTGGAGGGAACTTGGTGGAAACCGCGGTACGAACGCCTGAAGCAATACGTGTGAGGCATAATGCCGTTCGGATTGAGGGCGATGGGCATGAAGCAGGAGCCGAAGATTCTGGGGATCGTGGAGAGAGGAACGGAGCAAGGGAAATGGGGATTACATGAATATCAGAAGGAGATGAAGAGAACTTACGCGTGTTGCCAAGGTCTGAACTGGTTGAGAGGGTGAATTTGTTGAAAGGGAAGCTGGGAAATATGAAGGAGGGTCACTCTACCATGATGGTGAGTTTGAAGCTCACGCAGAAAGAATTGGAACACGTGAGGGAGGAGCTGAAGCAGCAAAATGTGTTGATTGAAAGTTTAAGGGAGGCTGTGAAGGGTAGGATGGGAAGACGGTGTGGAAAGGAAGTGAAGGGGCGTCGAAAACATGAAATAGAAGTGCCAGAATGTTTTTACGGATTTGCAAGGGCTGTATATGACAAGATTCTTCACTATGCAAAGTTGGAGGCGTCAGAACTCTGTTTTGACACGGAGAAGGTTGGTAGGAGCTGGAAGGACAGGAGTGAGACGGTGGGAGAAAGTAGGGAGGGCAGCATATTTGTGGTTGGGGAGAAGGAGATGGTACCTCGGTGCCCGTATCAAGTGGCATATGAGATGAGAGCGTACAAGCTATCAACGGAGGGAGGATGTGATGTGCTGTTGAAGTATGTGGTGGAGACGGAAATAATGAGAGATACTTGGGAGACGATACGAGAAGCGGGAAGGAAACAGGAGTGTGTGGATAATGTTAGGGCGGACAAGTGTCTTAGGCAGCGGATGAAGCATACAATAAGCGATGTGATTGGGGTGCGGAAGCGGGCGGCTCGCGACAAGTTATCCTCAATCCTTGGATATGATTTGATTGCAAAACGTGCGAAACCTACTGAGGGGACTGAGCTATGGGAAGAGCTAAAGTAGCAGATGGGGGAGGCGCGCGAGAAGCTGATGGGAAGGGAGGAGGGCGGGGAGAATGAGTTGTGTGCGTGGAGAACGAGCCGGTTCGAAGACCTTGCGTATTCCGGGTCTCGTGCGGTTGGGCCACCATGGGAGGTTGATGATGAAGATATGTACTTCGAGAATGGGGTGGCGGTGGCAGTGTTGGAGGATTATATGGGATACGCAGTGGAGAGGCAAAGTAACGGTGAGCGGCAGTACGTGGATGGGACCGTGATGCCCCTTGCGAGACTTGACTCCTGGATTGCCTGTGTGGTGAAAACTATGAACGAGGTTGTGGGGCGTGGAGGGCAAATACAGCTTTTGTTCTCTACTTTGCATGGGAAATATCTATTTGGGGCTGTGGAAGGAATACTGGGGGTAGCCTGGCAATCGCTACAGGAGGAGCATGCCGAGGAGTTTGAGAACGATGGATTTGTGGATGGAGATCCGAGGTGTGTGTCGGGAAACCCTGGGAGAACTGCGACAGTTGGGCTGTGGGTACCATCGAGGGAGAAGATATACCTAGCTGTGAGGGAGGACTATTTTATGGCAAAACTAACACGGAGACTAGGTGCAGTTCTTGATTGTTACATAGCGGCCTGTCGACCGGAGGACGCGAGTTTCGGGCGGTTGGTGGCACACCGAGCGGAATGCAGGGAAGAGACAGGGGTTGGTGGTAGGGAAGAGGCGGGCTACTAAGGGTAAAGTGAGGTGCAGTGGGGGGGAAGGGGTGGAGGTATGTGTGGGATGGGGAAGAGATGCTTCTTCTTTTTCATGTCATGCGTATCTTCACTCCTTCCAATTGAAACGAAGCGGGTTTAAATTTTTATGAAGCTGAAGCTAACATGGAAAAGATGCTACGTGTTTGATGGTAAATAAGGCTTGGCGGTGGGGTCTCGATAGAACCGATTGAGATAGAATCGGTGAAAGCGCCAGTGTAGACGAGAAGTGAAGGGAGGAGCGGGGTAGTTCTGTCGGAGAACATGAACGGAGCCGAGGATGGAGGAAGAGGGGATGAGTACATACCAAGGGGAAACGTTATCGGAAGTAGAGTGGGTAGAGATGGGAACTGGGTGGATGGTGTGGTTATGTTCGTCGTCTGTTGCCCATCGGAGGCAAACGCAGTTTAGGGTGAGATCGACGTCGTCGCTGGGTGGGACGAGTTCCATGAACTGGACGAAGGCGAACTCTTTGGGAGAAGAAGTTAAAGAAGGAAGGGCGAAACGAAGAAGGGAGATGAGTTTGCAAACCGAGACGATGGATGTGGAGGGGGGCAGGTGGAGCCGGCGACTAGAATGTGGGAGAACTTTGGGGAGTTGGATGGACCGAAGGAGGGGGTGGCAAAAATTCGTTGGATGAGAGGGACTGGAAAATCTTGGGGCGCGAACTCGTTCCGCTCTTCAATGTAGTTGTCGAGTGTTGGGATGTAACCGCCGACGACGTAAGCGGAGTTGACTATGGTGAGTCGAGCCCGACGGAGGGCGGGGGAGTTTTCAGTGAGTTGTAGGACTTCGAGAGAGAGGATGATGAAGGATGGGAGGGCGTCTCTTCCGAATTGTGCAAGAATGGATAGGGTATCTGGGGGAAAGAGGTCTTGAAGGATTTGTGAGGGAGGTGAGGATTGGAGCGAATGAATTTGTGGGCAGTGATTAGGTCAGCGAAGGAGATGTGTTTTCCATCACGGACGAAACCGGATTCTCGGGATTGGAGGGGAGAAGCGAGACCAGGGGAGGAGGAGGTGATGGAAGGGTTTGTGGAGACGGGATTCCAGTTCTTGATGGCGTTGGAGCGGTGGATGGCACGAATGGTTTCTTGATGTGCGGTGGACCTGCGCTTTGAGGTTTTGGAGTAGTGGGACTTGAAGAGGGTGTGGGCGTGCTCGAATATGCCGGCATCATTGGAGTGGAGGCCTCCTAAGCGGCGAATGTCCTCCACAATGTGGTCGAGGAGGTGGAATTTGAGGGTTCCGAGGCTGGAAGTGTGGTGGGGGCCGAGGACGAGTACGGCTGTGCGCTTGAAGGAGCGGATTTGGTTGTGGAGGTCGGTGAGGCGGGCGTCGGTTCATTCGGTGAAGGTGTTGTATCGCATGGAAGCGAGGAGGAGGTCTGAGTACTTGGAGAAGACGGAAGTGATGGGAGCTGAATCGACTTCGTCACAGAATTGGTCGAGGAAGGCGCCGATCAAGGAGAAGACCATGTCGAGTGCGCGGTAGTCTTTTGCTTCGAGCATACCACGCAAGCCGTCGGTAGTGAAGAAACCGTTGAGAGTTTGAGCGTTGTCGGAAGTGGAGAAGTCGTTGTGGAGTCCGTTTGCGGGGGAGTGCTCTTCGATGGCGGAGAGGATGGTGTTTGAATGTTTGAAGATGGAAGTGCGGACGGAGTTGAAGGCGAGACGGTACTTGGAGGAACGGGGGGTGGTGAAGAGTGCTTCTGAGCGGAATCTCTCGATGGCGGCGAGCTTGATGAGCTTGGAGACGCCGAGATGGAAGTTGTGGAGTGGTTCGAAGGTGAAGATGTTGTAAGGGGAGAGGAATGGGGTGATGTTGAGAAGAGGGTATGACTTGAAGAGGGAGGAGTACTTTGCGAGGGAGAGGGAGTGGAGGGCTTCAAGGGCTTTTTCCTTTGTTTTGCGGGAGATCCTGGGCTTACGAGCAAGGAGAGCGTCTTGTGATTGTTGGAGGAGATTGGAGTGTGATTTGCGTGCGGCGAGGGTCTGGTGCTGAGTTCGAGGGCATGGGGATTGAATGTGTAGGGGAAGGTCTGTGCGGGAGACGGTGCATCTATGACAAGGGTGTTGGGGGCGGGTTCCGTGGGAGATGGCGAGGATGTCTTTTGCTTCAGGAATGTCGGCGCAGTAACTGGCGATGATTGGGTGACAATGGCGGAGAACGCCATGGGCATCACGGAAGGGGAAGCTGTTGAGACCGGAGGAGAGGAGGGGGCCGAGGAGGTTGGAGATGGCGAGCTGAATGAGTTCCATTTTGGTGTGGCGGGGGATGTGAAAGGAAGTTTGAGGGATGGAGTCGTGGTCTTGGGAGGGGTTGGTTGGGAGGAATGAGGTTGGCAAGTATCTGAGAAGGGTGAGGTGTTCGGTGATGCACTTGCGACGGAAGGCATCGGAGAAGTTGAGAAGGGTGATGTGAAGGCGGTAGGAGGTGATGGAAGAGGATTTGAGGGAGGTTAAGGACTTGGCGGAGTAGATTTAGACCAAGCTAATGAAAAAGTCGATACCGGTGGAGTCGGGGGTGTGCTAGATGCAGGAGTCGTTGAAGGAGTGCATGATTGCTGCTTTGAAGGCCGGGACTGCATCTTTTCCGAGAGTGCAGGCCATGGGGTGGGCGAAAGCGGGAGAGCCAGAAGGTTTTGTGTGGGAGACGGGGTGGAAGAAGGTGTTGTGGAAGTGTGCGAGGGCGAGTTGTTGTTTGAGGACCTGGGTGGGGTCCTTTCGGAAGATGGTGGTGGAGAAGAGCTGCTGTGGGTCGGAGACGGTGGTGTAAGCGAAGCCGATGTTGCTGACTGGGTGTCGGAAGAGGTCTGTTTGAGGTTTGAGACACTGAGAGGCGGAGGAGAAGGCGTTGTCGAAGGCGGATTTGGAGAAGGCGGGGTTGTGGAGGAGGGAGATGAGTTCCTCAGCCTTTCGGAGGCCGAGAGAGGAGGCGATAGAAGAGATGTAGAGGACCTTGCGTTCGAGGTGGGGGTTGTTGAGGAGGGGGAAGGAAGAGGGGGAGGAGGGGGTAGTAGGGGAGGGGGGAGATGGAGCCGACGGGGGTTGTGGGCGATGTGGTAGGCGTCCTGGGTGTGGAGGGAGAGGGAGAGTTGCTGGTGGTGGTAGGAGTCGTCGTCTGCGACGGGGACGTTGTCGGAAGGGCGGTTTGTGGGAGGGGGAGGTGTATGGAGGTGGGGGGTAGACTTGTGACGCTTGATGCGTGGGGGGAAGTGGGGGAGGCCTCCGCCTGGAGAGAGGAAACGCTTGTTTGGGTTGAGGCGATTGGGGCATCTCATCTGGTGCCTTTGGATGGCGGGGATGGTCCGGGCGAAGAAGGAGCAGCCTTCAGAGCAGCAGTTGGGCATGGCGGGGAAGGTTTGGAGGGTGTTGGAGAGAATTGGGGGTACGTAGCGGGGAGCGTAATATGGCGCACGGACGGTGGGACAGAGTGATGGGGATGATTTCACGTGATTCGAAGGTGTTTCATATATTTAGTAAACGAATGCCTGATGTGAAAGGTGTTGACCAGTGAACCGATCTCCACAAACTGAAAAGGTATTCGATCTATTTATATACTCCTATTCCTATCCGATAAACAGCTATTTAAGTTTCTATCTAAGTGTCTATCTCGCTATTCGCCGCCGTATACATGAACGTAGATGACACTAACACACTTACATTTTGCTGCGAAATTACCAATAAACGAAAGAAGTATACTAGTTTCCCTTCCATCCAAACTAGCAAAGATGGAAAAAATTTGGAATAATTCTTTCGAGAAAAACTAGCACAAGTAGAAAGGTGGAAATATTTTCGGAAACTAGCACTTCCAAGTTTGGATAAATTCACCGGTTTCTCGTTCGTTTTAATTCGATCATTTTTGACCGCAAAACTAGCATTCCGATAACACCGACGAAGGCAAATAGCACCCATTCGACTAAAACACCTGTCATATGGCATTGGTGAACGCGTTTCTCGGGTCTAACATCAGGTTCGAGTAATTCGCCCAAACGGATGGCGTTGGAATACCCAAGTGGCCGGACACGGAAATAACCTCCACGATTGAAGAACCAATTGAGATGTAGTGCTGCTTACGAGACGCCACAGGCATATCAAAGTATTCCTGGTTATGCCACCCGAATAGGTACTTGTGCTTGTCCTTAATACGGGAGTCATCGGCAACGAACTCCCCCCACTATTTTCGATGGCGGATCCAGTATATCTGGTCGTACGGAGGGTGAAAGGCAATAGCGCCCAACATGCAGTGACCCACTGGAAGTATCTTCAGGTTCTCTCTAAATTTGGCGTAGTCGGCGCTTAGGCGGCCGATGATGTCAGCCAGCCTTCGCTGGTAGCTGATTTCTTCCCAACAACAGGCAAACGGCATATCTGGACGAATACTGCCACTTTCCGCCGTAAGGATGTTCTCAGAAAGATAAATGAGCATATGCTCCGAGCGGGGCCGCCAAGATTCGATGCGGTTACGTCGGTTCTTCTGCGAAAACCCCTGGTACGTCAGGACGGCTTCGAACCGTTTCGCGTCGAGATACATCATCCCCATGGGTAAGTACTCATGGACCGGATACGGAATGGCGACATGCCAAGAGCCGACATGAAACCGGCTCGAGCTTCCGGTGTGATCGAACGCTGGAGTAGGATTGACCCACTGTTCTCCCGCTTGGAGCCTCATGCTGATTGAGGGAGCGCCAGCTAAAGCAGTGACGGCTAACGTAGGCACTGACACCAGAGTAGTAGCCGGAACGGAAGAAAACGGTAAGGGAACGCCAGGGAGTCTCCGTTTGGGGTCGAACATAGGACCAGAAGTGGGCTGCAACGGTGATATATCGACTTCGCGTCCCTGCTCGGGCTCTGGTACTCCCAAGTCCGTCATGGCAAGCGCCCCTTCCTGGTCAACGACCGCTGAACTTTACACGGGACAAGACCGCATTTCGCCATTCACAACCGATTCGGACGACGACACCTCTTCAGCCATACTGCAGAGCTTCCGTGATTGCAGAAAAGCACACTAACGGGATTCGAGTAGCGCAAACTGCCGCGCTTGAAAACGGGCAAGACGTCCGTCTCGACCGTTGAAACACTGACACTCGCAACCGCACGGGCACCGTGACACCCGTTGTAGGGAAGAGGGGAAAGTGGCGCCACAGAATACACTGACGAGGACCTTAATAAGACGCGTGCAACGTGTCATTCTAGTTATGGTCGCCGCATCATGCCTTCTCCATTTGCTGGTTCCCCAATCGTTGGGTTTTGTGTCTGTAATAGAATTCCTCATCGGGTATGCGTCATCCCCCACCGGAGTGGCTTTGACTCCTCCGGAAGCGATTGTCGGGCGCATGTGTGCGCGTACAAGACCCTTCGTGGGTACTCACCTAAGAGTCCTTCAAATACCCAAGGGCCGTAACCCCCCAGGACCTAAACAGGAAGGCTGATATAAGAAGGGGAGTCTGTAGTGCAATAGAATAATCCCATATTGGGTATGCATAGTAGCATAGTAGTAACTTAGTGTGCACAAGGTGCTCCCAGGGTGTCCACGTGTAGGGCTCATGCACTGTGTTGTGCAAGTCCTCAGAGACCCCCTTTGTAGATAGATTGTTTATTGTTTTTCGAAACGTTGCTGCTGTTCCCCAAGATGCACTTAAGCACCTCCCGCTGGGCAGAGCCGACCGTCGTAAACCTCAAGCACTCCCTAGCCGATTCTTCATCGTCTAGTTTCCTATAGGTTCGTTCTGCCGCCGCTACCGGTGCTGCACGCCTGTCTCGTACCCCGTTGTTATCGTCGCTGCACGCTCCTTTGTCCCCGCTTGGGTGCTGCCCATAGTATCCCTATTTATTGGGCATTGTTGATACTCACTCGCGTGAGTGTACTTCATAGGATGTTGACCAGGGTTGGGAAAATGTGGAGATTTCTAGGAAAAAATGGAAATTGTGCGGAATGGCAGCAAATAGAAGTTGATATGAATGAGGTACAAAGGATTGTGCAGCGCAAGTAGGTGTGTAGCCGACGGTGCAAAGGGTGTGCAGAGTGGGGCGGAGTGCCGCAACTGTTGGGTTCACCTCGCTTGTTCTCATCTATCTCCGTTATCGTGAACCGCCGTTTATTTCTGCGATTTCGAATGGGTATGCCGAGGACGAGGAGCTAGTGGCTCTGCTTCATCGGACGGAGGTACCAGAGATGCCACCGGGAAGGAAGGAGGAAGGTGGGTACAAGGTTTGCATGGGGGAGAAGGAGGTAAGTGGTGATGGAGAGGGAGGTGGAGATGATGGGGGTGGGGGGGATGGGGAACCAAAGAGAAGGTTTGCGTCGGAGATAGAAGAGGGGTTGAGGAGGCTTGGAAGAGATCTGAAGGAGCATTTGAACGACTGAATTTCCGAAATGGTGGGTGAAATGGGAGGAGTGGGGCTGTGTGTGTCGGAGATTGGGGTGCCAATGGATTTGATTTCGGAGATTCTGAAAAGGATGAAGTTGGCTGGAATGAGGAATGAAAAGCATGGGAAGTGGGATGGTAGAGTGCGTTGGCAGGGAGTTGGTGACGTTGAGAAGGGAGAATAGGGGGCTGAGGGGACGGGTGGAGGTGTTGGAGGCCCAAGTGGGACAGATGGAGAAGACGTGCAAATTGTTGTTGGAGGAGAAAGAGCTGGTGATGAAAGGAGGCGTTGGGAGGGAGGAGGGAAGAAAAAAGGGTCACCGGTGAGGCCTGGCTCTCGTGGTGGACGTGGGTGTGTGAAGGGGAGGAGCGGAGAAGGGAATGAAGGGGAGGTTGGGGAAAGTCGGCTGAGAAAGAGGCGAAGGGGTGGGGTGATGGTGGACGAGAATTGGAGATGTGTATGCCGCGGCAGCTGCCGGGTGGAGCACCACTAGTTGGCTTCGGTAGTGCGGCGGCGGTTATGTGGACGGCGAAGCGCATACTGGAAGAGCAGAAGGAGAAGAGGATGGGAGGGGTTGGAAGCCGGTTTGGGGATAGGAAGGTGTACGAGAATGGAGAGTGTGTTCCGTTGGAGTTCTTCAACTTGAAATTTGGGGAAACTGAGACTCAGGATCCGAATGCAGGGTTTAGAATGAGGGAGCACTGGTGGCGGGTTCGTAATCTTTTAGAGTGTTTTCGACGAGTGTGAGGAATTTAAAGCTACGAGCGGTGGCAGGGGAACTGTAAACTAGTCTTCAACCCCGGGAGGTAAAGTTTGAACTGCACTGAACGGAAACGTATTTTCGAAAAAATTCTTTTCTGCCTTGCCAACTAGCGCAAACTGCAAAAATGCTAGTTTTTTCGGACTTTAGTTTTCAACGGCAAACATTCCCAGCCATAAGCGTCCGTTGGACTCATCATTATTTTGTACGGTCTACCTTACTCCAACAGCAATCTTAAAATTGTCGTTTTCCCCTAGCAGAAGACTTCTGCGAACGTATATACTTCGTCGTTTCTCCATAAACATAAAAAAGAATCTCCAGCGTATTTAACTGAAAACCATATATTCTACCTACTCTAATACTCGTTTTCCATAACCGCTTTCACTTTTGGTCCAGTAAGTAGATCATGTTTAAACTCTTTTCTCTAAGAACATCGAATATAGACGAAATGTGGCCGTTTGACTCAAAATGTTGTGAGAATATGTAGCAAGCGAAGATAGAAATGTATAATTTCTTTTTATATGGCCAAAATATGGCCAGATTGTAGACTTGTCAGCTAGCAAAAACATCTATTTCTACCAGTTACCTGTTTATCCCAATTTTCGGGTTAAAGCGCCACATCTCAGGCATATTACGGCAATAAATCGGCCATATTCAATTTTCAGAGAAAAATTTGAAACTGAAAACCCGTGACTTGCGTTTAGATCTTGGAATGTGCAAATATTTCTGCCAAATTTTGCAAACCCAGTGTCAAACGCTTCCAAAAAATCTGAGGGCCATTTCTGACACTCAGTGGCTTTATGTATTATAGTACCGGCAACAAACCGTTATTAACAGATTCCGTAAGATACCTTTCCACCTTCGACCACCTTAGTATTCCACCCTCCGGCATGTTTTGACTGTCTCTCTGACCGGCATGTTCCAATATGGCGATGGCTATTTGAAGTATGTTTCTTAACGAAGTATGTTTGATAGGTTGTTCAGTTCAAGTTCGGATGCGTAGTTTTTCAACAATTTTTTTGTGCACAGTTTAATGGAAATTTGATTCGATGAACACTTGATGAAACAGTAACTGATTGAATGAACAGAAATTTTATCTCTAGTGAGAATCATATAGATGCTAAAGTCTTGGTAGAGAAGGAAAGTACGTACATTATATATTGAGATGCATTAGTATTCACCCATTTCAAGCAATAGCACAGCAGATACCAGACCTTCAGGAAAATAGGCATGTGATCGGTTGATTCATCACTTTGCTCCTTTTCAGTTTCGTTCTGAACCCCTGTACACTATATTTTAACACTACACCTTTCTCGGTTTTTGGGTATAGTGCAAAAGCTTCTCAGGACTAAAGAACGTAAAGCCATTTTGAAACTATAGTTTTTGGTTCCATGTTCGATTCCTCCATACAAGATTTGTAACACAACTAGGCGGAAATTTGTTTCATCAGCGGTTAAGGCCGATATAAGTAGTTCTTTCATGATTGAGCCCTCTCTTTTTAATCGGTTCGATCAAATACATAGAAGTAGTCAAATGAGGCGTAAAACTGCCATTCGAGTGGTTTCCGTTCGATTGTTTTCTACGTAAACAATGCCGCGGGAAATACATTAGACGCGAAGAGGTTGTAAATACCTTTTGAATGACGGGTGAACATGTCATTATGTTCGTTCAATTAGATGAAAACAAAAGGTTTGAAATATAATGAGGGACAAAACGGAAATGCCAAACGAAAACATTTCGTCATAAATGGTCGCCCTTGCCATGGATATCGAGAGAAGTATCTTACTTTTCAAAGAGTTGATGAGGGTTTGAATGCATAAAAATGTACATGGCCTTTTCCAGCATGCCAAAACAAGGAACCCATGATTGTAAAAATCGAGAGATATGGACGACGGAGATTGGTGGAACTCATCAACCGGTTAAGTATTTCATCGCTTATGTCGCAACGAAAAGGTTGACCTCCATAAGAGAGTGTTGCGCCGCCCGTGTAGGACAGGAGAGGGAAAGAGCCAAAAACTCTATGAATGAAGAGCCTGCAGAACTTCCAGTGATACTGAGTACTTTGAGATTGGTTGTTGCTGAAACAATCGAGTTCAAAGTGCACTCTCCATCTTTAAAGTCGTACTCAAAGAGAATTCATGTTACATCATTTGTAATGTGTAATAAATCAGGTACGTTCATGCAATGTAAAAGTTGACTGAACCGGGCGCAGACCCTGCCAAAACGACAGGCCATGCGCATCTGTGTCTCATTGTCACCAGTGAGAGAAATGATGTGCAGGAGAATTTCATCATGAAGGTTCGTCAGGTTTAAATATCGGGATGAATCCTGGTGACGGGGCACCTGCTGTTTTGATGCCACCACGGCAGCCTCAGCTTTGGTGGATGCTCACGATGATGAGTGAGAGATAGACGATGAACGCTCTTAACGCATTGGGATGGTGAAAATGGGAAGCGGGGGAGTCGGGCGGAGCAATGCAAGCTCAAGACGCGTGAGCGAGATGGGAGAAGGAAGCTGGAGGGGCTGTGAGAAAAAGAACAACCTATAGAGAGTGAGAGACAAGAAACCCCTAGGATCATGAAGAAGAAGGGTACAAGAGAGAGAAGGAAGCATGGTGGAGGTTGCTTCTTATAAAGCCATATTTATATTACTGACTGCTCTTTCTATTTCTCTCACCTCTCCCAATGGTATATTGACGTCAGATTAAGAGAGTATCGTTCTATTGTTCTTGATTTCAAATTGGCCAAGCTTATATCTCTACTACATTGATTTTCTGTTAGTCACACTTCTAAAATGCTTTGTTCTGCGATATCGAAATATGGCTGCAGAGAATGAAGGTAATATTCCAGATACTTTCTGAATACCATGCTTCACTAAGCGTAAGTGTACAAGGGGGCCGGAATATGAAAAGGTTGTCTTCTTTCCGTTATACTACGTTTTCAAGCCTAAATCATTTCTACGTTTTTGTTTCTGTACATCCATCATGGCTCTACCATGCCGCGTTTGTACTAATATTATCGTGAATGATAAACGTTTTGACGCTGGCAACGGTGAATTATACTTTTACCATGAACAGTCTTCGGTTTGCTTTCAGATAATACATTGAACTGCGGAATGGCCAAAATTATGCTAACTCTCGAGAGGCTTGGACTTCTTCTTTGTCTTTAAAGCGTAGGGTATAGAAACTGTAGTATTTGATGTACCCTTGGTTGGGCGATGAAATTTTTTCGTAAGTCACAGACGCTGTTTACATCTTTTGGCACTGTAAGCGGTCCCCATCACAGTTTTTATGAACGTGATCCTCTCAGATGGATTTTAAATTGGATTTGTTGATTTCTGCCAGGTACCAAGTGTGCATTTGAAGGGCCGGCGCTGCAGTAATTTGCTGAGTATTTGGATAAATATTCTAGTTTAAATTCTAGACTGCATGTACTTAGGCTGCCTGCGGCACCTTGCCGAAGTAAACGAAAAACTTACCCTCCTCAGTTTTTGCAAGGAAGTCCCCTTGTGCCAAGCTTCGGAAGCCCTATCCCATCAGAATCCTTGATGGTCTCTTGAGTGGTAGCTTGCTCGAGGACAACCTCTATTCTTCTGGATTGCCCGTGTGTTACTGTTCGAAAACTGCCTTACGTGTGGTTATCCACCGTTTCTCACTAGTGTACTACCGACCTAATTCTCGTACAATTGCCACCCGTGGCTGGATCATTCTGGTTCATAACGACCATTAGGCCCAGTAGCCGGTAAGGCCACGCAAGCTTTCTGCGGTTGTTCTGTATGTGTTACAGCGTATGGTCGGCTGCTCGAGAGGTATCTAAAGTCATTAGTGGTATACCACAAAAACGGGTCTCCCAACTTAGTAGTTCGTTTAGTGTGATCGTTGGATCTCGATTCAGGAAGTTCGTCGGAATTGAACGTGAAGCTGAGCCGTCATTTCGGTACTATGTGAAGAAATCTTCTTCAGTTTATGGTTCTCCACTACTCACTAAACCCACCGTTCGACATTTGCCTTTTCGTATGTGTTCGTAACTGTTTCTTTGCTCAGAAGTGCTGGTTGTTTCTTTCTTGTTGATTGTTTTGGTTTCGATTACGAAGTTCGTTTGTGAAAATTTGAGTAAACTGCATGCACAATGCTCTGTCCACCACCCGGAGCCAATCCAGTTCGGAAAATCCCTTCTTCCGCGGCAGCCCACTTGGCCACCTCAACTGAGGAGGTTAACCGTTTATACGAGCCGGCGAGGACCCCATACAGATCGACTGGAGCAGCTGGATTAGCCTCCGAAGCTCCAGCCCGCGGTCAGGGTCTACACGAAGTCCCTACTTCAGCACAGCAGTCTACTGCTTTGCAGAGTGAATGGATAAACGAGACGGCAACTCGGTGCGGAATCTGCGAAGCAGAAGTTCCATCTAGAGCAAATGAAGAGTAGACTCATTGCTACGGAATCGCCATTGCAGACGCAGAAGAGAGAACCCCTACGAACAGCAAATCTGGCCGAAATATGGCAGAAATATGACCGAAATATGGCCACCTAGGTCGAAAACCTGTGAAAACGTGTGACTAGGTAAATTGAATACTTTTGATCATTGACACGTGTACACTTCGGCCATATTTGGGCTACGTTACGGCCGTATTTCGGCCACACGAAGAAAATTGAAAGTTGTTTATCTTAGCTCGTTACACGTTCTCACAAGTTCTCGAGCTTAATGGCCATATTTCAGCCACATTTGCTGTTTGTAGGGGAGCAAATAGCTCTGAGAATGCGTTAAAACAAGCTAGATCAGGTTCCTGACAGTGTACGCACTCTCCGGGAAGACTTTAACAGAGTAATGGAAGCTCAGAGTGCTGCAATGAGAACACTACCGGCTGTAACCGTTACTTTTGAGGAGGTCTCCACTCTTTTGAATCCCCTTCTACAAAAGTTGGAAGAAGTCGTGGCCCAAATGGACGCAGCAGAACCAGAAATTCAGAACGTCCAACCCGAGGTCCGCTCAAGGATATCGAAATAGGCGCACCGAAAGCGCTATTTGAAGTAGGTAGATCTGCTTGAAAGCCAAAATTGGATTCCGATGAGTCGGAAAGTGAAAGTTCTGATTCGGGCGAACCCAATAGTAGTACATCAACTAATGAAAATTCAAGTTAAGAAGATGCTCGTTCGTCGAGAGGAAAGAAAAGGAAGGGAATTGGTTCGTCGTTGCACCGAAACAAAAATCCATCTTATCGAAAACTGAAGCCTCTTCCTCGCACTAACCCGCTTTATAAATGGATCATAAATTATCGTCTGTATCGGTTGAAGATCCGGAAATTGAAGCTAAATGGCCGCGAAACTGGAAAGGTGAAAGACCACATCAAGAGAATGAAAGTCGGAATATATGACCTTTCGTTTGACGGAAAGAATCCTTTTCAAATGTTCGACTTTTCGGCGCGCTTTGCTGCAGAAACAGATACGCCAGAGATCAGTGAACCTCAAACCTACGTAGACCTACCATATTTTATGCCTGGGTTTGCCCTCGGAAATTATCGTGGCATTTTCGGCTAGCTTACGGTGGAGAAAGGAGGAGTCACAAACTGGCATGAAGCAGTTCAGTACTTCCTGGGGAGTTACGCGACCGCTAATGCTATTCATGCAGACATGCTAGCCCTCAGGGATATCAAAAGCACGGTGATTGATGATGATGATGGTAGATCGTTCTCTTCTGACCACGGAACTACCGCTGCCTGGCGGTACTCAGGAGAGAGAACTGCTGGGTATGAAAGTCTGTCGAGGTCAATATTGCCAACGATTTGTTCCGCCACCCGGAGGGCTTACGAACCAGAAACTCGGATCGGTCGATAGTCGTCTAGCCAACGCCCTAATACGCAGCCTAGCCTGCAACGTGGCGGGATAATCTGTTTTACTTGCTATGTTAATCCCCACCTCTCGGTGGATGCGCGCTGTAGCACAGGGAACTCTACCAAATTACTATCAATCATGAATCGATAATGGACGAGGAACGCAAACGCATACCTTCCATCTCTTACTGGAAGGCGAAGACCCGGCAAACAACCCAATATGCTCGTCAGGGGACGCAAATGGCTGCAGGTACAGTCGAAATTCCGCAAACTAGTGCTATCGGTAGTCAGGAGGCACGTGCTACATCTAAAGTGCCGGCTTTCCCTTTTTCGGGAAACTAGATGGAAAAGTCTCTCCAAGTTCGGCAATTGTCGATCCCGACACGCTGGTGGAGGAGGAAAAGTCTCCTTGCTCCCCAGTTTCGAAGCCAAAGGTTCTTCTAAGGCAAGTATTTCCGAGTTAATGAAAGCAAGTGCAACTTGACTGCGAGTTGAAACGACCTTGGGGACGATATATGTGTCTTGGAAAGAGAACGGAGTACATCTTGTTGATTGCAAAACGCAATTACAAATTGTATGCTGACATCGGGTCGTCTACGGTACTAATTTTTTGACGTCTCGCTTTCTTCAAAACTGAAGCTGGGCCAAGTTTTTTATCAGACTCTTTGATTTGAGCCCTGATGAACAGACACGCGTCCAACACGCAATTTTGCCAGAGATGCTAACAAGAAACCGTTGACGTCACTTGGCAGGACCAAACATGTCGTTCAGATTGGCCGCCATGTTGCGATGATTTAGTTTTTATGTGCACCATGCTCGCTGTACCAGTCGTTCTGAAACGCAACTATTGCACCACATTTGTCGAAGCGATTAGACCGCGTGCCCGCAAAGTGAAAATGAATGGTTGACCTACGGTCCCAATTGTCTGCAGACCAATTTGCAGGCCAGTAGTTGATTTTCCGTTACCTCCGTCACAGGAGAGTTCTCCCCACGACAGGAGGGTCTCTCCAAAAATTCAGATCTGCCAATCGGTGGAAGTACCTCCGAAGTGTTAAATGTGGAATTCAGTTACCACTAATAAGCACGGACAAATCGTGACGCAACCAAACTCCTTGTTATATGAGTCGCATGACTGATCATTTCTAACATTATTGCTCAAGTTCAGCCTGAAAGGCCATTCAAGATTCTTCTGAGTAATCCCAATTCCCATGAATGCAGGTTCGACAAAAAACACGTACTGTCCCTGGCGCTCCCTATCCCTCGGTGTTGATTCCAACACATATATCGAGAGCTGATATCCTAGGATTCTTGTTACCAGACGAAGAGAACCCGCGGGTACCAGCTGTAGATAAGGGAACGTCGTCAGCGGAGACCATTGCAAAACCAGAAGAAGATGCGCTGAAGAATGCCTATATTTCTCATTTCTCTGAGAAATACCAGAAACGCTTATGCTGTCTACTGCTAAGTGTTTTTTATATGGAGTGAACAGATTGGCCAGATCTCCGCCAGGAAACACCAAATCGGTGTTTACTGGGGTAAAAAATCCATTTCACAACCGTCTAACAGAGCACAGATTCGATCTTGACAAATTGAGTAGGAACTTGTGAATTTTATGTTGGAGAAAGAGATTATTGAGCCAACTCAGTCAGCCTGGGCTTCTCCTGTCGCTTTAGATCTGAAGGCGGATGTACCTTTACGCTTATGCGTATAATATCGGAAAATGAGAGCCGCCACGGCAAGTGATACCTACTCGTTACATTGCATGAACAAATGTATTGATAGCCTCGGTGAAGCCACCGTGTTCACAACGATGAATGAAATCTGAGGATATTGGCAAATCCCAGTGGCACCGGAGAACTGGAACCAAAATTCAAGCATGATGTCAGTCATTTTTGAACTTTACGGTTTCAAACGAATGGTATTTAGACTAACCAACGCTCAAGTGATGTTTCAACGTGCAATTGAAATCATTCTATCCCAACATAAATGGAAGATTTGTCTGGTTTATGTTGATGATATCATCGTCTATAGCAGGAACATAAAAGCCATTTCGAAGATATTGAACAGATTCTGAAGAAGATACAATCAACAGAGATCACCCTGAAGATTAAGAACTGTGAATGATTCAAGAACAAGGGCACGTACGTAGGACAGAGTATGACTCCTAGATCATTGGAAATGAGAGACGTTCAAACAGCAGATATTCACGAAGCACAGCCTACAAAAACGCAGCCACAACTAAGCTCATTCTTAGGTATGTGTAACGTCTATCGAAGCTTCTTGCAACGTGTAAAGCAATTGCCCTTGGCAGTGACTGAGGGAGATGCCACTCATATCCCCGTTGTTATTTTCGCCTGAACTTCCTACCGTTATGAAGTCTATTTGCATATTTGGCCCGGATTAGGGATCCGCCTATGAAGGGTATGATTGGCTTGAAACGTGTGTGCCTGCACCCGATTACCGGATGCGCCGTTGCAAGAGTGCCACTGAGGTACACGTGGGTAGTGTTAGACGGCGTGCCGGGTACTTAGATATTTTAGTTGATATTTGTCAGCCATATACAAGTGGCGGCACTTGCCGCCACTGTACGGGAAGTAAATCTCAATGAGACCTTGGCTCTAGCTTGAGTTCCGCTTGCGCACGGTCTTCTGCTCCATTCCAGGGGAACACCGCCACTTATCCGGACAAGTTATTCACCTCTGTCACTAAGAAGCACTGATTCGTCGTTACCGCCTTCCATTTATCATTCTTTCGTACACTTTTTCTGTTTTCCCGTCTTACGGTCTCGTTACACCTCGCCCTGTTGTACAGGTTTGCCCTTTTTGTCTCGTGATTATTCCCTGCTCTCACGAGTCTGTGCTTCGCAGTGCGGCTCGTTTTGCTACCTTCTATCTCGCCTTTTTTGCTACAGGATACGCCACGCCCAGTGGATTCCATCCTTTTGGCACTCCGATTGCCACCCTCAACCTCCGTTTGTAAGTCCGGAAGAGGCCGCCGGGAGTTACACCCGGCACGTATCGGCCTCATTGCAGGGTTCTGCCACTGCTCTGCTCCAATACGGAGTAAAGCTAAACACCTTGTGTGCGTAGCCGCTGGCACGGTTTGTGTTCTTCCTTTCCGTTCCCGGCTTTGCCCCACAAGTGGTCTCCCGACGTAAAATCGGCTTTCTTGCCAACATTGGTTGTAATGAAAACTGGTGCTGGATCCCTCTGCATTGGAAGTATCCACTTTGGACCATTAATGGAAGCGGTAATCGTTCGTTTAATTCGCCCGAGTGCTTCGGCAGACTATGATATCTCGCCGTAACAACGGGCGCTCGAAGGCTGGGTCTGCACCTGGCCCAATTACCGGACCACTGAAATCATCTGGACTGGCTCAGAGCCACCCGCCATGACCAACGGATGTACTGAATGTCCCGGGTGATAACGCTCAAGCACTGGCTTCCCGGGGTCCCCGTACCAACAATGGGGCCCCACCTGCTCAAGAACCGGCTAAATTTTCGCAAGTGGCTGAAGCCATGTCGTGGAGGTACGACGAGTATACCCTCTGTGAATTAGAGGCACAAGTGCGCGTGATGCAGAACTCTCACATGGCTCTGATTCACGACATTACGAAACTCTGGTAACGGCTTTACGAAGCCAATGTTCGGGATGTTTCGCAAAACGTCCCTGTCTTACGGTCTGATTTCAACCAGATCATGGAAGACCGAAAGGAATCGGCTGTCCTGCATGAGCAGGAAACTGATAATTTACACCGCTTAGCGGCCCGTCTGGAAACGGTCGAGCACACCATCATCCACGATGCTGTGGCGCCCAGCGTGCTGGTTCCCGAAGGTTCGCGGAAGTCGCACTGCTCCAAGGACCGCCATGCGGTAAAGAATAGAAAGGTTAAATTGGAACCTGAATCGTCTTCTTCTTCATCCTCTGAGTCTGATGCCCGGGTCAGGGATTCGTCAACCGATTTTTCGGAAAGTGAGAACGAGCCCGCACGCTCTCGTGCTACCCGATCTCGGGCCCTCGAGGCCACGCAAGGCGCTGCCCGGAGCCGTTCAAAAGGACGAAAGCGCCTTGGACTCAAGGAACTGAAGCCAACGAATCTATTGTATCGGAAGTTTTTGTCGTACCGATATTATCGGCTGGAAGACTTCAGTGGAGAAAAGACTTCTCGCGGGAGTGGACGAGTGAAAGACCACATTAAGCGGTTGGAGCTCACACTGAAGCCCAATAAGTTCTCTGGGCAGGATCCAATCCTGGTGTTGGACTTTCTCGCCCGATAGGTTGGGGAAGCCGATGTACTTCGGATGTCTGAGGCGCAAGCCTATATCGCACTGCCTTACTTTTTAAAAGGTATGGCCGAAGGTCAGTACAAAGCGGTCCGCGGATCGCCTCGTGCCTCCGGAGGAGAAATGACCTGTTGGCCAGAGGCTGTGCAGTACCTCCTCCAATCCTATGCTACAGGAAACGCAATTCAAGATGCCATACTCGCATTGCGCGACACGTAGCAAGGAATGGAAGAGACAGAGACCGTTTATTCTAAACGGCTGAATAAGGCCTTTCACCGCTGTGGAAACGTCTACTCCGCGGCCGAGCGATGTACCATGTTTGTAGATGGCTTGGTTCCCTCGATTAGGACTTTAGTTGCCCTCTATCGGGAGAACAACGGCAAGGTTTCTTACTTGGAGCTGGTTGAATTTGCTCAAGCTGAGGGTAATGCGGCCCGAGCACGTGCCGGCATTAAGTCTCGCACACGCCGACTCTTCCATTTGGAAGAGAGGGATTCATCACAGCCTCAATCGAAAGGTTCAGCCCATGCCAACTACAACAATGTGCACCTAGTGCAGGGTGACCAATCTTGGGCAACGTCGGACCTGCCATCTACGATGGGACCGACTACCGAAGATTGGGATGTTGCTCTGTACGTCTGTAATCACGTTCCGGCATTGCCAGTGCCGCACTCTGGCAGATACAGAAACTCCCGTCCCGGTTGGGAGGATCCCTACCCTCCAAGACAGGAGCGAAGGCCGCCCGATGCGGATTCTCTTCGTCAGCTCATATGCCATATTTGTTACAAACATGGTCATATTGCCCCAAACTGTATATTACCATTCAGGGAGATGGCAAAAATTGTTCTCCATCATGAGTCGTTGACGCCCGCCGAACGGGAACGTTTTCCCGACAAATCGTACCTTCGTGCGAAGGTGGATACTCAGCCTGGAAAACAAGAACCTTCACCGCCTCATGGTGAAGCGGAAGCCAGACCTGCGGACCAAATGGTTCCGCAAAATAGCGGCGACGCTAAGGAAAACTGAGGTTGGGAGCCTCCTTTGAAGGAGCGGCGCAATCGAAGTCGAGCTCATCCGCGCCGGAGGTTGCAAAGCCTCGCTCCCCGGTCACGATCCTTAAGAGGAAGATGGCCACGACAGACGTGGACTCGGAACATCTCGGTGTTCTCCGTCGCCCGTGGGTACGGTCACGCCATGTCCGCGCTCCAGATAGAGTCCTCGTCATGGCGAAACGAAACTACAAAGTTTTTGCGGACCTCGGGATATCCGAATATTATATGGTTCGACAGTTATCCGTTTCCGACACGCGTGCTGGTCCAAACGTTTTGGTTCAATTGCTTATTTCGCCGCAGTTATCGTCTCAGATTCGGCCAGCCCCTCTGACCGAGAAAACGGATGATAACAATAGGCCCCTTTCAATCGTGGGAGTAATTGACCTGATTGTAAGGCTTGGCCGTTACGTTGTTCGCCTAGAATTCTTAGTTTGCAAGCGTTTAGCTGCGCGGGTCATACGCGGATGTGATTTTCGCGACCTTTTTGTTGAAGCAATTCGACCACGGAAAAGGACCGTCGAGCTGGAGGACGGCACAACCATGCCAATTGTTTGGCGACCTTTACCAAAGGCTTCCAAGAAACGAGTTCCATTGCCGGTGGCCCGGAAGCCGGCGGAATCGCATCGATCGTCGACGAAGCTCCGAGTAGCTCGGTCTATTTGCATTCCCCCGGAATCCCAGACATAGGTCACGGTCACCTCCGTGCAGCACGGCTTACAAACCGTTCAACCGTTGCCTATTCTTTGCCAAAAACAGAACTTGTCCCTCGCGAATGGGATTGTACTTGTTGAGCCGGAGAAGCCCTTCAGGGTATTGGTTGCTAAATTAAGCTCCTCCCAACAGAGGTTGGTAGAGAAACAGGTCATTGGTTCCATGTTACCACACCATGTGGCTATTGTACACACAGAGGTCTCTACCGCAGAGGTTCTAGGAATTCTCGAAGCTGAGGAGGGAGAGGAAAAGTGCGCTGACGCAACCGTACCGAAGAATTCGTCGGGAGACGCTACGCCGAACTCGTCGGGTAAAGAAATTTCGAACTCGTCGAAAGAAGCAACGCCCACACTGTCGGAAGGAAGGCCAGAATCACCGGGATCTGAGAACAAGGACCCCGTACAGGAGCTCGAGTCTCTGAACTTTAACCATGTCCCAGAGTCTCACCGTGAAAAGTTACGGTATATGCTACGTGAGTTCACCCCCATGTGGGACGGTTCCCTTGGAAAAATTGGGACTACCGAACATCGGATAGACTTGATGCCGAACATTCGGCAAATCTCGCAACACCCTTACAGGGCGGGACCGACAGCTTGGGAAGAAGAAAAGACTCAAGTCGAGAAGATGCTCCGCGCCGGAGTCATTGAACCGGCCCAGTCTCCGTGGGCCTCGGCCGTGGTACTCGCTCTTAAACCCGATGGGTCTTGGCGTTTCTGCATCGATTACGGCACGCTTAACACGGCTACGGTCAAGGACGTGTATCCCATCCCAAGGATGGACGAATGTATCGATTTGCTAGGAAGCGCAAAGGTGTTCACGACCCTCGACGCGAACTGGGGATATTGGAAAGTTCCAGTTAGGGCACAGGACCGTGATAAAATGGCATTTGTATGTCATCAAGGACTATACCGATTCAACCGGATGCCCTTTGGTCTCACGAACGCCCCCGCCACTTTTCGAAGAGCAGTGGATATTTTGCTTGCCCGCTTTAAGTGGAAGACGTGCCTGGTATACCTGGATGACATCACCGTGTTCTCTGGTAACCTGGACGAGCACTTGACCCACGTTCGGGAAGTGATGCAAGTCCTACGAGAGGCAGGCATCGCACTGAACTTGAATATGTGCGAGTTGTTTACCGATGCCGTGAAATATCTTGGCCACATAATCCGTCCGGGACGGCTATCGATTGACGCTGTACGTGTGCGGTCCCTCAAGGAAGCCAAACACCCACGGACGCAAACGGAACTCCGATCTTTCCTCGGCCTTTGCAATTTCTACCGTCTTTTTATCCCTCACTTCGCGGATATAACAGCTCCATTGAATGAACTCCTGCGGAAGGGGCAGCCAGTGAAACTAGAACTATTCGATGACCGTAAGGCAACGGCATTCTCATCGCTCATTGATGCAGTAACGTTGCCGCCAATTCTTTCCTTGCCGAAACTTGGATTGCCGTATGCCATCGATATGGATGCCAGCAATTTCCAGGTCGGCTGTGCTCTGTTTCAGACCACGGAGAATGGCGGACGACTTCTAATTGGTTTTTGGTCTCAAAGTCTTAACGTTCATGAAAGGAATTACTTGGTACCCGAGAAAAAATGCTTGGCAGTAGTCTGGGCTCTCCAGACGCTGCGAGCGTACATCATGAGAGAACATTTTACCGTCCATACCAACCATTCGGCCCTGCGATGGCTTCTATCCATTTCGGAGCCTTCCGGCAGCTTGATACAGTGGAGACTAAGATTATCACAATTCGACTTCGACGTGCAGTACAAGAAAAAAATCCTGAACACTCAAGCTGATGCACTTTCCCGCTTGCCGACCGCGGCCGAAGCTGAGCCAATCGATGATCTGGAAATACCCTGTTTCCTCATGGGGGACGCCGCGGACGAAAATTCGGAACGTTGGGGCGTCTATGACGCTGTCTTAACCTTTTCAGATACGGAGCCAGTGCCGGGATCACTCCTGCCAATAACACCGGAAGAATTGATCCAAGAACAGCAAACGAACCCAGTTTGCATTACGGTTCGTGGCCGTTTGAACGGTGGAGCTCAACTGCCCTTTGTCATGAACGACCAAGGATTCTTGGTTCGAACGGTTACTGACCGGCCACAGATTGTGGTACCTCACTTGCTTCAATCTAGAGTCTTGCATCTGTCGCATTACGCGAAGTTGTCGGCCCACCCTAGTGGAAGGAAGTTGTACCACATCTTCAGAAAGGACTTCTATTGGCCAGGTATGGCATTCGATGCATATTCAACTGCTCGTGGGTGTTCTGGTTGTGCGAAAAACCGCGTCAAACTGCGAAAGTACTCCAAACAGTTGGTACTCTTCCCCGCCAGGGCCCCACCTGAGTTTGTGGCGATTGACCTACTCAGCGAGTTTATCCGGACAAGCCAAGGTAATCGGTTTCTACTTGTCATAACCGACCGCTTTTCTAAGCTCGTGCGGAAAGTTCCTCTGGCGAAGATCACCGCAAGTGCGGTCGCGCAAGCGATCGTAACCCACTGGGTGTTTGTCTACAGACCGCCGATTGATTTTCTATCGGATAAAAGGTCACAATTCGCTGCGAAGTTCTTCCAGGACGTGTGTCGAATACTGGACATGAAGAATTGGTTTACTACGAGCTACCATCCGCAAAGTAACGGCCAGGTGGAGCGCTTCCATCGCACTATGCTGAATGCGCTGCGAACTTTCGTCGCCGACCACCCGTCGAGATGGGATCTCTACACCGATGCGGTGACTTATGCCTACAATGCGCAGGTACATCGCACTACCCAGATCTCTCCGTTCGAACTGGTCGTATCGCGTGTTCCACCATCGGTGGCTGTCGAGCCTCAACCTACGCTGGATAAATTCCCTTCCCCCCGTCTACACAGGGACGCCTGGAAACAATGGCTGAAACAAATGAATCCCGTAGTTGGGCAGCAAATCTGCAAGGAAACTAGTCTAGACCTTGTAGGTGTAAGGTAGCAGACGTCGGCGCGTGGTAAAAACTGAATAGTAGTAGAGTAGAAGTGAAAAAATTGGTATATTTACTGCGCTAGTGATGCCTGACTTTACAATACTCAAAGGGGAAGGCGAAGGGCACCGCAGACGATCTCCCATGTGGGTACGACGTCATCGGCTGCACCCTTGACCTACTGTCGTTGGCCAGCAATGTTAAACTAAACTACCCCTACATGGGTATGAACTAAACCAGAAGTTAAAAATTACCAATGGGGTGAAGTGCAGCCAGCAAGGCGCACAGGTAGGCCTACGTGGCACTAACCCAATTAGGACTCATTGAACTACAGATCTTTCTCCTACTATGAGCCACGCCCTCGTGGCTCCTAGATCCGCTCAACAGGTTGGTGCATCGTCGAATCATCTGGGGAAACGGCGCAGCAGGTTTGTCATCTCGCGCCGTGCGTCCCGCTTGTTCCTACCTGCGAGTTTCCACCATTATCATGCGTTTGCGTACAACTTTACGAAGTCAACCTTTCGATCGCCTTCTACGTGGCGTTACACCGGCTGGAATATGTTGTGCGTCTTTCTGCTTCTGTGTGCAATGTATCCGTGAAGTATTTGGGCTCATAATTGGTTATGGCGTGTCTTCCTGTTCTTTCAAGGTTCCATGTTCGTCCCGTTGAGGTGTCGCTGCCGTCCCTCTGCGGCTTTGTTACCGTCTTTCTTCGAGGTTGCGTGTTATCCCTTCTGAGGTTGATCGGTTTTAGCTTGTATCTTTGTGGCCTCTCGCACATCCGACACGGTTGAAACCATTCATGGTGATCGCTAATACTTACTTAAACCCCGTGAGTGGCCCTGGCACCAGCTTGTGGGCTCAAATTCGTAGCGGTACACTAATCCCTCCTAATTTTTATGTTGGTGAATCAGAAGAAGCAACCCTAGAAGAGGACGCGCGTGCGGAGACTAATGCCGATACCGCTATGGTTAAAGGGAGGAGCCTTGAACAGGTGAAGGGTTTTAGCATCAGCTCCGTTGGTTTACCTATGGTTGACAGAAAATCCAATTCGGTTCATCCATACGGTAAAATGTTTGGTATCCCAACCCATCCCTCGCGGTGATCGTCTCAACCTGTCGGGCGCCAGTCCTTTGCGTGGGCGTGGAAGCGGCACTACGAAGTTTGGTTCGCGTGATGCGGCTCTGTTTAATACCCGCATTCAAACAGGTTTTCGGAGCCAGCTTGTCCATTGTACTTCACACCAACCTGAAGGGATTCACGAGGGGATTCAGGATCCGTATGGTCGGGAGCCCAAGATTCCCAGCGGGATTTCCCGTTATGGTTTGGAGCCGTTCACCAGGGTCGATGGGAACGGTTCCCAACATGGTACCTTTGGGATCGATCCAAAAAAGGTTTCGCAAGCGACGCTTTACCGTCGGTATTGGCCGGTGGCATCAGGGAACAATTTGCTTCCCGGCGTCTTGGGACGCCCGAACTTGGATATCTACTTCCCAGAGAGACAATTTGATGCCCAGAAAATATTCAGATGTATTTCTGGGACGCATGTCACTAGCACATCTCTAGTATGAGCTGAGAAATATCAATTAGATACCACTCGGACATTAGCTTACAGTAGCTTCGTGGGAAGCAAAATTTCAGGACATCAGTTGGACATCCAAAATATTAGATACTCACAATAAATCCATTGAAGTTCTTGTGATGAGCCAAAGATCGACGGGAAGTGCCACAAATGACGTCCGTTTGCAAAAATCAAAGGGACACGAATTTACTTACTAAGTGCATCAATGGGATATCAGCCTACCTTTCACGGCTAGAGTTTATTTCGTTTGGATTGAAAGCGCCTCATTCGGTCCTCCAAACACATCACCGCTGCGATAAGAAACCCCGACCTCGTCAGGGTCATTCGGAATGCTAGGAGACCTTTCACCGGCATACAAAAATGAGGTATTTAATCCCCTCGTTGTATTCTAATGACTTCAAATACGTTTAAATTTAATCGGAGCTTCACAATTATTGACGTCTGGTTGTGATGATCTGTCAGTATGACTCCATTCCACAGAAATATTTTCCGCCTTCTCCACATTTATTGAGCTTTCACATGATATTCAACACCATACACTAGACCAACCGTCGTAGGTGGGTTGTGCATGCCCCCACGGGGGTTTTCATTCGCACCCGGTACATTTTCCAGCGCTTTACTCACGGGTTCTATAACGTATCATGCTTCTCTCGACCTAAGAAGGGGCGTACCTCCTGGTATGTAGCTCTAACTTCGTGTTGAGACGGCTATGAGGAGCCGATTTTGCTCAGCATTTTAACTTAGACTAGCGTACCAAGAGAGATGAAGTAAGTTCCTTGGAGGTAGGGTAGTTCCATTATCATCCATCTTGGTGCTTCCAGCATGGTTGACTGTGCTGGTAGCTGATGAGCCGATTCGTTGGCGCAGCGAGTGGTTTCGCTTTTCTTTGAGGTCAGAAGTAGGGTGGCCTCTGGTCGGCGGGACCAGCAATGTACCGAGATTATTTTGAATGGTCTCTTACCATGCATGGCCACATGTGCGGTGCTCTATCCTGGAACTTACTTGTTAGGGCGAATCAAAACATTCGACCGGGAAATTACCCCTCTGTAAAGTAGTGAAAACGCACAAACCTCTTTCGTTCTGTATCTCGAGAATCAAGCGGCTACAGAAGCTGCAAATGCTCAATTTGGGAGCGTTGCAGGGTCAAAATACTAAGATTTTTTGATAATTTTGATGTGCGATACCTAGAATTAGTAATGTACACCGAATCGGAAACTCCCTACGGCACACCACAGCGGTGGAGCATAGACCTCTGCAATCAAGATGTCAAAATTTTTAAATGTCCCTACCACATGAGGTTGTGCGTGTGTGGTGCGCTCGCTAACGCACGTGTCGCTCTCGTTAACGCGCGTGTCGCGCGCGTGCCTGACGCATTTACAACGGAAGGTGGATCTTTAACGCGACCACGTTCCGTGTACTTACCACTGGTGGCACAATGCTTCGTTATCGTATCACATTCCTGGTAGCAGCCGACTACCCACTTTGGTCTTCGAAATCATGATGAACTTCCCATTTTGTTAAGGGGCTCCATCATCTATAGGGTTTAGCCATCGTTGAGTATATTCTCCCATTTTCGGTTCCAGTAGCTTAGCCTGAAGTTATTTGGTATGGCTGAAGATGGCTCGTGGGTATCATGGTCGGCACTCCAGCTATACCAGCGTACTTCATACTTCAAATCATCTTCGGTACGGTGGTGGCTTACAAGGCGTTCAACTGGGAACTCATTGGAAACCTGAGAAGTTAAAGCTTCACAATTTTGGTTTAGATGAGCATCGGTATCCATAGGTCCGGTGTTCCTTATGGGGCGGCTATCTTAATCCTCGCCGGTGATACGTAGTCAGGTTTTTCACCGTGCGCTTCAACTCTAACCACAATAGGTATATAGTCTTCTCTGTGCTGAGTTCTCAAAGCACCACTTTGCAGGTCCCGCGATGATTCTTCACGTTCCTTTGTGGTTTGAACCGTTTGAGTTGCGACCGTGATTTGTTCAATAGAGATCGTATTCTTTAAGCCATCTTGGTTCACCGTTTCTGTATGGTCGGTGCCGCGCATTACCTTCAAATGTCCCAATTACTTCGAAAGAAGCTTAGAGTTGACATATCTATCGATAGTTTTATCAACGACTTCCTCACTCGGCCGTGGTGTTACTATTTGCGGAGGATGGTCAACAAAAACATATTGACCGGGCGCAGACGTTACCGCCTGGGTCATTTTTTAGTCGTACTCTTCCTTCTACCGCTTCATTGATGCTTTGAGCTTGCTCTCAGCATAATTGACAGCACGCCTTAACCTCAAAAGAGTATTCTGTTTGGCCTGTGACAGTGTGAGCAAACTGGCGGCTTTTTGTCCTAGACGGTTTCCTCGTACTACAATATCTAGTGGATGCCTTGACAACATCAGATCGAACCGCGTAGTCTGCATCGCTCGAGGAATCTGAAATTTATATGCGTACGTCAAGGTCTGCACGAGCTTGTCTCAACTATTCTGGTGTTCTTCCGTATAGTGGTGTAATCTAGATACCATTGTTCGGTTAAATTGTTCTACCTGCCCACTCGTTTGTAGATGATAGGCAAGTGCTGAAGTAGTGCTTAATACCACGTAGGGTACACACAGCTTCAAAGAACTTCGAAGCTAAGTTTGAACCATCGTCGGTAAGTAGATAAATCGGTGCCACATACAAGTCGATCCAATTGTTCAAGAACTATACCGAGAGGGTCGTAGACTTTGTATCGTTCAAGAATATCGCCCGTGTGAGCTTCGAAACCTGTCGGCGATTACGATAATGTACTGATATCGCCTTGTGGTTTTTGGAAATAGACCTAGAAGGACTATTGAGAAGAACGTGAAAGGATCCGCAGCGGAAAATAGTTTCAAGTATTTTCTATGCTTGTGAAGACCTTTACGGTTTCGTACGCACAACTGACACGTGCCTCCAAAAATATAGATATTGTGAGCCATATGGGGCCAATAGTACCCCTGCCTCACGTTGTAATACGTTCTGGTACCTCCCAGGTGTCCCCAGAGCCTTGGGTAGTGTGCAAGATACAGCACTTGAGGGCGCAGCACCTTGGGCACTACCAACTAAAGGGAACCTTCGATGGGGGCCTGCATGACCAAGAATTCATTTCGGTCGACCTCAAAGTTGGAGTCCTTCATACCCACTTAGCCCATGAGAGAGCCGCAGTAAACGTCTTTCTTCTGCTCTTTTCAGAATTTCTCATAGTGAATCGCCATGCGTCTGTCTCCTCAAAGGCAAGTATTTTACGAGTGATGGCCTTACAAAACCACGTATCATCTCCGGGTACAGTCCAGTAACCTTCTAAGGTATCATTATCACCACCAGGGCCTTTACTATGGTAGAGAATGAGATACCATATTCTACTGGTTCTGTTTCTAGACCACCTGTGGTGACGCGAGAGATCACGTCAGCGAAGTAGTGCTTTACACCTAAAGGGTACTGTACATTGTACTCAAACTCTGAAAGTCGTAACTGCCATCGGGCAAGTCTGCCAGATGCATCGGCGAGACCCAGTATCCACCGCAGGGCGTCATGATCAGTTCGAAGTGTAAACCGTTCACCATATAGGTAGGGACGAAACATTGGCATGCCCCAGACTACTGTCAGACATTTCTTTCTGGTTGTCGTCTAGTTCTTCCCTGCGGTATACAGAGCACAGCTGCGGTACCCTGCAGGTAATTTGTCGCCATTCTCTTGCTCCTGCATGAGACAACAACCAATTTGGGCATCCAAATAGGCGGTATCTTATGCGTAATGTACACCAGATTTGGGTAGTGCCAAGATGCAGGTTGTCAAAAGCGCATGTTTCAGCGCCTCGAACGCGACCATCTCATCACTGGTAGGACCTCCAAACCTCTTAGGTTTGGCTTTGCAGCAGCCTCCGGTAGATAACGGCCGCTATCTTGGCAAAACCTTTGATAAAACGGGGGTACACATTGCACAACCCTATAAAGGATCGGATTTATGCTTTGGACGTAGGTGACTTCGCTTCTTGCATGGGTCAGGTATTCAGCAGCGTCACTTCTAACCTTCCATGGCTGATAGTATGACCGAGATATTCTACCTCCTGGGTGAAGAATTTGCCGTTGCGGAGCCTTAACATTACTAAAGCTTTCCTGAAAACGTTTAAAACTTCCCCAACATGGTGGAAGTGTTTCTGTACCATTCTTGCCTGTAAACTCAAATGGCCGATATATACCAGAGCTGATCTCCACTTCAAATTCGAAAAGATTGTGTCTAATGTTCTTTGAAATGTAGCAGGTGCATTCCGCAACCCAAAAAGCATCCGAGTAAAGCGGAACAGCCCAGCGTGGAAAGTAAACATAGTTTGGTCCTCGTCTTCTTCTTCCCTGATAGATACCTGCCAAAAACCACAATTGACATCGGGCGCAATAATGATCTTGGGGATGCCGTACGAATCTTAACGCTCATCCATTCTACGTATTGGGCTTACGAATCCCCGATGGTCATATTATTCAGTCTTCTGCAGTCCACACAGAACCGCATACTGATATAATTCTTCTTTGTGACTAAAGCCACAGGGCTGCCCAAGTCCGTATTTGCGGTTTCTATCGCACCTTCACGGAGCATTCGCTCGATCTCATTGATCTCAACCTCACGGCCTTTTAGACCTGCATGGTAAGGCTGTTTGTAGATTCGCTTCAAGCTTGGCACCATAGCAATACGGTGTTATGTAGCCTATATTTGGCATAACCGGCCCGACTACATGGGTTCAAATTATTATAAAATACTAAGGATCCGGTTCCTGAGAGCTTGATTATCCTCACCGGTCTGAACCCCCCCTCTCCAAATACTCCCTCGTTCTACCTCAATGGCCTTTTCCTGGTCTCCAACTTTAAAGGTATCAACAATCTTCTCTTCCATTTTGATGTTTGTCCATAACGGGGGCTCATAAGCAGGATAGAGCGCATCGATCCATCATCCTTCCTTAGAGGCGGCGACCTCGCCCAACATATTGGTAGCTTTCTTCTTCGTCGCCCCTCATCAGGGTCAGATAAATCATCCTCAGGCCCACCAGTCTTGGTTTCTTTTCGAACGTTACCTCCAATGGGCGGCAGGTACATGATTTGAGGGCCCATCTCTCTATGGACCTCTTGAATTTGCCTTAAACCTTGTAGGTACTCTTTATCGGCCTAAATTGGCTTGAAAGGTGTGGAAGGACCTGGAGGGATCTTTTATGGTATGCGTGCAACCATGTGTACCCCAGGGGTTTTTGTTTTCGCCATTACTTCGGGAACCCAAACGGTCTTTCACCACTCAATAGATAGGCTCACGGGCACTTCTGAAGAGGTAAGTTTCAACCAACTTAAGTATGCGCTGCCAGAGATCCTGCAAGGCTCGATCAACCACCAAGCGGGTTATTGTATCCATGTCCATAGAGGTCATAGCTTCATTACCCGTAGCATTAAAAAAAGATTTCGCCCGATCTTCCAAGTGAGGCCAAAGGTCCTCGACCGTTATCGGTACACCCCTAATAAGTTCAGGAGTCGGCGGAGGCTCATTGCTCGTATTCTTTGAGATTCCTACTCTAGGTTACCGAAAACGGTCCTCGGGATGGTCAAGAATGGTTTTGGCGGCCAAAGCCGAAGCAGAACACTTGTGGCTAGGTGGTGCGCTAAAGCCGCAGCAGAACACTTGTGGTTAGGTGGTCCGCTAAAGCCACGGGAATTTTGGTAGGCGTTACCATGACGATAAATAGTGGTTTTTTATTGCTTTGCGAGTATTATTACGAAACCAAATAGGTGTGTGAACTTTCGGAGTTCTTTCAAAGTTCTTCTGTTTACTCGTAGAGGTACGAAAAAAATTAAGAAACTTCTAGATCGGGAGACCAAAATTTCGCACAAGTACCGATAACATGTGGGGTCCGCCTGATAGAGGAAGCGCGCGAGGGCTCAACCTAAAAGCGAAAAACAGGCAAACCAATATGATAGGGCACCTGAAACCCACAGGGGAGAACGGCGGGGCAACTATTCTAGATACTGTAGTTGTAAGGTAGTACACGTCGACGTGCGGTAAAATTGAATAGTAGCAGAGTAGAAAGTGACCAAGATAGTATAGTTACTGCCCTAGTGGTGCCTGACCTACATTACCCAAGGAGAAAGGTCGAAGTGCACCACTATATATACAAGTTGCACTGACACCGATCTCCCGTTTCGGCTTGACGTCATCGGCTGCGCCCATGGACTACTGTCATGGGCCACAAATGTTAAAGTAAACTACATCTACATGGGTAGGAATGATATTAGAACTTAGAAATTGCTAATTGGATGAAGTGCATCCAGCAGGGTGCTCAAGTAGGCCCACGTGGCACTAACTTACTGAGGTCTCAATTTACTACATACACAATAGCTTTTTTTGATAAGATTACGAAATGGAACCCAGTGTGGCGTATTTTGGATCCTCGTTGGCGTAGTTATGTTTAGAACACAAAATATCTTTAGGAAAATCTTTTCGATCATTCGCGTTCGTTGGACTCATCATAACACTATACGCTCTACTCCAAATTCACAGATATCTCCAAACTGTTCTTTTCTTTTAGCACTTTCCTTAAGCAGAAGATTTCTACTAAGGTTTGTGCTTTGTCATTTTTCTATATACATAAGTATAATTCTCCAACGTCTTCAACTCAAAATCATATATTTTCACTACCCATAGATTCAGTTTTCATAACTGTCGTGCAAAAGCTTCTCAGGAATACCGAACGTAAAGCCATTCTGAAACTATAGTTTTTGGTTCCATGTTCGATTTCTCCATACAAGATTTGTAAGACAACTAGGCGGGAATTGTGTTCTCAGCGGTTAAGGCCGATATAAGTACTTTTTCCATGATTGAGCCATCTTTTTGTAATTGTTTCAATCAAATACATAGACGTAGTCTAATGAGGCGTAAAATTGCCGTTCAAATGGTTTTCGTACGATATTCTTGTACGTAAACAGTGCCGTGGACACCTAAATTTGACGCAAAGAGGTTGTAAAAACTTTCTGAATGACGAATGAAGATACGATTATATTCTTTCAACTAGATGAAGACAAAAGATTTGAAGTATAATGAGAGACAAAACAGAAATGTCGAACGGAAACAATTCCGCGTAAATGGTCGCCATCACCATGGATAACCAGTAAAGTATCTTAATTTTCAAAGAGTTAATGAAGGTTTGAACGCATAACAATGTACGTGATTTTTTCCAGCAAAATTTATATTAATGGCAGTTCTTCCTCTCTCAAACATCTCCCCAAGGTAGATTGATCTCAGATTATGAAATTCTCTTCCTATCTTTCATGATTTAATTTCGGTTAAGCATATCCATTGATTACATTGATTTCCTATTAGTCACAGTTCTGAGCTGCTTTTTATTGTGATATCGAAATGTGAATATAGATAATGTGGAAAAGATTCCAGGTACTTTCTGAATACCCTGCTTCATTGAGCGTTAGTGTAAAAGGTAACGAAGATATTAACAAGTTGTTTTCTTTCCGTTCCCTTACTTTTCTAGTCCTAAATCATTTCTACATATATTTTTGTCTCCACATCCATCAGGACTCTACCATATGGCAGTTGTACTAATATTATCGTGAAGGACCAAAGCTTTGACTCTGGCAACGGCGAATTATACTTTTACCATGAACAGTCTTTGGTTTGCTCTCAAATAATACAGGGAACTGCGGAAAGGCCAAAATTATGCTAGGGCCGTAGACGCCTGGACATTTTCTTTGTCTTCCAAGCGTAAGGTATAGACACCAGCATGAAAACCACTTTACGACTAAGCTCATATGCATATGCAAATGCATATCAAACTTCGGAATAATTGCCTTTTTAGAAATTTTATGGGATATATGAGAAAAATCAAAATGGCAGACGATAAGGAAACATATTTAATTCGTTTACACCCTTATGAGACAAAATGATTCCCGCTGAGTGTCTACTCGATAATCGAGTTTGGAAATTTCTAGCATATCGCAAACAAATCCGGGGTATCCATCAGAGATTTATTTTACTTGCCACTGATATCCCAAACAATAACGTAAGAGATTTCTATTGCATGCTCAGGGTAGGTCCATTTGATGCGCCCTATATATAAAACAATATATCCATTTGCTATACTGATATCTTGGAGCATTTAAAGAATGTATTCTACAGAGGTAGAGAGCAAATGATGGACATACTATTGCATATCTGCGGTAAATTCCAAGTAAATCTTTTACGCATATTCAGGAAACATCTTTTGCCTCCCTAACGTCTATCAATAAATTTGTTGCGCATTGGAGGTACATCACAGTGGTTCAATAGAATCCTCACCCCTCTAGCTCTCCATGATGTGCAGAACTAACGAAAGGAGCAGCTGAAAGAGTTCCTCCATCATTGAGATATCATGGATCGTTTCATCCTGCATGGTTGCAAGCCACTTCAAATTTTGTTTTGAAATTGAAGCAAAACGGATCTTTTCCATTTCATACGAATCATTTTCAGGTTATGCACACTAAATTGAACTACATCTTGTATGTTGCTTCCGAAAATCTTTCGCGAAAAGCCAAGATTCCCAGTTTGCAGCCAACAATACATTGCATTAGAGTTCCATCATCTGGCTAGAGTAATGGGACTGATCAGTCCCATACGTGGTACGTCAACTTCCAAGATTCTCTTATTATGAAATACGAAGCAAATATCAGGAGTATCTGGAAAGTATTGAAAGCTCTCTCCCGTGAAATACCATAGTACTGCAACGTACCTAGTAACGCGTGTTACGAGATTATTCAATTCAATTGAAAACCGTCAGAGACGCTCAGCATGGCAAAATCGGGGGTTTTCGTTTTCTTCTTTTTCTACTCTTTTATTGAATGTAGGAGAGAACGGGAAAAATTGGTTTACGCAGGATATAGGCTGCAAATCTTTTGGATATTTATAGACAAAAAGAAGAGAAAGAGTAATTTTCATCCACATTCTCCGCCGCTGTTCGTTTAGAGTTTGCAACATAGACACCAGCACTTAAGGTTTTTGACCATCATTTACAGATACATATGAAGTTCTTTATTAGCTGATTGGGAATTACATCACTACCAACCAATACATATCTTCTTGGAGTCTTGCGACTAGAGGAAGTCGTCGGAGAACTTTTAAAATGTTTTCAGCTATCTTCCAAGTCTACATCGTTTGAGAAAATAGTTAATTCTAACCTTATAGAATTAAACTGGTTTATTTTTCGGGTTTTAAATAGAAAAATAAACCAGTGCCGATATCGATCGTAGGCAAAAACTCTGTAACGATAAATATCACCACAATTGAGGAGCTCTGTACCGATATTGAACTAAAAGATATCCTTGAACAGGGGGATTCATAGACAAAGTAATTTTTGAAGGCTGAATTTCATCTAGTTTATCACCATATTATAAAAGAAGATGGAAATCCGAATTTCGTTAAGGCGATGCCCATTACCGAAGAGAATTCGATGATAAAAAGGGAGGACGATCTCTAAGAAAAAGAAAGACGGGATGTGCACGGGTCATGCACTGGTTCATTCAGGGAACTTGATGTTCAAAATCGCTACCTGCCGCAAGCACCATCCGTGCACATCCTGAGTTTGAAGATCTAATTTTCTAAATAAACCCGTTCACGCCCTGCATACTTGTACCTAATCAAAGATGATTCTACAAGGAGATATATTGATCTGAGACACAACTTGATGCAGTTGGTATGAGGAGTAATGGAGAGAAAACAATCATGTCAATGGCGAGTTTCATTTGGTGCTGTGATGCAATGTGCTAGTTCTTGAGGTGCAATGGTTTCTTTTGAACTACAGTTTGAGTCATATGGATCGATTTTGAACTAGATACGAATACCCCAACGTCCCCTGATGACAAAAATAGTTTTGGAAACTAAATAAATATGTGTTCTAACAATAGTGATATCGTCCAATAGCGCCCCAATGCTATTACAGTCAATTTCAAACGTTACAGTGTTGTCCCGTATGTACGTAAGCGAGCAATGACCGAACTCTAGGAGAGAAAGAAAACGACCAGAGTCTTCCACTGTACAGGATATGGGCCCAACGCTTTTAAGACCACCCACTATCCCGACCCAACTATGTCCCAAAAACTCTACTGAACAAATCAAATCGGCGGACCCCAACGCCAGACGAGCACTCTTACTAGGCCGCGAACTACGAAGCGAGAATTTCCTTTTTAACGTCTACCAAATCGCCATAAAATCAGCTACAGACACTCACAAGCCAAAAGACAGAACACCAAACCCATAAAACACACTCAAAGTACCAACATCAGCAACAGCCGCACATGGCACCACAAGCACACCAGTCGCAGCCCCACTCAAAACAAAATCCAACAATATCATCATGGACACAGAAAAAACAGATCGCATACCACAGCTTGACCGAAGCAACTATGCTCCTTGGTACCTTGCTCTTCAAGCCTACGCAGCCATAATCAAAGCCTTTAAACACCTCAAGAACAAGCCTTAGACACAAACCGACATTATAATGCTCGACCCGTACCACGAGAAGAAGAACAAAGTACTATCCGCAGTGTTAAGCAGCGTTCCGTCAAATATTCTAGGAATACTAATCACACCAAAGTACAGACCAACCCAATATGATCTTTTCCAAACGATTATATACCACAAAAAGAGATTATACAAGGAAGACTAACAGCACCTCAAAACAAATCAGAAATCATTAATTTCAGGACTGAAGGCTACATAGATGATTTCATCAAATCCTACACCTCCATACTCTTAGAGATGATCGTAGCACAGTACACCAGTATCGGCGATGAGGAGACCACAGTCGACTTCATGATAACAGGAATATGCAAAAATACATCCAACAACCCGATAGTAGCCGCCATATGGGAAAGCAAGCCATCCACCGCCAAATAATTCATTAGAAAATTCCAAGGTGTGTATCCCCTCTACTAACTCTCTTCTTCTACAGGATATACACAGTTCATTCTCAAGTAATAATGATACTCTACCCCAACACAACTACCCAACTTCTCTGGTATTCCGTGGTGCAAGTGTGCTACAGTTTACGCTCGAACTACCGCCCACTCTAGAGAAGAGGAGCAGAATACAAGAAACTTAGATTCGCACCACACCTACTTTGCTCTTACCATACGTCCATTGGAGTGTACTGCAACCACACAGAATAAAAAAGCCGCGATCTGAACCAACCTAAGTTCACGAAACCTCAAACCAGTCATGCCCATGTGTCACAGCATTAGCTTCACCTAATATGCAACAGCCAACCACACCACCTGCATTCCGTATCAATATCAAACCCTTCTCTCTCTTTAATTACTGCAACAAACAGTGCATTCCCCACCACCGCAATTCTCCACGCCACAGAAAGCATCTCCTCCTCCGCCCCCACAGCTCAAAATGGCATCCGAGGCGAGCATAAGGGTGAATTGTACGTTCCTACTACACAGTGACGCATACCCGTTCAACACCCGATTCACTTCACAACAAACGACCCCTCTCGAAAACAATATGTTAACTGAGTCCCTCTCATCCACTTCCATGCAGGGCACTCTTCAAGGAACTTTCAAACTCCACCTAAGACCTAGTAATCAAACTATTCGCACGTACGTAGTAGCCAATCACAACATCACCAGGCCCAGTGAACCACGGTGATGTACCTTGGATGCGCACTGGATTTTATGGATGAACGTCAGACACAACAAAGATGTTCTATGGATGTACGTAAAAGATGCACTTTGGATGTCCCACAGATGTGCAATAAGATGTACATGAGAGGCTCATCGAATATCTAAAAGATACCCGTTGGATCTACCAGAAAATCAGAACATCCAACGGACATATTATTGCACATCCGACGTACATCTGGTGGACATAAATAGGAAATCCAATGCATATCTTTCACGCTCATCTCTAGGACATCTTATAGAAATCTTGTGGATATCTGAAGGACATCTAGGATGCCCGTCGAATATGCATAAGGTGCACTTTAGATGTCCAAAATCGAACATCCAATGGACATCCAAGGAACATCATTTTGTCTCACTGGGAGGAACCTGATCTCCATCAATGACCTCGCTACTCGATACAGACTAGTACCATTCAAGACACACCAGAGAGCAATCTAAAACATCGAAAGCACACCTCCAGCCCTGATGGTCACAGCGCCATGGCGCAATAATCAGTACCAGGTCCAAAAAAGCACAAAACCGTGCCCAGAACACACTTCTAGAACGTTTTCACATAAACAAAAACCCAAACCCACCAAACCGTTGCGAAACCCAACATTCGTACCACAGGTAGAAGTCAAAAAGGAAAGGGTACACCATACAACAAGGCAACCCCAACAACCACACTGTTCACAAAACTTCACTACAACACCAACACACTCCTTCACGTACCCAAAACAACCTAGCAAGCAGCACCCCATAGCAAGCAACAACCCAATGTACCGACGCTATAAAACTGTCACCTCACCCTCAACCATGCCCATACGAGACAACTGGCACTCACCGCTACCCACGCACTCATACCCACAATGCCTATGACACTGCGATCAAATCCAGCAATCCCCTGCAACTCCTTCAGTACTGGAAAAACACATGCGGCCCAACACAAACGCACTCAACCCTGATATCTTCCAAGAGAATATGTTAGCTCCGACACCTGTGGACCAATACAACCGACGTCCGAACTCGGAAGCAACCACATCCTACTCATCATCAGCGCTGCAACCAGATTCGCAATTGCACATTTCTTGAAAAAAAGATAAAACCATCGCTCAAAAAGTCGACCAAACCCTCAAACACACACAGAAGAACATTCACCGGGTGCTCAGATAGTTTAGAACAGACAATGTCAAATAATAGATATCTAAAACCATGCCAACCATCTACAACAATCAACAGATTACCCACAACCTCTGCATACTGCACCAGACCAAAGGAAACAGCAACACAGAGTGTTTTAATATAACAGTAATGAAAGATGTACAAAACACGCTCAACGCAGCAGGTCTAGGCAACACGGAGTGGAAAGATGCCGGTTTGGACGCCATCAACAAAGACAATGTTCTGTACCATTTTTCCATCAACACGTCACCAAACTCTCTCTGGTATTGCACCAAACCACACACGCAGCAACTCTTTACCTTCGGACAATTGGGAACTACTTCAATATACGCTCAAAACAAGAAAACAAAAGCACTAGCCTACCCCACCCGATAAATGTACCCCACAACGCATACACACACAGTCGTCTACAACCTCAAGACCATGTAGTACCAAAATATAGGCTCTGTAGACTTCAATCCATACCAAGAACAAACCGACACTGCGGTTCGAACAACATCTGCGTTTAAAACGCAAGCAAGACATCCACAAACCACGCCCACCACAATCACAATCTACACACTACCGCGAAACCACCTGGCACAAGCACGCGCGTACCCAGGTACAGAGAAATAGCAAAAAGCATAATACGATGATTTTGAAGAATAGTGACAACTAGGATAGCATCAAATGGCTGCCACGACAATCCACACATCCAACTGAGCCAATAATACAGCATATGATGCACTACAGATATAAGCGATCTGAAAACGGAACAATCAAAAAACGAAAAGCCAGATGCAATCTGCGCGTGAATTAATGAGACCAGGACTTTACTACAACCTTCGTGACACAACCACCTACACAGCACACCGCAGCACTCAATGTCTACGCCGGGCTCTCCATGTAAGCCGGCAAGTACCACTTGAACACCTCGAAATCAACTCCGCGTATCTACACGAAACATATCAGCTTGACCGTTTCGTATATATACCAAAGATACAACGATTAAATGGAAGATAAAAGCACGACCACAAAAACATTCTCCTGCACGGCAACTTACTCAGTTCGCAACCAGCGGATTACTATTATAACTGCGGCCTGAGAACAAAACTCTCTCAAATGAGATACTTGGCTTCTGGGCGTGATCCATGTCTGTACACGAAACTAGAACCCAATAACACATTTACAATAGTTTGCACAACCATTGACAACGTCCTCGTTTTAGCGTCTACTACCAAAAATGTCGGCAGGCTCTACCTTGGCTTACTTGCGAAATACAAAATCAAACGCCCAGGCCTACCAAAGCAATTTCTCAAATAAACGATACACTACACAGCTAATGGATCAGTGCATATCTTACAACCGGACATGATAGCAGTAATTCTGAAACAAGCAGTGATGAATATATGTAATACCACACATAATTTGTCCAACCTATTCATGTTGACGCTATAGCACGTGTCAGATACATGTCCTCCGCAAGCGACTAGCGCATCGGAGCGTCATCGGAACAACCGGTACGGAGGGACTCAATTTTGGTTAGGAGGGGTCGGACCCCACACTAGTACTTAGGCTGCATACACGCTCCCATCTTCATTATTAGAAGGACAACACTCAGTACAAACCATCTCATATTTCTGCTCCTAGCACTAACTTCATTTCTGCCTTCTCACGCCCCTTTGTACACCTCTCCTTTTGGAGCGACAATTCACTCGCATCGATGCAAAGCCCGACAGTGCCGCAATTTTACCAAAAGAAGCCACAAACTAATGCCAAATACTCGGCGAAATACGCTACATAACGGACTTCACACGTCTTGAATTGACGTACGCAACTAATCGCCTTGCTTAATACATGTCGATGCCGCCAAAGCACCATATGAAAGCACTCAAAACGATACTGCGCTACCTGCAGGGAATAAAAACGCACGGCCTGCTCTTCACACCATTCAAATCCATGCCAAACAACCATCACACTCTTCTGACAACATACAGAGATGCCGACTTTTCCAATTCAGCCAACCGGAAACCCATAACTGGAACCATCCACAACATCAACATTACCCCGGTCACTTCGGTATCAAAGACACAATCCGTAGTAGCCGCTGTCAACAACCGAGGCAGAGTGCATCGCAGCTGCGCAAGCGACAAAACACACGAACTGGTTAAGAAGCTCATAAAGTCTGCCCAAATGACACGAAAACGAACAGCACCCCATCCAATCGAAAACCGCAATGCAATCCTGATAGTGGAAAATCAAGCACGCATCAAACGCAAAAATATATATAGATCTTCTCCACCACTTCTTGCAACAACATATAGCGGAAGCGACAATCATACTATACCAAATACCAACAAAAAATTGCTCTCCGACATGGTGACAAAACCTCTCTGCAGAGAGCGCTTTCCAATGCTACAATAGGAACTACAAGTTACCCCACAACCACCCGCAAACTCGCAGTGAAATGCGTCAACCAGAAACTGTCATAAATTCAAGTGAAATCCTTGACGCATTCTATTTCTCGAAAACGTCAAATATCTTGAAAACGTCAAATATTAATATGATGGCCGGTGGGTGCTTAAGCCAGCGACCGCCGACTGACGACCGAGCTCGAAGCGAGAAAGTAAACTGCCAGAGCATTCCACTTTATAGTAGAAGTATACTATCTCCAGAAGGTTCGAAAGGTGTATGGCAGTCTAAAGGTGTTTGAGCTTTATTTTGGAAATACGTAGATGGACAGAGGCTGGAATGAGAGATGTTGATTCAACAGACTGGCGACATAATTTGCTGGAAGCCAGTATTCTCAGAATTGAGACCCCAAAGTATTCCGTAAACTTATTATAACATGTGGACAAATCAATATAAGCTTCAGAGACATGTGCGTTTGAAACCTTCATAACGGGCGCGGTCACATAATGGAACTTGTTATTGGAGCTCCGGAACACAAATTGTCTCATACCGTCTTCCACGCGCTATCTCAATGGAAATTTGAATGAAAACAAAAAAATATTTTCTCTCAAAGAATTGTTATTTGATGAGTTCTCCGTATATAAGTTACTGCCGATTTTCTTCAGTGACTTTTCTTCGTGTCTTCCTTAAAGAATTGTCTGATGTTCAATCTTTCCAAGATATTTACTGTTTCTTTCTGTCAAAGAGAATTTTTTTCCGGTGCTAACGTTCGTGAGTCGCAATGGAGAAGCCGTCCGACTCCACATTTTCAGACCTACTTAACCTTTTAAGTAATGAAATGGAAAGTGACAGCGGTCGTCTTTTCGATTCTTTCTCTGACTCTCAACCGAGCGCTTTATATGAACCTTTTGGAAGCATTGACGGTGTTTTTGCAGGTAGCTGCCAATCAGTACCCATGGTATCATTTCCATCAATTGAATCAAATCCAAATACTGATGTACCGATGAAAATACCGACACCAATTTCACAGAAGACCCCGCCATTGCCGCCAAAATTTCCACAAACATCAGTACGGGCAAATGAAATACTTCCATTCTTACTCCGCACCTCTCCCAAAATCCTGGCTAACTCTCACAATCCTTCGAAAGTGACACAATCAGCCTCATTTCAATTTTCACAAGCTCCAGAACAGGAGGGAAACTTCCTTCGAGCTCCAGCTTCTCAATTGTTACAATCATGTTCTTCAATTCGCACTCCGAGACCACTGGACCTCTTGCAGCAGGTTACGACACACAAACCACTGCATAATTTGCAGCCACTGAATTCATCCCAATACCTCGAAGCAAAGAAATATCCCTCATCGTTCCCTTCCGATTGCTTTCAGCCTGTTCCGGATTTCCAAACCTCCGCCGCTCAAACCAGACCAGATCCATTGAAACCTGTTCAGATCCGTCAGAGTAGAGGTGGGCATCCAAACTTTAGTCTTTCGTTACAAGCACCTGCAAACTTTCTTGGAAACGAGTTGGAGAGGAATGTATGGTCTCTACAAGGTACTGAACGAATTCCTACTGCCAAAGAACTCTTCGGAAGATCTCTAGTACCGCTATTTACACCGCATAGTGGAACCCTAAACACCGCAATTGAGGCAGCAGCAATTCCGAATGAGCTTTCGCCATCAAACGGCAAATCCAATCCAACAACCAATTTCTGTTCTATACGAAAATCTACATGGGGTGCTGAATGTAATCTGTCAGAAGCCAAACCTGTCACCAAAGCTCTTGACGCACGAAAATCATACAATGTGTCAAAAAAAAATTCTATGGTGAAGAAAACCATTAAAGCAGTCGCGAGAAATCCACAAGAGGTCGAACATATTCTGTTGGGATGCAAAAGAAAGCTGGCAGAGATTGGAAAACCAAAGAAGTCAAAAGCAAAGAAGCGTCGGAGTGAGATTGAGCTTGATAATGATATAGATGAAATCAGGAGAAATGCTTCTGTTGCGGTAGATGGTTTTAATACTCTAAAACTGGAGAATGAAGAACTCATTAAAAACCTTGCTGAGAGAGATCAAAAGATTAAAGTGATGTTGCAAGAGCAAGAAGAACTCAACAGGAAAGAAATTGTTGCGCAAGATACTTCTCCTGGAGATTCATAGTATTCATAAGGTTTGAAGGTTTACTTGGTAAAAAACATATGATTTCTTTCCTTTCAAATTCAATGAGGTTTTCGGAATTTTGGAACCAGAGATTTGGTTCTCGTTATTGGGCTACCAGATTTTCCACCTTTCATTCAGTCTACTAACTCTTAATACACATTTTGTAGAGATGAAATCAAATTCATTTGGGTTTATTTTTGTTTAGAGTACTTGAAAAAATTCATTTCAAAATCGAAATCTTTCTATAAGAAGATTTGTTTGAAAATGAGTTCGTAACAAAACTTCATATTTAGATTATTGGTGGCCTTCTGTAAACGGTCGTGGCAAAATGCTGCTGGAACAGAAATTTTACTATCACCAAAGCTAGAAATAATGTAACACTAATCTAATCATAGAAGTATGGCTTTGGTAGCAGGTATGATAAGAAATATACAAATTTATATAGAAACGAAAGATAGGGCAATCTTTTTTCTACAGAATCTTGTGATCTTTAGCTCATTGGCTTCTTGGATCCATAACATCAATGTCTGCTATCCAATCTCAATTATTGTTCATTCATTCTGTAGCGCTGTATCGCAATTCGATATGTACTGGCGCTTAGCTCTGCATCGTAATTCGATATGTACGGGCACTCAGAAAGAGACAGACAACTATTTACGGTTCTATGGCAGCTTAAAAATTCTTTAGCGCGCTCTATCTTCGTAAGAGTTCTCGCAATGGAAACAAAGAGCACCATCTCGCAAACTCTGAAAAAATTCTGGTCTACGAAAACGACCCTCCCCTTCCACACTACGAAAAATTAAAAACATCCAGTTGAAAACGACTGATTGGAAAACATTTAAAACCGTAGCCAAATTGTCTACAGCATATTCAGGGCTAGTTTTCAGCTGCCCTGGGTGGATATCTGAATGAGCTCTCCCGAACCTAGAACCCCATATTTGCTCTCAACTTCTCGAAATTGGTAAATCTTATGCACGTAATCTACTAAGGTACTAGTAGCGTTAATCCATTGTCTCTACATCTTTGTCGTCGGAATGCTAGTTTAGTATGTTATATCGCTAGTTGTGAAAACAAAAGTCCAAAAAACTATCAGTTTTGCAGTTTGCGCTATTTGGCATAGCAAATTATTTTTGGAAATTACATTTTTGTTCAATGCAGTTTAACTTCACCTACTGGAATTGGAGGCTAGTTTGCAGTCCTTCTGCGACCGCTCGTAACTTTACATTCCCCACACTCATCAAAAACCATCTAAAAAATTACGAACCCACCACTAGCGCTCCCTCATTCCAACCTTGCATTCGGATCCTGAGACTCAATTTCTCTAAATTTCAAGTTGCAGATCTCCGACAGAACACTCTCTCCATTCTCGTACTCCCTCCTAGCCCCAAACCGGCTCCCCGCCTCTCCGTCGGTGTTATCGTTATGCTAGTTTTGGTGTCAAAAATGACCGAATTAAAATGATCGAAAAACCGGTGAATTTATACAAATTTGGATGTGCTTAATTTCCGAAAATATTTCCACATTTCTACTTGTGCTAGTTTGTGTGGAAAGAATCATTTACGATCATTTCAATTGTTTCTAGTTGGGATGGAAGACAAATTAGCATGCTCCTTCCGTTCATGCTAGTTTCCGAACCCAATGTCAGTGTATAGGTGGCATATATTTAGAACTCTACGGCGACAAATAGGGATTTGTATTTCTCCAAATAGGGATATATTTACATAGATAGCTCCTTATGAAACAAGTTTAGAAGAATACAAACCCTTCGAATAGAAACTCTCTATAGAGATACAGCACATCTATTCAACAACTCTCATATCAGATATCGGCCGTTTATTATCTCACTTTCGAAACGCCTTCGCATCACGTTCCACTTCCCCCATCACTCCGTCCTACCCTCCGTGCGCCATGTTACGCTCCCCACCACTACGTACTCCCATCTCTCCCAACACCCCCACACCGCTCCCCGCCATCCCTAATTGCTGCTTTGAAGGCTGCTACTTCTTCGCTCGCACCATCCCCGCCACTGAAAGGCACCAAAGAAGATGCCCCAACCGTCTCACTGCCAACAAACGTGTCGTCTGTGTTCTCGGAAATGGAATTTCACCTTCAAAAATGCTAGTTTTGGGAACCGAGTATCTGGTGACTTTTTCCAATTTTTTTCCGATATTTGGGTTGGATATGAGGAAATTCGTATTTGGTGTGCTAATTTGACATTCAAAATTTGCAGTTCTGGGAATTTCCCAGTCCCATAACTAGCATATTTGAAATTCTAAAATTGACGAATTTCCAGAACTGCAACTTTTTTCTGTTTCAAGAGCATCCGCAGCAATTCTCACTATACTAACGTGACTAATAAATGCAGCCTCAAAAGTGTCTTACTGGGCTCAAAGTCCCCGTGAAGAAGGATTTAACTTCATGTGAGCCAATTTTGTAAAAGAATGACTTATATGATGTTTGCGCACGAGCATTCGTGCGTGACAGTAGTCTGTGGGGATGCGCATGTTTCGCCTACGGCTATGCAGCGACATGTACCGAGCGAACGGTGTGCGCGCCAGACAGTCGCCCCTGTGACATTAGTGTGGAATTGAAACAACTCTATTGCTATATATATTTACATTATTACTTGGGTTTTAGAAAGACCAATATCTTGGTGGAAGAGTAAAAGTTTCATTCCCTTACGGAAAGGTTCGTATTGCATTGTTCGGAAAACAAGACGACTGGGCAGTGGCTAGGAGTGCAATGGGGCTTCATTGTTGCATCCATGAACCACAATTCACCTCTGTCTACCGTTTACCGCGTCAATGCACAATAGCGTGTCGCATAACGGGTTCCCTGGGCGCCACGCCGACACAGCAGACCTACGAGAACTCCAGTTTTATCTTTCAGAGCGCACGAAGAGGGGATGAAGGGAAAGTGGTACTTCATCTATGGCACATGATTGAGTCAAAGAAATGTTAAGGAAAGCTTGACGACGCGAGAGATACAGAACTAAATAAATGTTAGGCTATACGCGTTGTTACTAGTAAGGATAAGTAGAACAGTAGACTGGGGCCTTATTGCGGTCCCTCGCCACGCCGATAGAGCGCCCCGCCATCCCGCACGGCTGTCCCGAAAAGACTATGTAATTCCAATTAATTAAAACGAAAGCCTGGAACAGCGAACGGAGGTGTCGTGGCGCTTCATCGGTGCACCGATGAAGCGCCGCGCCACGCTGGTCCGCTGTTACAACGCCCCGTGTGTGAGAGACCTGTGGTAGTGGCATACGTTGCACCACCAGCGCGCCAATGACAGCGGACCCGGTTGTCGTGGCGCTTCATCGGTGCACCGATGAAGCGCCACGACACCCTGGTCCGCTGTACCAACGCCCCATTTGTCACAGACCTGTGGTAGTGGCATAATTGGAACCACCAGCGCGCCGTTGAGAGCGGACCCTGGTTTCGTGGCGCTTCATCGGTGCACCGATCAAGGGCCACGACACCCTGGTTCGCTGTTTCAACGCTCTGTTTGTGGGAAATCTGTGCTAATGGCATACGTGGCAGCACCAACGCGCCGTTGCCAGCGGACTTGGGCGCCGTGCCGGTTCTTCGGTGCACCGATGGAGCGCCACCCCACACCGTGGTATGGCCAAGGTGAAGGACTGCATCAAATGGATGCAGCTCTCGCTTCGTAACCAGTTGTTTACTGGAGGAGACCCAATCTTGGTGCTAAATTTTCTTCCCCACTTCTTCGCGGAAGCTGATATACTCGGGATGAATGAGGGACAGGCCTACATTGCCTTACCGTATTCCTTACGTGGTGTGGCCGAGGACTAGTATCAATCTGTAAGAGGTTCTTCGTGGGCCTCCGAAGGAGGGGTTGCTTGCTGGCCCGAAGCGGTGCAATACCTGCTACGGTCATACGCCACGAATGATGCCATTCAGTCGGCGATACTCGCTTTGCGAGACACACGTCAACGCTCAGGCGAGACGGAAACCGATTTTTCGGTAAGCCTGAACAAGGCTTTCCACCGTTGTGGTAATTGCTACCCCGCTACAGCGCGTTGCACGATTTTCATCGACGGACTCGACCCGGGTATCCGGACTTTGGTCGCCCGCTATCGCGAGGATATGAGGAAGATCACCTAACTAGAGGTCACCCAGTAGCCAAGAGCCCAAAGTGACTCCCTCCACGCCAGAGCTCCGAGTACTCGGTCTCAGTCCGCCGAGGCGTTGTTGATGGAAATGAAATCCCCATCTCTGTCGCTCGTCGCGAATGAAGCACCTCCGAAGAAGTAAGGTAACGTCCAGCTCGCCCACGGCGAGATTGCCTCCATTCCGACAACGAACCTCCAGTCGACGACGAACGCCTCCTTCGAGACCACTCAGGAGGGCACCGTGCTTTATGCCGATGCCCCCCGAGTTCGTGGGCCTTACATCCTGTACTCGAACGGAGAAACCCGCTTCCAACGACCAGGAAGACAGGACAGCCGCCCAGCGGGACGTTTCACGAATAACCGGAGCGGGACCCTTCGACAGGGTAGGAAAGCATTGATAGCGCTTATATGCCATATCTGCTATACCCATAGCCACACGTCACCCCAGTGCCTACTCTACCTGAGAGACCTGGGCAAGGTGACGGTGAACTATGAAGCCCTCACTCCAGAGGAGAAGCGTTCCGTCCCAATGACTTCGTATCTCCTGGCCAAGACGGACTTCGCCCATGTTGAACCGACAGCGCCGACATACCAGGGTGCTCTGGCACAGCCGGCTCATCCGGTAGCACCGGTAGACCGCGTCGTGGACGATCCAAACACCGCTGTTGCGGGACCCCGAGGCCACCGTGCCCAAGCACTCGTGGTCGAGGAGCCTGAGCAGCCGCTGCAGGCGGAAGCCCAGGGAAACTAAACGAGGGAGTCTCCCATTCGGGAGAGACGTCCTCAGAGCAGAGGCTGCCGACGTCCGAGGCGACGCCGCATCGCTCCCCGGTGAAGATCCTTTCGAGGAAAGACACCACTGACGCGGACTCGGAACACTTGGGTGTTCTCCGTCGACCGTGGATACGGGTAAAGAAAAACCGGTTCCCGGATAGATTCCTCCTGATGGCCAAGCGTAACTATAAAGTTTACGCCGACCTTGGCCTCACTACCCAGTTTATGGTGTGCATTCTCACTGTATTAGACACCGGTGCAGGGCCGAACTTAATAGTGGAGTCCCTCCTGCCACCGCTGGTGCGGACACGTATTCGCCTTGAAGCGACGCCCGAAGTCGCCGACGCGAATAACAACCCGTTGACAACGGTGGGAACAATCGACTTAGTCGTGCGTTTGGGGACCTCCGTGGTGAAGCTCGACTTTGTGGTATGTCGGTCATTTGCTGCTCCAGTTATTTTGGCATGTGATTACTGCGACAGAATCTTCGACGCAATCAGACGCCGCCTCAGGCGTGTGGAATTTGAAGACGGTTCGTCGGACCCGATAGTTCGTCGTCCGCTGCAGCGTGAATCGAGGAAGCAAGTTCCACTACCTGCTGCGCAGGAACCACCACCGGCGACTCGCGGTTCCACAAAACTGCGCGTTGCAGCGTCGGTATGTATTCCACCAGAATCCCAAGTAATGGTGCAGGTCCATTCCCGTCAAAACGGCTCTCGGGTTATTCAACCCATTTCCTCGTTGTACTAGAAGTATCACCTCGCAGTGGCGAACGTTGTGGCACAGGTGTCACCGAATGCTTTTTTCCGGATACTTGTTGCCAATCTTGGCAACAACCGCCAGTATCTGGTGAAGAACCAAGTAATTGGATCGGTCACACCGCACCCAATCGCGATGCTCCCTAACCGAATGACGGCTGCCGATGTCCTCGGTTTGGTTTCCTCAAAAACGGGCGACAATTCGGGACACCTCGGCGTTCCGTCGAAGGAGGGGGAGGATACTCCCCTCACAACTCTTGTTTCAACGCATAAATTGCCGAGTGACTCGGAAACCGCGCCTGCGCCTGTACCCGATACGGAACATGGCCCAACGAGATATGACCGGATTGATCCCGTGAAGGCTTTTGAAGAGCTCAATCTCGGCCACGTGCCGGAATCACACTGTGAACGTCTGAGAGACAGGTTACGGGAATTTACCCCAATGTGGGATGGATCTCTTGGTGAGATAAATACAACGGAACACCGGATTGATATGCTACCGGACGCGCGACCCGTTTCGCAACCCCCTTACAGGGCAGGACCGAAGGCTCGGGAAGAGGAGCAGTTCCAAGTAGACAAGATGCTCCGCGCAGGTGTGATTGAGCCCGTTCAGTCACCCTGGGCGTCTCCAGTAGTACTGTCCATCAAGGCCGACGGAACCTGAATGTTCTGTGTAGACTACCGCCGGCTCAATTCCGTGACGATCAGGGACACGTACCCAATCACTCGCATGGACGAGTGCATCGATTCGCTCGGAAACGCAACCGTATTGACTGCATTGGACGCCAATTGGGGATATTGGCAAGTCCGCGCAGGGAGGATGACCACGATAAGACCGCGTTTGTATGCCACTCTGGATCTTTCCGCTTCAAGCGTAAGCCATTTGGTCTCACCAACGCCCCCGCTACATTTCAGCGTTCTATCGACATCTTGTTGAACCGCTTTAAGTGGCGGACGTGTCTAGTTTACCTAGATGTCGTAATTGTCTTCTCCAGTAGTCTGGAAGATCATCTCACCCACGTAAGAGAGGTAATGACCACACTTCGTGAGGCAGGAATTTCCCTCAAGCTGAAGAAGTGTGAATTCTTCACAGACACCGTGAAGTACCTTGGCCATTTTATCCGTCCAGGACGGTTTTTGATCAAAGAAGCTCGAGTCAAGTCCCTTGCGAAGGCGAAGGAACCGCGAGCCCAAACGGAATTTGCGGTCCTTCTTGGAATTGGTCAACGTCTACCGACGGTTCGTCCCGAATTTCTCAGATATTATGGCACCCGTCAACGCACTACTGCAAAAAGGCCAGCTACCGAACCTGGTACCCTTCACGCCTGTCAAAACAGAGGCGTTTAACTCCTTGAAGGAGGCTGTCACATCTGCTCCGATTCTATCGTTGCCAAAACCCGGACTACCGTACTCCGTGCACACGCATTCGAGCGACTATCAAGTGGGTTGTGCTCTTTTCCAAACCACCCCCGAAGAGCAAGGAAAGCCCATTGGTTACTGGTCGCGTTCGCTCAACGTTTATGAACGGAATTACTCCGTTTCGAAGAAAGAGTGCCTCGCCGTTGTGTGGGCTCTGGCAACTCTTCGCCCCTCTTTTATGGGTGTGCACTTCACCGTGTACACGGATCATTTTTCGCTGAGGTGGTTAATGAACATCTCCGACCCGTCGGGACGCCTCATGCGATGGAGAAACCGCCTAACGGAATTCGACTTTCAAGTCGGGTATAAGAAGGGAGCGCTGAACACGCAAGCCGACGCACTGTCGGGATTACCCACGAATGGAGAAGCCCTCCCCTCGGGGGACGATGAGATCTCTTGTTTGGTCGCTGACGAGGTGGACACGGAAGATCCGGAAGGTGAACTCGACATTTGGCCAGAAGATTGGGACTTCGACGATGAATTGGACGAACTACTCGTGGCAAACGAGAATGGGGCTGACAGGCCCCTACCGGGGAATTTTGTCCTGGTAACGCCGGATAGAATGATCCGAGAAAAACACGGCGACCCGTTCTGCGTGCGCATTCGTGCCCGTTTAAACGGAGGTGAAACCCTCCCATTTGAGGTTAATGACGTCGGCTATCTCGTTAGAACGGTCGAGTCTAACCCACAAGTTGTGGTGCCTCACACGATGTAGGCGCGGGTACTCCAACTGTCGCATTACGCGAGGTTGAGTGGTTACGCAAGTAGACGGAAGTTATACTTAGCCCTGCGAAGGGACTTTTACTAGCCCGCCATGGCGGTCGAGTGGTACGACACGGTGCAGCTCTGCACTAAATGCCCGAAAAACCGGGTTAAACTCCGGAAGAACTCAAAGAAGATGAGATTATTCCCCGCAAGGGCGCCTCTCGAGTTTCTCGCAATCGATATACTCGGACCGCTCCTGAAGACCTGGACAGGTCACAAGTTTTTGCTCGTAATAACGGATCGTTTCTCGAAACTGGTTCGGACTCTCTCTCTGAAGAGGATCACCGCTTTCACGGTAGCCCAGGCCTTCGTGAAGCACTGTGTTTTCGTCAACGGTCCGCTGGTTCAGGTACTCTCTGATAACGGGAAACAGTTCGCATCGCGGTTTTTCCACGATGTATGTCGCATCCTGGATGTAAAGAACCTGTTCACTACAACTTACCATCCCCAGTGTAATGGGCAATTCAAACGGTTCAACCGGACGATGCTATCATCTCCTCGTTCTTACGTGGCCGATCACCCAAAAACATGGGACCTGTACACTGACGCGCTGTTGCTCGCGTACAACACGCAGATACATAGAATTCCCAGTGTTTCACCGTTCTAGTTAGTACCCTCCCGTACCCCCCCGCCGGTGGCGTTGGAAGCACAGCCTACGCTGGGTAATTTCCCCTCTGTGGGTGACTACCGCCAAAAATGGAAGCAATGGCCATCCAAATTGGTACCCGCCACTCGCCAATCCATGGCGAGGGCTCAAGCTGCTTACCAGCGTGATTTCGATGCTCGCCTGCGAGGAAGTAACACACCGCCAGTTAAGGCGAGTACGTACGTCTTCGTACGGAAGAAACACTATAACCCTGATAAGAAGAAACGCCATAAGCTCTCACCTGTAACGGATGGACCATTCAAGGTAATTTCCGTCGCGGAGGACGCAGTGGTGCTGGAAATCAAGGACGCGCATGAGCGGATCTCCCGCGATCGCCTGGTTCTTGCCCCACCACCCTCGTCTAAGGTCGGGCTGGCACCTGCCAACCCCTTGTCTACGGAATCGACAACCTTCAAAACAATCGTGCTGAATCGCTCGCTGATTCTACCACACCCGAACCGGGGACTGTCAGACCTACCGATGGAATCGGATACACCGGTGATATCGGAAAATATTGTTGGCCAGAATGGCCATTCCTCTGTTCACCCCGCTCGCGGGGACTCTACCCGCGTAGCGGAACGCTCTACTCCATCTCCCGCCGCTGCGCCTAAGGAGGGGGAGGAGGTCACTTCTGCTAAAGGTAATGTGCCATCGCAACGGAAAGAAGACATCCGTGGTACACGGCAGGCTGCTGCCACACCGAAAATCTCGTCAGACACGCCGCTGCAGGCGGAGGAGCTACACGCTGAAGCGAACAGAACAACCATACCCTTGCCCAAGGCGAGCCGTGATCGTGTACTGGTACCAGCTCAGCTGGGCTGTAAGGAACCAACCCCACCGGGGACGGCTCCAAACCATCGGTCGCACGCGCCCACCGCAACGGCGGAAGTGGCGCTGAAACCCATCGCTGGACGCAGGATGGCAACCCCAGTATAAAGGGAGAACGACAACGCAAAGCCACGCACGGCTGCGGAAGTTTCGAGTGTCTCGGTAGACCCTGGTATCGTCGCCAGACGGAAACTGGTCACCCGAAATGAAGTTCGCTTCATGGACGGCGAGGACACGCCAGTTGAGGCGGAAATTCTCCAAGTAATGGGTGCGGCTCGCGCTGCACCCAGCACTGCTCGAAGTCCCACCAGGAGCCCAGAGTCACCGGAAGTAACCGTTGAGAACGGACCGCCACGGCAGCGCCACTTGGCACGCGCCGGAAAGGACACCCTGTTCAGGGAAGCGGATCGCCCCACGGCGCCCCACGGCCACAGTTCGGTGAAGTCACGTGCAAGCATGGAGGGCGCGCGTGGCGCTGCATCACTCGCAGCGCAACGCGGGAAAGCCGCAACGATCTCGTCAGAACCTCCGTCGGTACGGGCTGAATTACGCAGACTTTCGGTCCGCCCCGAAGCACGCAGACTTGCGGTACGCTCACCGGTATGCACACCAGAACACCCACCTCCACGGAGAACCACTCGGTCAACCGTGACGAGCGTATCGATATCCGATCTGGGAAATTCCCCTTCGCAGGGCGATGAGCGCACAGCCGTGACGACGACTCGGCAAGGCCGGCAGGTGTACTTACAAGAGTACATCGTCGACCTAATTTTCGGGCATTACTGGAATCAGGAGGGTGTACTACGCTACCACGTCTGTTGGTACGGGTATGATACGGCTCAGGACACCGCCGAGCCGATCGAGCATCTCCCACGTTCAAAGGTGGTTTAGTATCACCGTCTAACGGGAACAGCCCCACCAGCTACGCTGGGAAGTGCCCAAGTGGGATGAAAGAGAACCGTGGAAACGAGAAGAGTTGAAGATGAGGAATACACGTCATGGACGGAAAGAAATCGCCGCTCATGGGCTGGTACTCCGACCATGGTCGTGCATAGTGTTTCGCGAACATACCCGAGGGGTTTTTCACCCAGCTTGCTGGTCATTACGTGGCAAGCACGGTTTTCGCTGTCGAATGGGTGTGCATTTCCGTGCGCACCGCGTGAAGCAGCCGTTTCACTACCGGTGACTACAAGAACACGTCATAGACGGAAGGGACCCACAAGCGGGTGGTTTTTATTGCTACTATTCGGACCCAGTTTACTGGTTATGGCCACACCCCTCGTTCGGAGGCTGGCAATTGCCGAGGCGTTGCGCCGAGGCTTCCCGCATTGGGGATAAGTCACCGGTCGCCGTGTCGGCGCCGAGCCCTACCTCTCGGAGGAACTGCGCGATGACGGCACCGGGATTCCCGCCCGTCTGGGGAGTATTCCCGGCAGCCGCCATGGAAGTCGGAACAGCCGAAGCTGACGCCGACGCCGCACTATAGGGCTCCAACTACTGTGGAACAGGTTCCTCATTCTCCGGAAGAGTGCCTACAACCATCGCGTCGTCATCACCGCCCGCCGCGTCGGATGCGTTGTCTAACGTGGGTTCATTTTCTTCGCTAGAGCAATAATAATCGTCCGAGTCGACGAACCCAATCGGATGGCGGTCTGCGATTTCCCTCGGAGCATTCCGGAGTTTGGCCGCTTCATCAGCGGAAATCTCCCGTTGTTCCCACGGATCGAAGTACACGAAATCCCCTGCCAAGGCGGTATTGCGCCCCAGACCTAGGCCATGTCCACCGCCACCAGTGGATCGGCCACTCTGCCCGATCGGGACCGCTTTCTAGTCAATACTGTCGATATAGTCGAGCAACTCGAGGACTACTTCGGCGTTAGCCTGGCCCCCAATGAGGATGGTCGTGTCGAGTTGACGGATCCCGGCCTGCACGCGCGGAGGAAAGAACCACAGTCTGTACTGGTCGTAAGAACCGCTGAGGATGTACGTCGCAGTACGGACGGCCCACTCGGTGACTACAACCGATCAAAACCCGCTACGCGGATCCGTCAGGAGGTATGACCCTAAATAGGTGAACACCGGGGGCAGCTCTATTTAGCACCCCCGGCATGCCTCGATCTGAGCCCACCAGGCTGGCAGAGGGACGTACCGACCTCGTCGGTGAGCGGGAGCAATACGCTCCATCTCCACGATTTGATATGGAACGAAGTACTCGAACCGGGAACGGCAGTGACGCTCGAAGCGGATGAATTCCTGAAGAACGGGGGACCGGTAACGACGCGCGAGAAAGCGGAATTCGGCCCGAATGATCGGTCTTTGCCAGCACAAGGCTTCCTGCTGGAAAACCGGAAATCCTCCACAAGCGAAGGTCTCCAACGGCGACAGCCGGTCGCAATAGCTCATCTCCCTGCGGGTGCGGTACTACTCGACGTCGAAACTCATCTCTTGCGGGATGAGGAACTCGAACGGAGCCCGGCTCTGCCGTTGGTGTCCAATCCGCACCAGCGTGGCATGAGCCTGAGCTACAGACTCGCCCTCGTAGCGGAGAAACTGGTGTGCAGGTATGGCAACGCGCCGGCGCCAATCCTACGAAGTGGTGACGATAGCTGACAGGTCCCCGGGAAAGCGCTCATTGCCGTCGACGTACTGACAAATCAGCTCGTCATCGAACACCGAGATCGGGTGGAACCATGGCGCAAGCCGGAGGCGCATAGCCTGTTGCCGATTGTTCGGGTTGCGCCCAGCGAGGGAGTCGTAAGATGGCCAATTGCCACCCGCCCCGGAGCCGTGTGACGCCCCAATTTGGGAAGGGATCGCCACCGTCCCGGACGGTTGTCCCTGGTTCGCACCAGCCTGTTGCCCGCCTTGCAGTAAGGGCACGGAACGGAAACCGGTGAAACCCCCTGTATGGGGTTGCTGAGAGCCACTCATGGTGAGGTCGATGGCAGGGGTGGGAGGGGCGTGGTAGTTGGTGACCGAGGTGTCGGGAAGAGATGCTGGAGCAATGGTAACTGCGATTGCAGGGGTGTGCGTTGGTGGAGAACGAAGAGTTGCCAGCGAGCCGGGAGAGGGCGTACTTTTATCCTCCATGGTTGCCGCTGTCGTTTCCTTCTGTGAGGTGATACTTCTGCCTAAGGAGGGGGATATGTAGTGCAACGCTCTCTGATGGAGGTTTCTGACTACTTAGTCATATTCCGACATGTCAGACGGGTGCTCCCAATAGAAGTAAATGAATAGTAACAGCCACTGTAGTGGGAAGGACACGTGGGACACGGTTGAGCCAGAAGGATGGCGACGTACACGTCGAACGGGCGTCCCGGCGCGTGGGTAATTACCACTATGCGTGGGTGGGCCTTATTTAGTTAGTTTATTTAATTACTTGTTGGCGCGAGCTCGCTACTTAGCATGGCGGCGACCTCGCCGCCATGCATAGTAAAGTTCGGACAATAAGGCTTAGCTCTATACTTCTTCGCCTTCGGTGGTCATCGACTCCTTTTAGGAGAGAGGCTACGTTGCCTACGGGTAGTGTATCCTCCCTGCGTCACCTAACAGGACCCATTCGTGGGAGTGTTTTCCGCTTGTGTCGCGTTCGACCATGTACAGGGATAACCCCGGTGTTTACCGTAGCCTTTCTGCCCTTTTTTCCTTTTCCTTCTTTCCATCCCCCGCTCTCGCGGATTCCCTTTCTCTTTTCCCACTTCCGTGGACTCGTACCCCTCTCGAGGACCCGTTGACCCACACACGTGGTTCCAACACCGATCCTTGCTCAACTCTCTACGCCCGTCGTGACGGCTTGGTCTCGACTTACACCCGACTTAGTCGTGCCTTGCCAGAAAGGCTCTGTCTGCTGACTACCCTCCTACGGAGGAAGATCTCGGACGTCTTCGTGGTGTCTTTCCGCCTCTGGCGTTGCACTACAATCAGGCAACTGAAGTTATGGAAGAATCAACCCGGTTACTTGCCGACTGACGAGGATACTTACGCACCGCTGACCACCCGCCATCTACTGCCAGGTAACCTTGCAAGTAACCGACTTGACAGGATACTTCGAACTGTAAACAAGTCATGCGCAGAGTGTAAGCCGATTGGACGCATTGACCTGCCCCGTGACACTGTAACGCTTCGTGCGCGTGATCTCTGTCGCGACTGTCACCGTCACAAGTCACCCACTGTATCGTGGACAGATCATAACTGTTCGGCCAATCATATTCGGTCGCTAGTGAGCGAATCAGGCTTTGGCGCCGCTCGCCACTTGGTAGTCGTGGAAACCGTGGACAAGTTGAAGATACCTTCCCATTTGTGCGACCTGTGGTGTAAGGACGCTTTGGCTTACGGTCATCACCTGCTTACAGAGGACCATCAGCTTCGTGTAAGCGCCTACCGTGAGTATGCAAGCGTGGCCACGTTGCCCAACGATGAGCCAATTACTTATGTCAAACGAACTCCAAAAGAGTCAGTTGATACAATTAGTCAAGTAATTGATTACTTTAAAGCCAAACATTGAATAAAGAACACTATTTGAATTTGAATTTGAATTTAATTGTTTTAAATGTCAAATCGCCCTCAGGCTTCATTCCAACAACGCGTGAAAGCTATTCAAGAGTTGCAGCAGCAAGTTGGGAAGTTACAAAACCAATTGAAAAATGATAATCATGCATTTATTGTTTACATTAATAGCAACCAAAGCAATCAAGCCCTAAAAGTTGGAAAACCTGAAAAGGTCTTTGGGGAAAATGCTCGTAGCTGGATAGAAGGCCTTGAGAACATATTTATCAGTATGACCAAGGAGCTTACCGAGGAACAAAAGATAAAGTATGCCGTCAGCTATATGACTGGTGACGCCTTACAAAGGTGGGAGCTAGTCACAATAGAAGGAAACAATCTTAAATCCTTTGAAGAATTTAAAAACCAGTTACTACAGTATTTCGAACCAGTTAACAGAGAGTTAACTGCCAGAAGAAGATTTGTGATTTAAAACAATTGGGTAAATTTAGTATTGTGCGATCCTATAACCAAGAATTTACAAGATGGTTATTACAAATCCTACTATGACTCAAGCGGAACAATTGTTTCACTATAATCAGGGACTTAAAACGAGAACCTGAGTAGAGATGGAAAAAGCGGAACCATCTAATGTACAAGACGCAATGAAAATTGCGGATAAGCTGGACATTATATTCCGAAGCGATACTTGGGGGTTTTGTCGTTCAGAAAGTAGCAATTCCAGTAGCAATCATGGGCCCACTCCTATGCAAATTGGAGCTCTAAATATGAGAAGGGCACCTTATGTAAGTCCCGACGAGAAGAAACATTGCTGGGATAACCAATTATGCTTTATATGCAAGAAAAGAGGCTGTTTTGCCAAGAACCGTTACAATAATCGGTTCAATAGGGCTTACAATCCAAAAGACTAAATAAAACGCTAGCTGATAATCCGCTAGCGCATCGACATAATATAGAAAATTAATGCGAAGCTAACAAAAAAGAAACAAAATTTATAAAATACAAAAACCAAAAAGAAAGTATTACGGTATGTTCTTTTCTCCCGTTTCGGAAGAAAAAATCTAAAAGATCACCTATGTTGGTGTTTAAAAAAATAGATACTCAAGTACCACACGCATGCAATATCCTAGTGGATGGTGGTTGTGAAGAGATTGTTTTCTCTAAAGAGTTTGCAGAAAAATTGAATCTGCAAATAAATAAGTCTGAGCTACAAGCTGAATTGTGGGATGGAACTCTTGTCTCAATGGGCATCAGTTCGAATGAACTTTCTCTAAGAGTTGCCCAGCTATGTTTCGATATTAAACCATACATAGTGGATATGATTTCTTTTGACGTAATCCTAGGCAAGTCATGGTTATGAGATATAAATCCACTTATTGATTGGAAATTGAACAAAATGCTCGTCAAGGCTGGAGAAAAACTCATTACTCTGGACGCAGAAACTGGTAGGTATGGCTCATCATCCCGGCCTACGTTCCTACTTACCAGTAAGCAATTCGTAAGACTTGTAGAAAAGAAAATGAAGACGGTATACCATATTATTATCAAACCACATAGGGACAAGGTTGATCCCAAAAGTACAAAACAAAGTGAAGAAGTGGATATCCAATTAAAAAAGTTATTAAGTGAGTATCAAGACGTTTTTCCCAATGAATTACCTAGACGATTACGACAAGGTCGACAAGTAGAAATGAGAATCGATCTGAAAGAAGGATCAAGTCCTACGATGGGACCAATCTACAAATTGTCTAAGGTAGAACTAAGTGAAATGAAAAAAACAGATAAATGAACTCTTAGCTCACGGCTTCATCAGGCCTAGTATAAGTCCTTGGGGAAGCCCAGTATTATCTACCAAGAAAAAAGACGGAAGTCTTCGTATGTGCGTTGACTACCGCGCACTGAATTAACAAACAATTAAGAATCAAGTACCCCTACCCAGAATTGATGAAGTATGGGACCAAGTAGGTGGTGCAAAGTACTTCTCCGCACTCGATTTACGATTGGGATATAATCAAATAAAGGTTAGAGAAGGTGACCGAGAAAAAACTGCTTTTCGTACAAGATACGGACAATTCAAATATCTAGTGACATCCTTCGGAGTCACTGGAGCCCCAGGATGTTTTCAGACCTATACGAACATCTTATTCAGAGAATATTTGGATGAATACGTACTTGTTTACTTAGATGATATACTCGTTTATAGTAAAACGAAAGAAGAGCATCTAAAACACCTACGAACAGTATTTGAAATATTAAAGAAGAATGAACTTTATGGGAAGTTATCCAAGTTTGAATTCATGAAAAGTTCCATTGAATACTTGGGACACATTTTAACTCCTGAAGGAATTAAAGTTAGTCGAGAGAAAACTGAAGCCATCAGTAATTGGGAAATACCTTCCAATATAACAGAAGTTCTAAGCTTCCTTGGATTATGCAATTACTATAGAAGGTTTGTCAAAGACTTCTCGAAAATAGCTGCTTCACTCTCTGACCTTACAAAGAAGAGTATTCCATTCCAATGGAAAGAAGAACAGCAGAATGCTTTTAACAATCTTAAAAGTGCGTTAATTAACACACCAATCTTAAGATGTGCTGATCCACTGAAACCATATGAAATAACAGCGGACGCTTCTGAAACAAGAATAGGCGCTGTTCTTACCCAAATAGATGAATGAGGAAGCAGACGAGTAGCTTATCCCTCTATAAAATTATCAAGTGCCGAAAAAGGTTATTGGACACATGAAAGAGAATTATTAGCTATTGTTCATGCTCTTGAAACTTGGAGTTCATATCTACATGGATCTAAGTCTATCATCTTAACTGATCATCACCCGCTTTAGTATTTGGAATTGCAAAAAACACTTTCCAGAAAACAAGTAAGATGGGTAGAGTTTATGCAAGAACGTGATTATGAAATCAAATATCTAAAAGGAAAAGACAATAAGGTTGCGGACGCTTTGTCTCGCAAACACAAAGAAAAGGAAAAGGTTTCTTCTGATATCATCAGAAAACTTTTAAACATAACCACAATTAAGATAAAATATGAAACTTTAAAGAACCTTACTGAAGGTTACAAGAAAGACGAATTCTTTAATGAAGTTATCGCTAATGTTCAGGAACCTTTTCATTGGAAGAACAAAAAACTGTATTTCGAACGACGTCTATGTATTCCGGAGGGGGGTATTAAGAAACAACTCATCATTGATAATCATCAATCATTGTTAGGTGCCCACCGAGGAAGCCAATATACGATAACGCTAATGAAAAGAAATTTCTTTTGGCCTGGCGTGAATAAGGACATCAAAGAATTCGTACGAAGTTGTCCTAGATGTCAAGAAGCCAAAAGTACTAATCAAAATATGAAGGGACTTCTTCGTCCATTTCCTCCACCTAGTAAGAAATGGGAAGTAATCTCTATGGATTTCATATTTGATTTACCCAAAACCAAGGATGGAATGTGCTCAATCCTAGTGGTTGTAGATAAACTATCTAAGGGAACTCACTTTATCTCTATGAAGAGCAATGTCAATGCAAAGGACACTGCAGAGGTTTTCTATAAGGAAATCTACAAGCACCACGGACTACCGCGAAAAATCATATCTGATAGAGATTCAAGATTTACTGGAAATTTCTGGAAAGAACCAATGCCAATATTGAAGGTAAAACTTAACCTCTCTACTGCATTTCATCCTCAAACCGATGGACAATAGGAACGTGCTTTCCGAACTCTGGAAGAAATTCTACGATGTTTCATTAGTTATACCCAAAAAGACTGGGATATATACCTCCCTGGTCTGGAATTTGCATATAATAATTACATCAATGAGTCCACAAAGGAAACTCCTTTTTTCCTAGAATATGGTCATCACCCAGTTACTATTTCGGACTTCCTTCATCATGACGGAACCGAAATTAGTAACGATGCTACAGCCAAATTCATTGATAATATTAAGTATGCAACGGAAGTCGCCAAAGACTCCATTGAAGCAACTAATCTAAAAATGGTAGACGATATCAACATAAACCGCAAGGAACAAATATTCAAATTTGGTGATAGGGTTATGCTTTCCACCAAGAATTTGAATTTCAAAGAAGGACGTACAAAGAAGCTGGCGCCGAAATACATAGGACCATACCCCGTGCGTAAGGTTTTAGCTGAAGGACGATCATATGAATAACAATTAACTAAGAAGCTGGAACGAATTCATCATACCTTCTATGTATCATTGCTGAAACCATTCGTGCAACCTACGAGTACTGAAAATCAACACAAGGGTGTAACCTCTCTAAAAGCGGAGAAACTGGTCACGGTTCCAGCCAATCGCATTGAGAAGATTCTCGACCACCGAATTCGACGCAGTCGCCTGCAATATCTAGTCCACTATAAAAACACGGACGACACTGAGAATCAGTGGGTCGATAGTCAAACACTCATCACATCCGCCGAACCGGAACTTAATACATCATGGCGAACCACAACGAAAACGAGGTTGCTAACAACCTCCGATTCGATACCACAAGGCAGTTCTATGGACCAATAATATTAGGAGGACGAAAGAGGCTAACGTGGTTTGATGGAATGGCTGAAAATCTCTCAGAGAGACTTCGTCTTGCTTGGGCCTCTTGTCACATTTGTTTCGCTTTCATGCAACTCAAAGGACCAATCTTAACAGAGGACAACGCAATAATGCTCCGAAAGCTATTTGAGGTTATGATAACGGCGTAATGGATGAAGTGCATGAGGAATATATTCTGTTTCTTTTCTGCTACTTGGTCTCACAGTACGGACATCTCACACCGAATCCTGCTGATATGTTTATGGACGCTGTTGAAGGTGCTTTGATTCACATGGAGGAGTTACCGGATGAAAATGACTTCTCTCTTGAATTCGAGCCTCGTATAGATATGGTCCTGTTCCCCAATCCTCCCGGAATCTTCGAAAATCAGCCTGTTCCCAATAGTTCCCCGCATCATTGATGAATCTTAAAACGATATATTGCAATGGAATGAATAACGTTAATCGAGGACGATTAATGGTTTTAAGGAGGGAGTATTTGTTGTGAATCTGTAGGGGAGTTAGTCCCAAATTAATTAGTTTATTTATTGCTGGATATCTTTGTTGGACTGATTTGTTGGAATTTAACTGTGGAAGTTTGCGTGGAATGCATGGGTGGAATCATTGCTATATTTTATTGTTGGATTTTGCTAGTGGAAGTATTTGTCTAACTACAGTGCTTCTACTTCTAAATCGTAAAGTCTATATAAGCTGTGTTGTCGGAGCGCTTCACTCTCTCCCGTCTTCTCGCTCCAAGCGCAGAGCGGGAAGGAGAGCCCAGAAGTGCCTTCCCCGACAAAGCGGTCTTTACAATAAGTAAGAATAAATTATAGTTTATTGAAAAACTTAAACTTTGCAAAATATTTTAAATGGTAAGCAAAAACCAAAACATTCTGAAAAACGAATCAAATTGCTACACTGAACGAGTGCCGGACGGGTTGGCCGAGCGTACGAGTTGGACACGTGAACAAGTTGTGTGGTGCTGGATGGTGGCAATGCAAATTAGACCGATCGTACAGTAGTTGGTAATGGGGCCCAGACCCGATATTTAGTTGTAGTTCGGATCTCCCGAGGCCCCCAATCGTGAACGACAATCACCTTCTGCCGAACGTCTTCTTCGTTAGTTTGCACTCACGATAGACCGCACAGCTACTTCTTTACTGGGTTTCTCAGACCGTTCTTACCCTTCTGCACGTTCCTGTACGTGCCTGGTGATACCAATCGTCTACTCTACCTTCGACCACCCGGTGGTTCCGGCCCTTCTCTCCGTTTGGATTCATTACAGTCACACGACTGTACGCTGCCGCCGCTCCTGTCTCAAGACCGCTTCGGACTCTCTCCCTTTTTTTGCATTATACCACATTGGTCTCCCGATCTAGAAGTGGAATTCGAGACCGTACATAGCAGCAGAACCGATCGTGGAATCGATTCGTACAGTATGAGTCATCGTCCGCACGGAGAAATGGGTGAAGGGTCTTCGGTCGAAAAAGACTTCGCAAAGTCCGCACTGGTCGCAACTCGCGCCGCTTCAGATGCCGCTTCGGTAGGCCGCCGAAGCACCCGAAGCAACGCGACGGCCTATGCGACGCCGTCAGAGGAACCCGAACGGATAATCCGTGACGGGTCCGCACCTAACAGGCCAAAGTCCGCACGGAACGAGGACGAGGAAATTGCCCTCGCCCCTTTTCCCGAAACTGAGAAGACGCCGCGGGGCGAAGCTGGCCCCGCGCCGCCACTCCTCACTGAACGGACTACGGCACGGGAACTCTTGGCAGGGATCGCTCCCTATGCCCTGCAGAGTCTCCGAACGGAAATTGAGGTCCACGTCCCCATGGCTGTGGAGACGTACCTCAAGGACCGAATCCCGGTGCTTCTGCACTACGATATTCTACCGATCGTACACGATATGGTCAGAAATATCCTGAAGACAGACCGATCGGAACCCGCTACGTCAGCTCTGAACAGTACGCTGGCCGCACTGGTAGCTCAGCTACCGACCCACCCACCCAAATCATTTATTGACCATACGGACAATGCTCCCGCTAGGGGCGAGAGGCAACACCGACCGGAACTGAAATAGGGCCCAACGAGGGGTCCGACCGGAGTGTACCTTCCGCCAGTCAACCCGCAGGACGATCCGAACGGAAGCTCAGGAAATCCTCCGACGAGAAGAGGAATCGCCGCCGCAGAGGCGTGAGACCGAGCGGAAGTTCCGACCCGGATGACGCGCCCCGTAGACGGAAGGACCGTCGCCTCCAGAGAAGGCGACGATCAGCCAGAACGGACTCGGACTCTTCGGAGTAATCGTCGGATGACGACCGCACGGATTCGGAAGTCGACCGACACTCCCGTAGCTCTCGACGAAGGAGGAAGTCCGATCGGTATCGTTCCCGTTCGGACAGGTTGATGCTAAAACGCATCAGGCCCTTGAACGAGAAGTTTGCCAAATTGGTGGACTACCGTACGTACAGGTTGCTCAGGAGGAGCCAGACGTACAATTCGCGGGTGGCGCGCAAGTTTGCGCGCTACCAAAAGAAATTGAATGTCCAGATGAAGGGTCATTTCTTTTCCGGGACGGATCCGATATCGGTGCTGAATTTTTTACAGCGGTTTTAAACCGCTTGCAACCATGACGGACTCACTGAGGGGGCTGCCCTCTGGTGTTTCTAGTTTTACCTGACCGGACCGGCGCACGCTCTGGTTCAGTTTCGGCTCGAAGGTGAGTCTGGCGCTGTCGACCGTACTCGGGATGAGTCTCCCCACACGTACAGAGAGGTAGTCAACTTCCTGTTGACCACGTAAGCAACGGATGAGATCATCGCCGACGCGGCCGCAGAGGTCACCATCTACTGCCAAGCATCAGGCATGTCCGAAACAGAATTCGCCCAGAAGCTCTGGACGAAAGCCCTCCGTTTCGGAAATGTCTTTACCGATCGGAATTTGAAGCGGATCTTAGTCGAAGGACTCCTTGCCGCCATACGGTCCAAGGGGGGGAATCACCTCACCTCGCATCCCAATATCGAATACGATGCACTTGCCTGATACGCGGAGACACCCATCGTGTCTCACATCTCCAGTCCGTTCGGGTCGATACTCAAAAGCCAGCCACTCGGAAAGAGTCTTTCCGTACCGCCCGGAAGGTTCACAGTATCGATACCCTGTCGGGATCGATCTATTCCGTATCGGATGAAGACGGGGAACATGTCCTCGTGGTGTCCCGATCGTCTTCCATGCCCTCGCCTGCCATTACGCCCTCGGCTTCAACGCCGGCTCAGTCCGTTTTGTCTTACCCCAGTCCTGCCAGCTCCAGGGTACAGCAACCCCAGGGGCAGGCACCAGTTAAACCGTATCGGATTTGTATTTCGCGGGAGCCCAACTGCTGTCAGATGCTCCCGCCGGACCGAAAGGAGAAGCTGCTGGCCATGCGGTAAGATAATTATCAGCAACGCCGAGAGTAAGGCTAGTACAGTGCCTACCAGACCGGACGGAAAACTGATACCCCAAAGGACAACGTAGGGTATCGCCAGGGCGGACCGCCTCGCCAGACGTACTCACCAAGACCGACACAGGCTGGTAGGCTGGTCGAGGATCCTGTCCCCGACCAGGAAAACGACCGGGAGGAAGCGTAGAGGCAACACCTCCTCCACAGAAACCTAGCCTCGCCCCGTCAGCGACAGACCGAACGGACTCCAACCGAGGGGAGCCCTCTGTCCTGACATGTGACCTGACCTATACGGATATTGAACCCGAAACGGTCCTCCTCTCTAGCGCGAACTACAAAGGGCACGTGTCGGTTAGCCTCAACACGGCAGTTATGTATCTGTTAACGGAAGTTCTTGACAACGGAGCCGGGCCTTGTCTGGTTCATGAACGCCATCTCCCTCCGAAATGGCGCTCAAAACTCCGACCGGACGTAAGACCTCGAATTACGGACGCGTCGAAGAACCGCATGGATGTCGGGGGAGTTCTCCTCCTAATGGTCCAAACCGGTGACCTCAATGTACGAGTACAGTTCCTGGTGGTTTCTAACCTCTCCAACAGCGTACTACTCTTTTTGTTGACAAGTACGTCTTGGCAATTCTACCACCGAAATGGACAATACTCCTACGTCATTCCAAACCGATATCTATACAGTCTTCCGCCTACGGACCAAATGCACCTTCCGCGACGGAACCAGAACCGGAACGCGAAACCCCATCTGATAAGAGACACGTTGCCCATCCGGTTGTTCTACACCCAATGTCGGAAACGAACGTCTTGGTAACCAGCAAAACGTCCGGCTTGGTCTTTCTACAGTCTCATCACCGAACGGGATCAACGCTTGAACTCAAACTCTTTGCGGGTGGAGTTATGAAGCTCCGACCGGGCGTACCATTTCTCGTTCGCGTAGCAAACTTTTCTGACCGCTCGGTTCGGCTACACAAGAACACCGTTATCGGACTTTCTCTTCCATCTCCGGTAGTGCTCTTAACTCCGCAACCATCTTCGCGGAGCGACGAGTCTAATGAGGGGGAACACATTCCGATTTCGGGCAGTAATTCCGAACGGGAATACAAGGATACCGAACAAGAGCAAAAAACCGTACGGTAAGATGAGAACGATTGGACCAGCAAGGTACAGATCCGTTCTGAGTATTTTACCGAACGGGACAAAGTCATTGAGCTACTTCGACCGCTTGTGGACATGTGGGACGGCCATCTCGGAACGATTGTGGCAGGGAAGCACCGCATCCATCTGGAACCAGGCAGGAAGCCCATATTCCAGATGCCGTACCGTGCCGCACCCGCTAGGAGAGAACTCGAACGCAAGGAGGGTACAAAGCAGCTCGCTGCTGGGTTCATAGAACCTTCATCGGCAGAATGGGCCACTCCGGTCGTATTCGCGCTCAAGAAAGACAGAAGTCTTCAATTCTGCGTCGACTACCTCCGGTTGAACGCTACGACTGTACGGGACACATACTTACTACCCCGAATGGACGAGTGCATCGACTCTCTTCGAGATGCACAAATCTTCTCCACTTCGGACGCCAACAGTGGTTATTGGCAGACCGAAATGGACGAAGCCTACCGGGACAAAACGACGTTCACGTCGCACATTGGGCTGTAACGTTATCGGAGAATGCCGTTCGGACTCAAGAACGCACCGGCTACTTTCCAGCGTGCTCTCGATATCATCCTATCACGGGTGAAGTGGCAGTACGCACTGGTGTATCTTGATGACGTAATCATCTATTCTCGGGCGGTTGCAGAGCATTATGACCATGTGCGGACCATAATGCTTATGCTCCGTTCGGCTGGTGTTACTCTCCGACTGGACAAATGCTACTTCTTTAGTGGCACGGTGGACTATCTAGGCCACGTTATCCGACCGGGCAAGCTACAAGTGTCTTTTAAGACACAAAACGCCATCAAGAAGGCTAAACCGCCTACGACCCAGACGGAGCTCCGATCGTTCTTGGGGCTCTGTAACGTTTTCCGTCGGTTTGTCGCAAACTTCGCCCGAATTGCGGCTCCATTGAATCACAAGTTGGAAAAGGGGCAGCCCACGAAGTTTGAGACATTGACCGATACAGAATACGAAGCCTTTGAAGAATTACGTCAGAGACTGATACGCGCGCCCATTTTGGCCATTACCCGTCACGGGTACTCGTACATTCTGAATACAGACGCATGTGACCGACAGGTAGGATGCACCCTGCTACAGAAGCAACCGGACGGAGGCTGACTACCGATCGGTTACTTGAGCCGCTCTCTACCCAAGACCGAACGGCAATACTCGACTACCGAACGGGCATGCCTTGCGGCCGTCTGGGCCATACTGCACCTCCGTCCGTACCTGGAAGGTCAGAGGTTCACAGTCCGAACGGATCACCATTTCTTGAGTTGGATACTGAACCTTGCGGACGCTTCAGGACGACTGGCGAGGTGGCGGTTGCGTCTCATGGAGTACGACTTCGATGTCGTCCACCGCCCGGGTATCAAGCACCAAGCGGCTGACGCCCTTTCTCGGATCCAGACGGACGGCGAAGGCGATGCCCCATTGGACGAAGAGGTCCCCTGCTTGCTAGTGAATGACCGTACGGACGACGGCTACCTCATCAACAACATTACCGTTGACTGTAATGAGTACAGTGACGTTTGCGTCGACTGGGCAACACCCGAACGGAAATCCGCTGGTATCCTCGAGATGCTTGCTGTCACCTCTCGGAGGAAACCAATATCGTTCCGGTCACGGTCGAAGAGCTGGTACGAGCTCAAGCGGATGACCCTTTCTGTGAGTCCGTACGGAAAGACATCGGCAACGGTGTCACTCAGTTCGACATTGACCGAAACGGACTTATCGTGCGCAAAGCCCCACTGGACGACGCCATCCCGAAGGTCATACCTGCATCACTGCAGGCACGCGTTATCTACTTGGCACACTACCTCCGTCTCGTCGGCCATCCGGGCTCCACTCGGATGTATGAAAGTCTCTGTCGAGACTTCTATTGGCCACATATGGCCAATGATGTATTCCAGACTGTACAGGACTATCAAACCTGCCCGGTGACGAAGGGAACCCACTTCAAGTCGCAGAAGCTGTTAAAGCTGTTCCCCGCCGCCGGTCCGCTGGAATTCGTCGCGATGGACATCTTCGGTCCATTCACGAAGTCCGTAAATGGTTACAAGTACATACTGGTTATAACCGATCGGTTTAGCAAGATAGCTCGCTTGATACCCATGCGGTCAACCACAGCTCCCAGTTTGGCAGAGACCTTCCGGTTTATCCGTACGGAATCCCAAACTACTTGCTAACCGATATCGGAACTCAATTTGTCTCTAAGTTCTTTGAGACTGTATGTACGGCTTTGGGAACCAAACACGTACTAACGACCGCGTACCATCCGCAAACAAATGGTCAGGCCGAACGGTTTAACAAAACACTCATGGAGATGTTACGCCACTACGTAGCGGATCATCAGAACACTTGGCACGCGTATGTGCAACCTCTTACGTACGGTTACAACCTACAGATCCATCGATCTCTCGGTACCGCACCGTTCGACGTTGCGCTAAAGCGTAAACCACTAAGCGTTCTGCTCGATGAGCCCAGTACGTCACTGGGCCCAACGACGCCTACACAGCCCACTGCCGCTCGGTTAAAAAGCTCCACGCTCAAGCTCCTACAGGCCACGCTGCAGACTGCTCGGACAAAGTTGACCAGCGCCCAACAGCGCTATAAGGAAAACTTTGATAAGTCCGTACGGTACACGCCGAGCTTGACCCCTGGAGAAGAGGTGTTCGTTGACCGACCGGACTATAAGAACGCAGAAGAGGACCTTACGGATCAAGAACGTACGTATCGGAAGCCTTTACCGAAGACTGTTGGCCCGTTTAAAATCGTATCCTCAACGGATGCTACTGTCACTATAACCCAAGACGGTACCCACAACACCGTCAGTATTGACAGGGTGACAAAAGCCCCAACCGCACGGCCAACAACCACACCGGTCACTTCCGAACGGACACGCGGCACAGTAGCTGCTGACCCTCAAGGACCGTATGCGGACGAACCAGTAGACGACCAACCTACTCCACCGCCCGGAACAGTTCCGAGCGTAGTGGAACGCGTCGTCGACCATCACGACACCCCAAACGGGCAACAATACCGCGTACGATGGCACGAGTACCGCACCGATCAGGATACCTTCAAACCGCCGGAACACATCCCCCAGCACTTCATCGCACGCTATTAGCGTCGCAGAAACCCTTCGGTAGCGGCGACACCTTAAAGAAGGGGAAAGGGGCGGATCGGAGATCCGAGATCGTGCGTACTGGCTCGCAAGCGGTGAACCGTCACGGGGCACCAAAAGGCGCCGCCACTACGTTATCATTGGGCGACAAACCGCCACCAACGTACGCCTCTTGGTCAATTACTTTTCAATTTTTACAAAACGCCGCCTTTTTCGACATCGGCACACGCAGAACGACATGCTATTGGCCCACAAATCATCACGAACAATCCCCAGTTTACTTAAAAGAAAAGAAAGCTATGAGTACGCACGGTCAACTAAATAGTCTTCTTCCAACCGGGCTTCGTAATACCGCGCCCACGAGTACCACACGGAGAGGTACCACGGCCCGCAGCGAACCACCACGCGAACTCGAACCGGTCTTCGTAGGCTGGAACCCCAAGGCGGCCCCAGGCCACGGCGAAGTGGCCACGACCTTCTTCTTCCCACCCGACTTACTGTCCGATTGGCTTGTGGGTGCAGGCGCCGGCTCTATGAGGTCTTCCACAACCGTGACGGTCTCCGTTCTCTCTTGATCTCCGCTTATAAACGGCATGGAAACATCCTGAACCGCAGGAGTTACCTTCTCTTGCGGAGTTTCCCTTTCGGGAGCCACTTTCGTACCGCTCGGTCCTGCACCGTCACCGGACTGGCCTTCACCCTCAGGCTCTTCTCTGGGCGGAATATAGAGCGCAACCAGCTTGACACCCTTCAAGAAGGACTCCGCCGCTTGGCGCATGTTATTAACGATATGGTCGACAATGCGCTCCGCATCGACCTGTCGCGAAATGATCTCATAGGATTTGGTCACCAGCTTCTCTAACGGCTGCGCGAACGTTGACATCGGCGTCCCATCCACACCGGGCGCCATACCCAGACCAGCCGTCACGGAATTCTCGTAAGACGCCAAGACCAACAAGGAGTGGGCTTGGAGGTAACAGAGCAGGTTAAGCTGCGCCTGAGTCTGATCACGGAGAGAAGTCTCGGCGTTCACCGCACGGCGCATCCATGCTCGGGCCGCCAACAGGGTGTCGTCAATCGTCGCAGGTTCCTCTGCGCCGAACGGAATACAAGCCGCACGGAGAGCCATGAAGGCCTTGTGTGTATCACCGTCCGAATGCGGGCTGGCGCTGTCCTCAATGGCGAAACCGGATTTGTCCCAAGACTTCCGAACGGATCCTGCCTGTACTCCTGCCTCCACAACGGCCTTCGCCTCAACGGGTGTCACCATCGGAGTCGGCAGTGGCGCCACGTCTTCGAAGTTCTGCGCCATGAACCCATGCGGGAAGAAGTCCGGAACGGTTTTGAAGGGCCAGGGGGAGACTCTCCGAACCCTTCAGGACACTTGTGATCGGCGTCTCGACCGATCCGGTCGAGGGCATCGCCGTGAACGTATCGGAGTAGTAGTCGTACCACAGGAACCCTGGAGTGCTGTCCCAATCGGTCTCCAACGATTACTGTAACAGTTTCTCACCGACCTGCTCGTGAAACAGGGTGCCGCGGAGAACGTCCTGGAGTCCCATCTCGGCCAGAATAAATACCAGTTGTGCGGCATCGGAAACAACCGCCCGCACTTGGTTTGGCCGTCCTTGTGGTACAGACGCTGGTCTCTCGCAAGAGTGAAGACCTCGATACCTTCGTGGGCCGCTTGGAGGAACGCCATGAAGGCAAACACTGCCCACTCGGCGTAAACGACCTGACGGACAACACCCTGAATGGGTGAACCTTTGAGGAGCTCTTCCGAGTGGTAAGCCAATACGGACGGATTCCGTACGAATAGGTTACGGGACATATCGAGGCTGGTCCACACTTCGTTCGTGGAGCAATACAATTCCGATTGGCGATGAACAGGGACGTCAAAGAACTTGACGTTGAGCCAATTGTACAGGAACCCATGGGACGCTCGGATTCTCGCCTTTGTTGCGGTATTACTTCCCCACCGTTGACGGTCCAGCCAGTACAACTTGTCGTACGGCGGTTCGAACATCATCAACCCAAGCGGATTCATGTCCTTCTCGGGAAAGCCCGAATTGGATGAGCAGCGATGGAACAAACGCTGCAACGCATTTTGATAGGTCTTCTCCTCCGGACCGCGCAGGTATAAAATGTCGCTCCACCCGTAGTTCTCTTCGCTCTTCCGTCCGGTCACACCAAGCAGGTGGTTCCAGCGCGCTTGCCAAGCTTCGATGACTGTCCGTTTCGGATTGCGAATCGCCATACCCCGCATCGGTAGTGCCGTCGGAGTCGACGCGAAGCGCTCGCCGTCGAAGAACCCCTTCTGGACGTATTCCGTGAAAGATAGCCGGACCTGCTTCCTCCGGCGAAGAGCGGTAGGACCGCGATGGAAGCGATGGTCATACTTCTGACCAGGTAACGGGACCAAACGGAAAGGTGTCGACGGTGTACAAGAGCCACTCGGGTTCGGCGCCATTGCGTGCGTGGGGTTGGAGACCGAGTGAACCGACTCGGGCATGTCGCCGCTTGGCTGGCGCTCTTATAGGGGGAGGTGAATACGACAACGCGGTACTTGAGGTATTACCGACCGTTTGGAATCGCCACGACGACTATGTCGTCGTACAGGCGCCGTGTGGACGAAATGTCAGTGCTGACTAATTTATGTTTATTGGAGGATCAGGAGCTGAAGTTCTGCCACCCCCTTCACACGAGATACACTCGACCCAGTGAGACAAAATGATGTTCCTTGGATGTCCATTGGAGGTTCGATATTGGACATTTAAAGTGCATCTTATGCATATCCGACGGGCATCCTAGATGTCCTTCAGATATCCACAAGATGTCTATAAGATGTCCTAGAGATGAGCGTAAAATATATGCATTTGATTTCCTATTTATGTCCACCAGATGTACGTCGGATGTGCAATAATATGTCCGTTGGATGTTCTGATTTTCTGGTAGATCCAACGGGTATCTTTTAGATATTCGATGAGCATCTCATGTACATCTTATTGCACATCTGTGGGACATCCAAAGTGCATCTTTTACGGACATCCGTAGAACATCTTTGGTGTGTCTGACGTACATCCATAAAATCCAGTGCGCATCCAAGGTACATCACCGTGGTTCACTGGGCGATTCGTCGTTGCGTCGTATCCCGTCTAACTCGTACGGTCGCACCTTACTCCCACGGATGTCCCTCGCCCGTACGGTCATGATGAGCACTGACGGTCCTTCGACCGTCAGTCTATTCACGAACGTGGATTAACGATACGAACACGACGTAATTGCACTATACAGGCAAACGCCCGATGGCGAACGCCCGACCGCTAAGGAACCGCACCCTGGACGTTCTCCTTCGAGACGTACCATGCGAACCGATTCGGACACCCGTCGGTCGTTCTTCTTCGAGACGGCGCGTTCGCGCCAATTCGGACACCGTTCGGACGCTCTCCTTCGAGACAAACCGTACTACGGTACATGCCAATTCGGATACCCGTACGCCTGCGCTGCGGCCAACATCTGTCGTCGTATGCACTCGTACGTAACACGGTGAGCACCCCGCGACGAGTCCATTCGTACAGTATCTTTTGCAGTCAAATTCGGAAAATTGGGCATGGCTTCGCCCCGCCCTTTCCGGGCAAACTTTCCGAAAGCGGATGCTGCGGTCTCCCGTTCACCGTACGGACTCAGCACACACTTGGTGCGTGTCACCAGACGGGCGACACCAGACGTGCACCCCGCGGTTTGCGGAGCTGACAACCTGTTGGCTTTGCCAAATACGCTCCAATCGGACTTGGGCATGCCCATTGTCAGTGACGTCGACATCGCCCGAACGGATACCGGTGGTCTGTACAGCTATACGCCGTCGCGTACGTCCCGGGTAACGCGTCGTACGCCTTCGATCCACCGTACGCGTACCAGCGCGTAGCGTTCCGCTCGGTTGGATCTTTAACACACGTACTCAAGGCCCTTTTCGTCGCTCCCACTCAGAAAATTTTGGCATGGCTTCGCCCCGCCCTTTCCGGGCAAACTTTCCGAACGGATGATATGACGCCCTGTCGACCAAGCGGATGCAAGCGTAGCGACTCAGCGATGCTACGCGGCGCTCCGAGGGCGAAGCGCAAGTCCAGGAGGGGGATCTGCAGTATAGTGAGCCCGAGTTGGTGATGTGTGTATCCGATGGGCCGTTCACGTACAAAGGGGTAGTGCACGGTGGGTTGGTGCAGTGGCACCGCCACGTGGACGAGTTGGTGATCGAGTGCCAGACGGGTTGGCCGAGCGTACGAGTTGGACACGTGTACAAGTTGTGTGGTGCTGGGTGGTGACAATGCAAATTAGACCGATCGCAGAGTAGTTAGTAATGGGGCCCAGACCCGATATTTAGTTGTAGTTCGGATCTCCCGAGGCCTCCAATCGTGAACGACAAGCACCTTCTGCCGAACGTCTTCTTCGTTAGTTTGCACTCACGATAGACCGCACGGCTACTTCTTTACTGGGTTTCTCAGACCGTTTTTACCCTTCTGCACGTTCCTGTACGTCCCTGGTGATACCAATCGTCCACTCTCCCCTCGACCACCCGGTGCTTGCACCCCTTCTCTTCGTTTGGATTCATTACAGTCACACGACTGTACGCTGCCGCCGCTCCTATCTCAAGACAGCTTCGGACTCTCTCCCTTTTTTGTGCATTATACCACATAAATAATGGATATGATTTCCTTTGACGTAATTCTAGGCAAGTCATGGTTATCAGATATAAATCCACTTATTGATTGGAAATTGAACAAAATGCTCGTCAAGGTTGGAGAAAAACTCATTACTCTGGACGCAGAAACTGGTAAATATGGATCATCATTCCGGCCTACGTTCCTACTTACCAGTAAGCAATTCCTAAGACTTGTAAAAAAGAAAATGAAGATGGTATACCATATTATTATCAAACCATACAGGGACAAAGTTGATCCCAAAAGTACAAAACAAAGTGAAGAAGTGGATATCAAATTACAAAAGTTATTAAGTGAGTATCAAGACGTTTTTCCCAATGAATTACCTAGACGATTACGACAAGGTCGACAAGTAGAAATGAGAATCGATCTGAAAGAAGGATCAAGTCCTACGATGGGACCAATCTACAAATTGTCTAAGGTAGAACTAAGTGAAATGAAAAAAACAGATAAATGAACTCTTAGCTCACGGCTTCATCAGGCCTAGTATAAGTCCTTGGGGAAGCCCAGTATTATCTACCAAGAAAAAAGACGGAAGTCTTCGTATGTGCGTTGACTACCGCGCACTGAATTAACAAACAATTAAGAATCAAGTACCCCTACCCAGAATTGATGAAGTATGGGACCAAGTAGGTGGTGCAAAGTACTTCTCCGCACTCGATTTACGATTGGGATATAATCAAATAAAGGTCAAAGAAGGTGACCGAGAAAAAACTGCTTTTCTTACAAGATACGGACAATTCGAATATCTAGTGACATCCTTCGGACTCACTGGAGCCCCAGGATGTTTTCAGACCTATACGAACATCTTATTCAGAGAATATTTGGATGAATACGTACTTGTTTACTTAGACGATATACTCGTTTATAGCAAAACAAAAGAAGAGCATCTAAAACACCTACGAACAGTATTTGAAATATTAAAGAAGAATGAACTTTATGGGAAGTTATCCAAGTTTGAATTCATGAAAATTTCCATTGAATACTTGGGACACATTTTAACTTCTGAAGGAATTAAAGTTAGTCCAAAGAAGACTGAAGCCATCAGCAATTGAGAAATATCTTCCAGTATAACAGAAGTTCAAGGCGTCATTGGATTATGCAATTATTATAGAAGGTTTGTCAAAGATTTCTCAAAGATAGCTGTTCTATTGTCTGACCTTACAAAGAAGAGTATTCCATTCCAATGGAAAGAAGAACAGCAGAATGCTTTTAACAATCTTAAAATTGCGTTAAGTAACACACCAGTATTAAGATGTGCTGATACAATGAAGCCATATGAAGTAATAGCGGATGCTTCTGAAACAGGAATAGGGGCTGTACTTACCCGAATAGATGAATCAGGAAGTAGACCAGTAGCTTATATCTCTAGAAAATTATCCAGTGCCGAACAAGGTTATTCGACACATGAAAGAGAATTATTAGCTGTTGTTCATGCTCTTGAAACTTGGATATCATATCTACATGGATCTAAGTTTATCATCTTAACTGATCACCACCCTCTTAAGTATTTGGAAGAGCAAAAACCAACTTTCCAGAAAACAAGCAAGATGGGTAGAGTGTATGAAAGAGTTTGATTATGAAATCAAATATCTAAAAGGAAAAGACAATAAAGTTGCGGAAGATTTGTTTGGCAAACACAAACAAAAGGAAAAGATTTCTTCTGATATCATCAGAAAATTTTTAAACATATCCACAATTAAAATAAAAGATGAAACTTTAAAGAAAATATCCGAAGGATATAAGGAAGACGAATTCCTTAAAGAGGTTATCGATGAAGTGAAAGAACCATTTCACTGGAGAAACAGAAGAATATACTTCGAACAATGTTTGTGTATCTTTGATGGAGAAATCAAGAAACAAATCATTATTGATACTCACAAGTCGTTGCTAGGAGCCCATAGAGAAAGTCAACGTACGATAACCCTAATAAGAAGAGATTTCTTTTGGCCTGGAATGAATAAGAAAATCAAAGAGTTCGTAAGAAATTGTCCTAGATGTCAAGCATCTAAGAGTAGTAATCAAAAGATGACTGGACTTCTTCGTACATGTACTCCTCCGAATAAAAAGTGGGAAGTGACATCAATGGACTTCAGCTTTGATTTGCCAAAATCCAAGAATGGAATGTGTTCGATCCTTGTGGTTGTAGATAAAATAAATAATATCCAAGAGAACCCATTTCATTGCTATGAAGAACAATTTCAACGCTAAAGACACTGCAGATGTGTTCTATAAATAAATCTACAAACATCATGGATTGCCCCGCAAAATAATATCCGACAGAGACTCAAGATTCACTGGGAATTTCTGGAAGGAACTAATTACTATCTTGAAGGTGAAACTCAACCTTTCCACTGCGTTTCATCCTCAAACCGATGGACAATCAGAACGTGCTTTTAGGACATTGGAAAAACCGTTACGATGTTTCATAAGTTATAAACAGAAAAGATTGGGATATTTATCTCCCTGGTCTAGAGTTTGCATATAACAATTATGTTCAAGAATCCACAAGGGAAACACCCATTTTCCTAGAATATGGTCATCATCCAGTTACTATTTCAGATTTTCTTCACAATGATGAAATCGAAATAAGTAATGATGCAACGGCCAAATTCATTGACAACATTAAATATGCAACTGAAGTCGCAAAATCATCGATTGAGGCCACTAATTTGAAGATGGTGGACAACATCAACATGACACGAAAGGAACAATTATTCAAAGTTAGTGATAAAGTTATGCGTTCAACCAAGAACCTAAATCTGAAAGAAGGACGTGCGAAGAAACTATCCCCAAAAGACATAGGACCATACACGACACGTTAGGTCCTTGCCGAAGGTCGACCATACGAATCAGAACTACCGAAGAAGCTCGAACGGCTTCATCATACCTTCCATGTATCACTGTTGAAACCGTTTGTGCAACCTACACCTACTGAAAACCAACACAAAGATATAACTTCCCTGAAAGTGGAAAAGCTCATCACGGTTCCAGAAAATCGCATTGAGAAGATTATTGAACTTAGAATTCGCAGCAATCGTCCCCAATACCTCGTTCACTATAAAAACACAGACGACACCGAGAATCAATGGGTCGATAGTCAGAATCTCATCACCTCAGCTTCACCAACGTTAATCGAAGAATATAAATCATTTCGAATTACAACGCCGTGTTCCCCACAAGTAACCTTCAAATTGACAATGTGAGGCAATTCTATAACCGCATTGAACTTGGCGGCCGAGGAATGCTGACTTGGTTCGAATATATTACGAACGACCTTTTCGAGAGATTCCATTTAGCATGGGCATCTTGGCACATTTTCTTCGCATTCTTACAACTTCGAGGACCTTTCTTGAATGAAGGAAATGCCTTGCTCTTGCAAAAACTGTTCGAGATTTATGAAGACGGAATTATGGATACTATTCATGAAGAATTTGTTCTGTTCCTTTATTGCTACATTGTTTCTCAATATGGATCTCTTACTCCGGATCCAGCCGAGATGTTCTTTAATGCTGTTGAAGGAGCTTTACTACATATGGAAGAAGTTCCAGAAGACACAGATTTCTCTTGGGAATTTGAACTCCATATCAACATGGTTTTATTTCCAAATCCTCCTGAGGTATTCGAAAATCAGCCTGTTCGTAATGGTTCCCCACAGCATTGATGAGTTTTGGAACAATATATTGCGATGGAAAGAATGAAGTTAATCAAGGACGATTAATGGTTTTAAGGAGTGAGTATTTGTTATGAATTTGTAGGGGACTATGTCTTAAATTAATTATTTTATTCTGTTTGAATGCTATGTTGAAAAAGATTGTTGTAATGCTAAGTATAATTATTAATGCTAAGTATAATTATTGTTGTAGTTTATTGTTGGACTATTCTAGTGGAAGTATTAAGCTAAATACAGTGCTTCTACTTCTATTTAGTAAAGTCTACATAAACTACTCTTGTCGCGCGCTTCACTCTCTCCCGTCTTTTCGCCCCAATCACAGAGCCGGAAGGAGAGCCTAGAAGTGCCTCTCCCGAAAAAAGCGTTCTTTACAAAAAGTTAGAATAAATTATATTTTATTTAAAAAGTTAAGCTTTGCAAAATAACTTTGAATAGTAAGCAAAAACCAAAACATTCTGAAAAACAATTTGAATTGCTACAGGGGCGCGCACTAATAACAGAGCCCCGGCCGAATCGACACGACGAAAGTGACGTAAACCCTTTAGGGCAATGAGCGCGAACTGACTCAACTAGCCGTCCACACTTATACAGCGTGTTATTGATGATTTTCTCTCGGCCAACTAGCTCCTTTAATTCATCTTATCCCCCTATAGCATCGTACTGACTCTACTATTGACCCCATCCACCCATTACAACGAGACAAGTCAAGAAGCATATGCGCTCATAGACTTAATGGCGCGCTTTTCAAAGTACGACAACGACGGGCAACGGGATAGTGCATTCCTCCTTTTCAACTTCTTCGTAGTGCTCTTCCTTCTCCGTATTCATGATAAACAATCATGTGTGAAACAGCTTGTGAGTTTTTAACAGCTGGTATCCCAGTGGTACATTTTCATTTACAGATCATCCAAACACTCACAAACTAACTACTTGGTTTTTCTACTACGTCTAGACCTCTCTTTATTGCCAAATCTATAATTGCTCTCGGGATTTCAACTATGGATGCAGATTGGTTTTCAGTCCCTTGGGATGATTGTGAACGAGACCTAGACACATCAGTAGTCGCAACAGCATTAGTTTTTGCTTTCTTCGCTTTCGTTCGCTGCTTCTTTGCGGCAAGCTTTCCCGTGAAACTCCGTTTCCTCTTTTTCATGCGAGCAGAGGCCTTGTTAGGCGGTGAAACAACAGACAGATCAACTTCTTCGTTGGTGGTCGAAAACGAAAGCCTTTTATCGCTTGTCTGAAGCTCTCTGGCGAGCTTTAATTCTATTAGACACAATGAAGATGGCATACTTTAAGCCGTGAGTGATTGAATCCCAGCCTTGATGTAATTTTGTGCTGCTTCAAGAGCAACGGGTCCGAGGTTCTCCGCCAGTTTGTCGAATTGATCAAACAGGGCTCTTCTGTCTGCCCATTTATAGTATGTCTGAACTTCTTTTTCCGCTCCTTTCGTGACAAAACACGCCATCTGACCATCGATATCATCTTTATTGGCTCCACTACTGGTGGATTCGAGTCTGGCAGTGAGGGTCGATATGTTACCACATCCCGATTGCTCGCAGAGTGTGCAAACCATGCTAAAGTTATCTTCCTCCTTGTTTGTTTTCCAGTATAGATCAAAGAAGCCTTCCAGCTCTATGTAATCGTCGAGCACTTCCTTCAGAACTGGCTGTCTGACCTGCTCCTCTCCATAGACCAGTGCATATCGGAATACGTGCCGGCAGAGAAAGCCCATTGAGGTTGTCTTTTGGCAATCGCAACGAACAAAAAGTTCGCTCTCTCCTCCGTCTTCTGAATCTAGCTCTCTTCATGCAAAGAGTACTTTCAGGTCGCGACGTTGTGATTCGGGGGGAGGGTTTTCTATCTTTCGCAACAGATAAGTACTCCACGTGAGTTCGAACAACGCGATAGAGCCCATTGAACTTCTTTGTTCGGCAAGAAGCTCAGGCCAGCTCAGATCCTCCAATGTTACCACAGAAGCACGCCTCACAACAAAATTGAATGATGGATCTACACTCAGTTCTTTGAACTTCATGGGAGAGCAGTTAGTGAACTCTGCGATGAGCTTATCAATGATCTCTGGCGGAAGAGGGAGTCTGCAATGGGTAATTGCTCTATACTTCGCGCTCAATGGAGACAGGGCTCTCACACGGGCCTCACTGCGTTTTGTTAGGCGTTTCATCGTTAATGACTTCATTTTCATAGGTATCTGGGCGAAAGAGACCTCCTTGGAAAGCATGTGAGCTCGAATTCCGGAGTTCGACGACTCGGTGTATCCCGTTCCTTGAAACAGATATGTTCTCGGCACTGCCATGTAGCGAAAACAGGCAACCAAGAGTTGCGGTCGGTGCACAAATAAATAGCGATACCATCGTCGGTGTTCTCGGAATGCTAGTTTAGTATGCTAGATGACTAGTTGTGAAAATAAAAGTCCGAAAAAACTAGCAATTTCGCAGATTGTGCTAGTTTGCAAGGCAAGAAAAAATTTTGGAAATCGAATTTCCACGTGCCGCAGTTGAACTCCATTTGTTGGAGTTGTATGCTGGTTTGCAGTTCGTGCGCCACTGCTCGTTACCTCACATTCGTCGCAGTCGTCAAAATCACTCAAAATATTTACTCTCGGGTCACCAGCGCTGGTTTACTCCAACTCGGCATTCAGATCCTGAGTCTCAGTTTCCCTAAACGTGAATTTAAAGAAGTCCAACGGACAACTCTCCTCATTCTGGTACACCCTCCTAGCCCCAAAGCAGCTTCCAACCCCTCCCAGCCTCTTCTCCTCCTGCTCCTCTAATATATGCTCCGCCGTCCTCGCAGCCGCCGCCGCACTCCCGAACCCTACCAACGGCGCACCACCCGGAAGCTGCGGTGGCACAAACAACTTCCCATCCTCTTCCACCAGCACCCCACCCTTCCTCCTCTTCTTCACTCGACTCCCCACGCCTTCTCCTCTCTCCTCTTCTCCCCCCCTCTCCCTCACACTCCCCCGCCCACCCCGAGAACCAGGCGTCACTGGCGACCCTCTACCTGCTCCCTCTCCCACCCCTACTCCCCCTCCCCTCACCATTTCCTTCAAATCCATCAGCAATTTGCACGCCTTCTCCACCTGTCCCACTTGCTCCTCCAACACTTCAACCCTACCCTTCAGCCCCATGTTCTCCTTTTGCAGCCTCCCCATCTCCCTCCCCACGCACTCCAACATCCCATTCACATGTTCCACAGCCCCCACCCCAGTCAACTACATCCTCTTCCGAATCGTCGAAATCAATTCCATCGGCACCCCAACCTCCGAAACACTCAGCACCACCCCTCCCATGTCTGCCACCATCTCCGACAGCATGTCGTCGAAGTGCTCCTTCAAACTCCCCCCAAGCTTCCTCACCCGTTCCTCCATCTCCCCCGTAAACCTTCTCTCCGATCCTCCTCCTCCATCCCCATCCCCATCACCTCCACCGCCTCCTCCATCCCCATTACAAACCCTCTGACTCACACAAACCCTCTCAGTACCCCCTCCCTCCTCCCGCGGCGGCGTTTCTGGCACTTTCGTTCTATGCATCAGAGCCATTAGCTCCTCGTCACCAACGTATCCATTCGACATCCCGAGAAAAGACGGCATCCGGCGATAAACGACTTGAACAGGCCTGAGCGACTTACCACAACCCTCGTCCTTGCCACTCCTGATCACAGCCTTTACACTTGTGGCCACACACCCCTCTACCAGGCCTATTTGTATCACAATTTTCTATACCTCAATTTCCCGCCATTCCCCAAAAACTCCATTTCTCCCAGATATTTCCATATTTTCGTTTTTTCCTTTCAGTACCATCCCACAAAACAAATCCACAGCGCCCGTTCCTTAACTCCTTACCATTAAATTATCCCCTTAATACTTCATTTCGACACATCTCTTTTCATAAACACATTCATCAGTCCTAATCCCTTCATACCCACCTACCTCATTCTTTCAACTACCTAGTCATAAAAACTATCTTTTCCTCTGCAACCACTTTATCGATGTATACATCGGCAACGCCGTTCTCTACTTAAGCATCTCTCCCTTCCTCTCCTGTAGCACAATATCTCCTCACAGCATCCAACAAATTCGACATAATGACCTCGCCTTCCTCTTCTTTCCGCTCCTCCCACACCCCAGCTGTTGTTGTATGCAGAGGCCGCATTAGCTCCATGCTTTACGACCACGGGACCCCTCAAGATACCATTCTTTCACTCCAAGATTTCATAGCCGCAGACAGCATTCCGCAAGGTCCCATTTTCTTCTGCGGCAGAAGCAACCTGTTGGAAACAGTAATTCGCTCCTGCCCTCCATCTCGCAGACAAGACTTGGTCTTCATTCAGAACGGCCACATTCTTCCAATTCTTTCAAAACATGGTCTTCATCACACCACACGAGCAGTTCTTTACATCGCCGTACCCACTCTCGCTGCACCTCCACAGGATGGCGTCACCTTTCTTACTCACAACGGCCTCACAAATTTCACCGGAAAATGGGCTTTCGCACTAGCACAATGCTTCTTTAACGCAGGTCTCACTTTTAATATCGTTAACGAAGACGCCTTCTCTCAATCATACTACGAAAAGCTCGTCTGGATCTCTTCATTCAACCTAGTTGGTTCCTCCCACGGCTTCATTACCATGCATGACGTGGCCACCCGCTACAATACCATTGTCTCAACGATAATGAAGGAACTACTCGGCATAGTCTCCTCCAACACAGCTATCTCCTACAATATTCCCTCCACAGTACAATCCCTCCTCGCCTACGGCAGCACTCTTACCTCCTTCCACGCCTCATTCTCTGCGTACGAATTCCGAAATGATTACTTCTACCATTCCTCCGAGGATACCAAGAGAGCGGGCTTGGCTGACCCTGCCCCTTTTCAAACCAACTATGTCAATGTCCTTAGATAAGACATACTCTTTTAGTACCAGTACTACTTTGGTCTCATTTTGTAAAAAAGATATCTTCGCACAATACTCTCTCTCCTTACCCCACGCTTTGTAACTCATTTTCTTTTCTTTCTTCAACCATCCTTTTATGCTCACATTATATAAAAACATTCGTTCATTTCTCAGTACTAGTCAAGTCACCTCACTCTCACACACATAACACTACACGCCCTACATGTTTTATCTAGTCCTCCTCATAATCCATTATCATCGGTCCCTCCTCGTAGTCCCCATCCGTGTTATCAGCCTTGTGGCCTTGTACCTCGTCATCTTCCTCTTCGTAATCCTCCTCTCCAACTTCCTCTTCCTCCATTTCAAAGTTGCTCACAGAACTTTCCTCCTCGTCCAGCTGGTCGTTCGGGTCTTCCCCGAGTCCAAATTCCTCATCTAAGAATTTGGGCCGAAAAGCAGGATGAAACACATCTCCCCTTCCAATAAACATGGAGTACTCTAGAACCCTGAACTTCTTCACAACCATCGTACGAGACAGCCTCTTCAAACTCTTGTCATCCGTCACATACATATTATGTGACCTCTCAAATACCCATATCATAAAAGAGCTCCCCCCGGAGGCCATCATGAAGAATCCTGGAATCTCCCCATTGTTCTTCTCCACATTCTTCAACCCTCGGAAATCGGTGTGCAACACCTGCCTCGGGCATCCTTCCCCCGTACACAACACACGTCCTCCTGTTTCCGGCGCATACATCCTTTTCTTCGCCCTACTGTTGTTACACAGACGAAGAGCGGCTGCTATCTGCACAAACCTGGCATCCAACAACGCCCTCTTTCTCACCATCATCACATTCTTCTCATCCGATTCCATGTAATCCACTATCCCCTTCTTCGTGGTAATGTATCGCCCAATGCCCTGCATCCCATCCCCCGCGTCCTTCACATCTCTCGCATTGATGAAAGCTTTCCATCTCTTGCGGTTCTCCTCGAAAGTGAGGTCCGGCTGTTCCAAGAAATCCTTGTGTAAGAACTCCAACATACTCTCCGTTACATCTTCATCCAACACCACCCCCCTCTTCTTCGCCTCATCTGACATGCCTTCGTCACTTCCAAATTCCTCCAGCACACAGAATTCTCTCTCCATCAACTCCATTCTCTTCGCGGCAAAATACTCCCGCGCGAGGTCATCCCTCTCCATCGCCGCCATCCAAAGAGCCTCTTCCTCCCCTTTCGGCTTTCCCTCAACGGCAGCTTCACCCCAAGAACTGGTTCCTTTGTAGTCCCCAGTTACTTGTGCGCATCCCGGTCTGCATGGCAGTACACCGCGTGATGCACCGCCCTCAAATCCTCCACCGTTACACACCCCGCCCAATGCTGCTTTCTTAGGTGAAGCATATCCAAACACGGGTGCTGGTGTTTCACAGCATTCTTCCTTTCCGGCCACTCACTCGGCAGTGCACTGACCATATTCGTCCACGACATATCTGATCCCCTGGTGTACTCCCCAGCTGTCTTCATCTCCTTCGGGAGAACATCCGGATTGTTATCCTCAAAGCTACGCATTCCTCCTTCACCTTCCCCCCCCGGTTCATCCCCAACAAATCCACTATCCTTCTCACTACTATCACTCTCCTCCTCGCCCTCACTGGACGACATCACATTGATTTTCTGCTTCTTAAAGAACTTCTTCAATGCAGTCCTCTTCATTTTCCTGAACAGGTTAAAAACCTCCAAAGGTATGTCCACAGAAGATGTGTGCACCGTACCCTTCCTTCTTCGCTTCGGGGCAGGTTGCACATCATCTTCATCCTCGTCGTCAGTAAGCACAACAGAAGTTCTCTTCCTAGTTTTCCTCTTCTTCCCCACAACCCGTCCAACCTCCTCTTCTCTCAAGCAACCCGGAACCACCTTACGTCTTGTGCTACCTCTTAACACCGGGGGTTCCGGTTCAGGGCTTTCCACCGCCATGAGATCGTTCTCCACCTCAGCAGATGGAGCCCTGGACATCCCCTCCGGTTCCACAACCTCTTCAATAACCTCCTCTACAACGTCCTCCTCCTCTGAACTTTGCAGCGGTACTTTAAAGTGTTGTTCCAGCTTGTTACCTGCATTCTTCAACCTCCTAGACACCATCCCGTCCCACAAACGCTTTGCTCCCGCGAGCTCTATTTTGGCTGTTTGCTTCCCGAGATATTCCAAGACAGATATCCCCTTTCCTCCAATCTTGAGAACCGTCTGCATCACTTCCTCAACTGTCATCTTCTTCCTCCTGGCAGTCATGTTGCAAAGCTTAAACATACCAATTGCACACTGAAAGAAGTTCTTCCTCATATCCTCAAAACGGCCCGCCCTCCCTGCAGGGAACATTCTCAGTCGCACATGCCATTGCAAGCAACGGACGACGAAACAGAATTCCCCATCTGCGAGTCCCGTAAGGAGGTCACTGGACACATGTGTGAGCGTCAGCGGCGGCCCCTCCTCACACACCTTCTCAAAGAATTGGAGAAGCCCCTCGCATTGCACACATTTCAGAGCCAGTGCCGCATAGCGATTCAAGTGACGCATACTATAGTCCACGATAACCCCACTTCTTTTCAACGCGCCCGCTATCTGTTTCGGCGTCACCTTCCTCCCATTTACTCCTCCTTCGTCAATGATGTTTTCAACGAAGGACACCGTGCTGTGAAGCTTGTCTGCGTAAGACATCTTCAGAACATTGGAGCTCATCTCGTTCAGGAGATTGCCAAGTCCTAGCACTTCATTTATGACCATCGGATTACCATCCTTCCTCGTTCATAACACAACATCCAGAGGCTTCACTATATCCTCCCATTTCCCTCCTTCCTCACGCAGGTTTTGTAACACAAGAAATCGGTGATATCCGTCTATAAGTGTTACAGGCAGCACAAGTCTCCCGTCAACGATGTCACTCGCTTCCAAATCGCCTACAAGTGTAACGGCAATCGAACCGGCGGAGGGAAGCCAACCAAAGTTGCGGCATTTCATCTACGTGGCCCCCTCGTGCGCCAGGTTCACACTGCGAACCATCTTCTTCGGGATTTCAATCATCTCGATATCCGTCGTCAACCGCTGCTGAACATAGTCGGCGAGGGATATCTTCGGTAGCGGCAGCGTAATGTCCACCTCATCCGACGAAACTTTATCTCTTTCATCGAACAAATCCCCCTCAGTTACACCCAGAGAAGCCTCGGTAGTCCTATTCACCTCCAAAACATCGTCATCGGAGTCATCCACGATGTTAACCCTATCAATTGCTCCCACCGGTTTCTTAATCCCTTTAGAACCTCCTCGTCTTCCTCCTCTCGTTGGTGGAGACTGGAGTTTGGCGGTTTTAGAGGACTGCTCAGCCGATTCCTTGACCTCCTCAACATCTTCACTTTCAGACTGAGAGGTGGACGACTTCCCGGCCCCAGGGTGCGGAGTGGGGTGCGAAGTGGGACTCTGGGGAATCTCAATTGAGGCCATCATCGACGTATCCCAGGCATACAACCCAGCCGATACCAATTCGGCGAGCTTACTCGGCGGTTCCTCCGAACATTGGAAACGGTGAGGGTACTTCGCGTCTAGATGACTTGAAATATTCGTCCTCCAGATAACCACCAAATCCTCACCCTCTAAGGCAGTGGCGCTTAAAAGAAGGCCATGCATCGAACTGCAGAGCCCCTTCCCCGTACCACCAGCAGGTCCCACGCCACGTACTTCCGCAGTACCAACTTCAACCCTGTTCTTGTCCTTTCCAAGGCTGATGAACAAAGATACAGAGTCGTCACCTTTTACCTTATGTAGCGCGGGAGTACTCGTCTTCTTCTTCATCGCGCGCGGTGTGCCCCGCTCGGAACGCGATTTCGCCCTACGAGGCGTGGAGACCTTCGCCTTTCCTCTTCCTTGCGTAAACGGCGCCATTTCTGACCCCTCGCTGTTCCTCTTCGATCGCGCTGACTCCCGCCCCCTTTTATGGTTCACAGGCGCCATTTTGGATATGAAGGGTTCAAACAATTCGAAACGCGGATTACGACCGTTTGGAATGCTCACGAGAACGTATAGTGGACGTTCTTTTCTCAATAACGTTCGTTGCCTTCACTTCCTGACCGAACACTGCGCCCGCTCAATATAGGATTGAACTTAAAGGGTTCCGTATTTTATGTTTTAGAATTCACTATCGCGTTATTTAGAAACTTAAATGATTGTCATAACTACTACGTATGCATAGCTACAGAATAAACGCACCCAGTTTAGCAGAAAAAAAGAATTGCGTCCGTTAAGTTTTCTGCGTGGAAAGCGGTCCGGGGTGGAGTGGCGCTTCATCAGTGTCCTGCTGAAGCGCCACAACACCCCGGACCGCTTTCCAGCGCCACACCACCCCGGACCGCTGTTCATGCGCAGTGGCCGATGAAGTTGGACGACACCTCGGACGGCTGTCTGTGGCTGATGACGCTGGACGACACCTCGGACCGCTGTCGACGACGGTTTTCACTTATGATTGTTTTATGAATATTTAAAGCCCTGCATCTTCTTATAATGACGGGAGGACGTAAGGTTACATCCTATCAAATCGAAGAAGGTAGTTCTTCCGACTACCTTCTCTAACTTTATATGATTAGATTTTCCTGTAGCGCCCAAGGTCGTGACCGATAATGAATACCCCCTTTGCGACAACCACGAGCATTATGTGGTTGTCGGAGAAGAAGAACTCATCACTGGCCACGACATTCTTCTAGTGACTATATTGGGGACTATTCTTCTTCGGTGATTGAAATATCATTCATGGCTAAACACGATTATATGAGTTGAACAACTCATATAATCGTAGTCTACCATCACCGGTAGCTCAGCCACTTCCGATAGTTCGACCTAACGCAGTTTAATCTAGTCGGTCTAATAAGTAACCACAGTCCAACAGTGATTGAGCTGCTGTCAAAGCCAAAGCCGATTACATGAGTTGAACACCTCAAATAATCGTACTCGACCATCACGGCCAGCTCAAGCATTTCCGAATGTTCTCAGTAAAGCAAGGATGCAGAAGTGGCATACACTGTGTCCGGCGACTCTGGATTGAATACGCAATAGCATGGAAAATAGAAGAGTACGCCAGTTAGTACGATTCACAGAAAACGAACAAAATTGTCGAGCGTACCTTGTGTGCCAATACGTCCGCGCAACAGAACAAGGACGGAAAAAGCACCTCCCTTATACAGTTTCCGGCGATATGTTCTTCTTCTGTCACAACCGAGAGAATCACTTGGTTGTGACAGGAGAAGAAGAGATCCCCGGAAACCGTAACGGGGAGGTACAGAGCATTATGCTTACCGAGGCAGTTGACAGGAGAGAGAGGGTGCTTAAGTACACGCAGCGTCACATTACAAACAAGTGCCAGTCGCGAGGGGGCCGCTGTCCAGGTGGAAATTATTTTTTTTGCGTGGACAGCGGTCCGGGGTGGAGTGGCGCTTCATCAGTGCCGTGATGAAGCGCCACCGCACCCCAGACCGCTGTCCGAAAAATTAAATTTTGTTTTACTTTTTCTCCCACGGCGCATGGAAAGCGGACCGCCTCGAGTGGCACTTCATCAGAGCCGTGATGGAGCGCCACTGCACCACGGACCGCTGTCCGGAGAGCCGTAAGTTATAACTTCGCCTATACTTCCATATCTAGGAATTACCGCACCTCCGTCCCGTCCCTGCCTTCTCTTATAACTTTTTATCACCGCATAAGCCCCCCTAACATCGCCCAAGTCCCTTCTACTTCTCTACTTTAGAGTTCTGGTACTATTTTGGCGTCTGAACTCCTTCTTCACATCGCTAATTCCGCAGCCGTCTTCCGTCCTCTCCCGTCTACCATCCGCACTCCTCTCTGGTTCGCTGCCGTCTCTCGTCAGCTTCCGTCCGTTCGCCGTCGCCGTCCGCTGCCGACGTCAATCATCTGTTTTCTCACGACCGCTCCAGTTCTCCTTCCGTATTCATAATACAGCCCCCCGTTATTGTTTAAAATTGGTGCCGCAACCACATCCAGGTCTAAGTCACCGTCACCGGCACCTCCGACATCCAACATGAAGGTTGGAAAAATGTTCGGTTCTGGGGATGAGCTTCTCACCGCGTGTCTCGCCATCCGTGATCACTATGCATCGAAGATGCGAGAGGAAGACGAACCTAGGAAAGTGGGACACAGCGAATTTGTTCAATATATCATCAAGAATCGCACTGTCCTAGACGTTGCAAAGAAGTACTTATCTATCCTTCCCAGACCCACTCACCTTTCATACAGCGACGATGAGCTCAAGGCTGTGTGCGAGAAGGATTCGTACCGGCAGCTGTATCTGTCGACGAAGTTGCTTCACATCGTGGACGGAGACAGAGACAGGCGTGTGAGGGATTTTTGGAATGCTTATACCAGAGTGAACTTTCAAGGAATACCGGAGAATGTGACGTGAAACGAATTCTTCAAGTTTATGGGTATAGCTCCAGGCGTGTGGGCCGGATAGTTCCCCCTTTCGGTACGAGTATCGCTACACATTTCCAGAGAGTCCTCTTTCTTTCCCTTATTCAAAAAGTATCTATGGAAAAGCGCCTTCGAAGCCATAAGAGGCGTAAGGGGGAGAAGTGATATTCCACCCCTTTTGGAAATGTGCAAATATCGCAGAATCTCCAAGCTCAGCGTGCGGGTTTTGGTGTGCAGCTGGTGACAAAGGCCTGGGATTGTTTCTCCCAATTTCTGGGATTTCCTAGCGCTGAGGTCATGGTTCTCCCTTTCCTACTGCTCGTGTACGATTACATGCAGTTTAAACCCATTGAAACGCGTTCCGAGGGGTTCCTGCACAAGGGCAACGACCATCGATTGCTACCGAGCAACACGAAAACTCTTCGGGAAGACGAGGTCCAACTGTGGGCATGGAATCTTCCGGAGGACATTGATGTGGCCCTCTGAACGCTTGCGAAGGAGTTCATTTCTGATCTGAACAAGGTTGTTGTGAACGAGCAGTTGTACACAATATCAGAACCTGGACGATGGGCAGTTCTAAAGACGTTTCACAGGGACCCGTCAAGAGCGTTTGCTCAGAGATTTGATTGTTTCTCTAACTCGCTTATCTCCTCTATCTTGGAGACAATAAGCCCTTTTAAAATCAAAAAACACTCATGGTCCCTGATATACCTCGCAGGCCGATATCGAAACCGGAGCCTGCCATCGAAATTCATGACGATGACGATGAGCAGTTGGAAAGGGGAAATCCTTCGGAGGGGAAACAAGGAGAAGATGGAGATGGAGGAAGTGGAATGGATGTAGTGGGGGAGAGTGGGAATGAAGATGTTGGTGAACAGTCGTCCGACGCTGACATACAGCCTCCTCCTGCCATTTCCTCGTTGGACGATAAAATGGCATTCCAACGTTGTGAACTGGAGATGGAGAAATACTTTCGAATTTATAATTGCGGATTCGAGGATATGGTGGAGACGGACGAGACTCTGCTAAACAACGGAGTCTCTCCATTTGAGAAAGTTCAACTCGTTTTTATGGACCCACCATACAACATAAGGGCCGATAAGAACCGGGAGAACAGTTGGTACGATATGCTGAGCGCTGAGCATATGAAGAAGGCGGCAAAGCTTATATCAAGGCTGCTACGTCCGGGGGGTCATTTCGTTATCTTCTGTGCATTGGAACAGGTGAACCAGTGGACGAGAGTGCTTTCCCTTATTAGAGCAAAGGACGAGCAAGGGGTTCCGAGGCGATCGTTTGTTGTGGACCAGGTCCCAATTCATTTTATACGGTCGCAAGGCAACCCCATGCGAAACCCGGGACGCAGGTCCTGCTCCTTGTTCCCTGCCATGGAGTATGCAATACTTGGTGTTCGAAGTGGCCTCGCTTATGCACAGCATCATGCGATGGTGAACTATAAGAACTTCAATTACGTGCAGTCGAGGTATCCTGGGTACCACAGTGTTATTGACCAGGTACCGCCCATGTCCAATGGGGAGACTCTTCAAGGGAAAAGAGAGAAGGAGGGTGGGGGCTACATGTTGCAAAAGGTGAGGTCGGAACAAAAACCTCGCGCTTTGTTGACGGAGCTGATTAGCAGATTTTAGCAGCCAGGTGTTACAGTGGTGGACTTGTTCGCGGGAACTTTTTCGACTGCCATGGCATGCATGGAGTTACAACGTCATCGGAAGTTTATTGGTTGTGAGCTGGACCCTGACTGTTTTGCGCATGCCAAGCACGCTGCAATTGTTCAGTTCGCGATGTGCATGCGCGATAACGAGACGGACATTCAAATTACGCAGGAGGTCGGAAACTCTGTGAATCGCGTTATGGACTTATTTCCCAAGTGGAACGCTCGTCCTTCACGATCATGGAAGGCTCCACCCGGCTTCCCACAGTATCAGAAGTTCCCACCGTATATTGTGGACTTCCTGGCATCGATGTGGCGGGAGCAGGGCATGGCCATGATCGGCAGGCGCAAAGCGCTGCAGGAGTGGCCGAAAACGTTGCAAGGGAAGATGGGTCTCCTGGATTGGAACGCGATGTTGGCACTGGAGGCCACTATGTGTGGTTTTCGCATTGGGAAATCGTCTATTCGTCACCATGGCGCAGGGGTGGGAGTGTTAAACACGCGCCCTTTCATGAAGAACGAAGAGATATGTTTCTTTTACGGAACTCTAGTGCATTATGACTTAACGAAGAGGAAGGAGGTACACAAAAAGTATGGGGAAGGGTTGTTGGGAGCCACCGCCGCACGTTTTCGAACTTATGCGATGGAGGTTAGCCTGCGAGGCCAGGTATTCCGGAAACTCCCGGAAAGGAGACGAGAAGTACCTACAATCCCTGTATGGATTGTCCCCGCTCCATTTTCGTTGGGTAGAACAATTAACGACCCAAAATATATGGAAGGGGATAAAGATAGGGATGCAGTGGAGGATGGCTTGAAGCAGCGACGGACTGCCAATGTGGCGGTGAGTCGAACCCCAGGAACTGGGCGAACTCCATTTCAATTAAGAGAATACCGAATGCTTGCCGTCCGGGCACTTCGGGTTGTAGAAGTGGGAGAAGAGTTGTTTGCAGATTATGGAATGGAGTACACATGGGGTACGGCTTCCAATCCTATAGTAATCAAGTAGAGCTCAATTGATTTATGACTTATAGAACCGAAAGGTGTACCATAGTATGTGTAGAATCGAATTGTGTACATTTTATTACGCTTTCCCTCTAACTCTCGTGTTCCACAGGGGAGGACGAGAACTCCCCCAAGTGAGTGGGTGTCTCCACTTTTATCATACAGTGACGTGAACAAAATGGGGATAGGATTCGGGGTAGTGGGTTGACGTTCAAGTACATAGAATAGAAGATACGGAGTACATGTGATATCATGTGAAAGTGTAACAGTTTTTGGCAGTGAGGTTTCGTACAGGAAGGGAAATTTCCGTGCCAAATTTCGGAAAGTGATTCCGAAAAGTACTAAAACGGTGCGATATTTCTACCACACGTCGAGTGGAGGTGTGCGTTTCACGGGGGAACTGCGATCACGTCGAGCGGAGAACACGTCTTGCGGCGAGCGGCGACAACATCTAGAGCGCACCGCCGGGCGCATCGTCGTCGTCCGATTCCATATGGAGAAACTTAAAACGAGAAGTGCGAATGCGAATGCGGAGGATGTAAGCGGGCGCGCGTCAAAAGGGCGAACGCGTGCAGAGGTGGTAGGTCAGGGTCGCGAGGATGGCTTGGGTAGTACTACGCGTGCGCCTCGAAGCGGCGATGTGGAAAATGGCGAGGGCGGTATTGGGCGTACTTCGCGCACTCCTCGAAGCGGATTACGTAAGAAAGGTAGAAAGAACACGAGAAGGCGTGATCGAGGCCGACCTTTAGAGCGAACCGAGCGAACCGAGCGAACCGAGCGCACCAAGCAAACGGAGCGAACCCAGCGAACCGAGCGAACGGTAAGTGCTTTGGTAACACAAGCTACTCCGCTTCCACATGAGATGGGAAATGGGGGAGGGGAAAGCAGGGGGAGATGGGAGAAAGGCAGGGGGATGATGCGTGGGGCGGTAGTGATACAGGTGGGCGGCAAAGGGGCGATGACTCCACGCAAGTTGTAGAAGAAGGCGAGTGTGGAGATGTCATAGAGAATGGGAGGGAGTGTCGCAGTGGGGGGGAGGGAAAGAAGATAGCAAGAAGTACTAGAGGGATAGTTAGCCGTGGTATTAGAGGGAAGGAGGGAGAGAGAGTGGCTGGGGTTGGCGTTCGGGAGGGGAGGGGTCGCGAAAGAGAAGTACGAGGAGGCGGTCAGGTGGCGAGGAACGAGGGCATGGAGGTTGTGGTTGATGTTAGGAGGAATCGAATGGTGGGCAGAAAAAGAACTGGTGGACCGCGAGATACTGCGATGCGGGAGGAAGAGGAAGTGGGGGGTATGAGGCATATGAGAGAGCATGGAAACGCAGAGGACAGTGGGAGGCGAATTGGGCGTGTGGGCGATGGAATGGGGAGCCACGTCAATGTGGAGAGGATGGAATGGCTCCGAGACACTTTGCCTTGGAGAGTTGTAGGACGTAGCAGTGGTGGATCAGTGATTGAAAATGTGAGAGACAACATACCAGTGGATGGGAGGGTATTCGAAGGAGAAGATGTCGTTGTCGGAAAACTGCATAGAACTGGAGAGAACTTGGTGGAAACCGCGGTACCAACGCCTAAAGGAATACGTGTGAGGCATAATGCCGTTCGGATTGAGGGTGATGTGCATGAAGCAGGAGTCGACGATTCTGGGGATCGTGGAGAGAGGAACGGAGCAAGGGAAATGGGGATTACATGAATAGCAGAAGGAGATGAAGAGAACTTACGCGTGTTGCCAAGGTCTGCACTGGTTGAGAGGGTGAATTCGTTGAAAGAGAATCTGGAAAATATGAAGGAGGATCACTATACTATGATGGTGAGTTTGAAGCTCACGCAGAAAGAACTGGAACGGGTGAGGGAGGAGCTGAAGCAGCAAAATGTGTTGATCGAAAGTTTAAGGGAGGCTGTGAAGGGTAGGAAGCGAAAGAGGTGTGGGAAGGAAGTGAAGGGGCGTCGAAAACATGGAATAGATGTGCCAGAATGTTTTTACGGATTTGAAAGGACTGTATATGATAAGATTCTCCACTATGCGAAGTTAAAGGCGTCAGAACTCTGTTTTGACACGGAGAACGTTGGTAGGAGCTGGAAGAACAGGAGTGAGACGGTGGGAGAAAGTAGGGAGGGCAGCATATTTGTGGTTGGGGAGAAAGAGATGGTACCTCGGTGCCCGTATCAAGTGGCATATGAGATGAGGTCGTATACGCCATCAACGGAGGGAGGAAGTGATGTAATGTTGAAGTATGTGGTGGAGACGGAAATAGTTGGAGATACTTGGGAGACGATACGAGAAGCGGGAAGGAAACAGGAGTCTGTGGATAATGTGACTGCGGACAAGTGTCTGGGGCAGAGGATGAAGCATACATTAAGCGATGTGATTGGGGTGCGGAAGCGGGCGGCTCGCGACAAGTTATTCTCCATCCTTGGATATGATTTGATTGCGAAACGTGCGAAACCTACTGAGGGGACTGCGCTATGGGAAGAGCTGAAGCAGCAGAGGGGGGAGGCGCGCGAGAAGCTGATGGGAAGGGAGGAGGCCGGGGGGAATGAGTTGTGTGCGTGGAGAACGAGCCGGTTCGAAGACCTTGCGTATTCTGGGTCTCGTGCGGTTGGGCCACCATGGGAGGTTGATGATGAAGATATGTACTTCAAGAATAGGATGGCGGTGGCAGTGTTGGAAGAGTATATGGGATACGCAGTGAAGAGGCAAACTAACGGTGAGCGGCAGTATGTGGATGGGACCGTGATGCACCTTGCGAGACTTGACGCCTGGATTGCCTGTGTGGTGAAAACTATGAACGAGGTTGTGGGACGTGGAGGGCAAAGACAGCTTTTGTTCTCTACTTTGTATGGGAATTATCTACCTCGGGCTGTTGAAGGTATACTGGGGGTAGCCTGGCAATCGCTACAGGGGGAGCATGCCGAGGAGTTTGAGAACAATGGGTTTTTGGATGGAGATCTGAAGTGTGTGTCGGGAAACTCTGGGAGAACTGCGACAGTTGGGCTGTGGGTACCATCGAGGGAGAAGATATACCTAGCTGTGAGGGAGGACTATTTTATGGCAAAACTAACACGGAGACTAGGTGCAGTTCTTGATTGTTACACAGGGGCCTGTCGACCGGAGGACGCGAGTTTCGGGCGGTTGGTGACACACGGGAGGAACGCAGGGAATGGACAGGGGTTGATGGTAGAAAAGAGGCGGGCTACTAAGGGTAGGGTGAGGTGCAGTGGGGGGGGGAAGGGGTGGAGGTATGTGTGGGATGGGGAACAGATGCTTCTTCTCTCTCATGTCATGCGTATCTTCACTTCTTCCAATATAAACGAAGCGGGTCTAAATTTTTATGAAGCTGAAGCTAACAGGGAATAGAGGCTACGTGTTGGATGGTAAATAAGGCTTGGCGGTGGGGTCTCGATAGAACCGATTGAGATAGAATCGGTGAAAGCGCCAGTGTAGACGAGAAGTGAAGGGAGGAGCGGGGTAGTTCTGGCGGAGAACATGAACGGAGCCAAGGATGGAGGAAGAGGGGATGAGTCCATACCAAGGGGAGACGTTATCGAAAGTGGAGTTGATAGAGTTGGGAACTGGGTGGATAGTGTGGTTATGTTTGTCGTCTGTTGCCCATCGGAGGCAAACGCAGTTGAGGGTGAGATCTACGTCGTCGCTGGGTGGGACGAGTTCCATGAACTGGACGAGGGCGAACTCCTTGGGAGAAGAAGTTGAAGAAGAAAGGGCGAAACGAAGAAGAGAGATGAGTTTGCAGACCCATACGATAAATGTGGAGGGGGGGGAGGTGGAGCCGGCGACGAGAATGTGGGAGAACTTTAAGGACTTGGATGGACCGAAGGAAGGGGTTGCAAAAATTCGTTGGATGAGAGGGAATGGAGGATCCTGGGGCGCGAGCGCGTTACGCTCTTCAATGTAGTTGTCGAGTGTTTGGATGTAACCGCCGACGACGTAAGCGGAGTTGACTATGGTAAGTCGAGCCTGACGGAGGGCGGGGGAGTTGTCAGTGAGTAGTAGGACTTCGGGAGAGAGGGTGATGAAGGATGGGAGGTCGTCTCTCCCGAACTGTGCAAGAATGGATAGGGTATCGGGAGGGGAAGAGGTCTTGAAGAGATTTGTGAGGGAGGTGAGGATTGGAGCGAATGAATTTGTGGGCAGTGATTAGGTCAGCGAAGGAGATTTGTTTGCCATCACGGACGAAACCGGGTTCTCGAGACGGGAGAGGGGAAGCGAGGCCAGGGGAGGAGGAGGTGATGGAAGGGTTTGTGGAGACGGGATTCCAGTCCTTGATGGCGTTGGAGCAGTGGATGGCATGAATGGTTTCTTGATGTGCGGTGGACCTGCGCTTTGAGGTTTTGGAGTAGTGGGACTTGAAAAGGGTGTGAGCGTGCTCGAATATGCCGGCATTATTGAAGTGGAGGCCTCTGAAGCGGCGAATGTCCTCGACAATGTGGTCGAGGAGGTGGAACTTGAGGGTTCCGAGGCTGGAAGTGTGGTGGCGGCCGAGGACGAGAACGGCTGTGCAATTGAAGGAGCAGATTTGGTTGTGGAGGTCGGTGAGGCGGGCATCGATCCATTCGGTGAAGGTGTTGTATCACATGGAGGCGAGGAGGAGGTCTGAGTACTTGGAGAAGACGGAAGTGATGTGAGCTGAATCGACTTCGTCACAGCATCGGTCGAAGAAGGCGCCGATGAAGGGGAAAACCATGTCGAGTGCGCGGTATTCTTTTGCTTCGAGCATACCACGCAAGCCGTCGGTAGTGAAGAAACCGTTGAGAGTTTGACCGTTGTCGGAAGTGGAGAAGTCGATGTAGAGTCCGTTTGCGGAGGAGTGCTTTTCGATGGCGGAGAGGATGGTGTTTGAATGTTTGAGGATAGAAGTGCGGACGGAGTTGAAGGGGCAACGGGACTTGGAGAAACGGGGGGTGGTGAAGAGTGCTTCTGAGCGGAGTCACTCGATGGCGGCGAGCTTGATGAGCTTGGGGACGCCGAGGTAGAAGTTGTGGAATGGTTCGAAGGTGAAAATGTTGTGGGGGGAGAGATTGGGGTGATGTTGAGAAGAGGGTATGATTCGAAAAGGGAGGAGTACTTTGCGAGGGAGAGTGAGTGGAGGGCTACAAGGGCTTTTTCTTTTGTGTTCCGGGAGATTCCGGGCTTACGAGCAAGGAGAGCGTCTTGTGATTGTTGGAGGAGAGTGGAGTGTGATTTGCGTGCGGCGAGGGTCTGGTGCTGAGTTCGGGGGGAAGGGGATTGAATGTGTAGGGGGAGGTCTGGGCGGGAGACGGTGCATCTATGACAAGGGTGTGGGGGGCGTGTTCCGTGGGAGATGGCGAGGATGTCTTTTGCTTCGGGGATGTCGGCGCAGTAGCTGGCGATGATTGGGTGACAGTGGCAGAGAACGCCATGGGCGTCACGGAAGGGGAAGCCGTTGGGACCGGAGGAGAGGAGGGGGCCGAGGACGTTGGAGATGGCGAGCTGAATGAGTTCCATTTTGGTGTGGCGGGGGATGTGAGAGGAGGTTTGAGGGATGGAGTCGTGGTCTTGGGAGGGGTTGGTTGGGAGGAAGGAGGTTGGAAAGTATCCGAGAAGGGTGAGGTGTTCGGTGATGAACTTGCGACGGAAGGCATCGCAGAAGTTGAGAAGGGTGATGTGAAGGGGGTAGGAGGTGATGGAAGAGGATTTGAGGGAGATGGAAGACTTGTCGGAGTAGATTTGGACCAAGCCAATGAGCGAGTCGATACCGGTAGAGTCGGGGGTGTGCCAGATGCGGGAGTCGTTGGAGGAGTGCATGGTTGCGGCTTTGAGGGTGGGGACTGCATCTTTTCTGAGGGTGGAGGCCATGGGGTGGGCGAAAGCGGGAGAGCCGGAAGGTGTTGTGTGGGAGACGGGGTGGAAGAAGGTGTTGTGGAAGTTTGCGAGAGCGAGTTGTTGTTTGAGGACCTGGATGGGGTCCTTTTGGAAGATGGTGGTGGAAAAGAGCTTCTGTGGGTCGGAGAAAGTGGTGGGAGCGAAGACAGTGTTGCTGACTCGGTGTTGGAAGAGGTCTGTTTGAAGTTTGAGACACTGGGAGGCGGAAGGGACGGCGTTGTGGAAGGCGGATTTGGAGAAGGTGGGCTCGTGGAGGAGGGAGATGAGTTCCTCAGCCTTTCGGAGGCCGAGGGAGGAGGCGATGGAAGAGATGTAGAGAACCATGCGTTGGAGGTGGGGGTTGTTGAGGAGGGGGAGTAGGGGAGGGGGAGATGGAGCCGACGGGGGTGGTGGAGATGTGGTAGGCATGGTGGCGATGTGGTAGGCGTCCTGGGTGTGGAGGGAGAGAGAGAGTTGCTGGTGGTGGTAGGAGTCGCCGTCTGCGATGGGGACGTTATCGGAAGGGCGGTTTGTGGGAGGGGGAGTTGTATGGAGGTGGGGGTAGACTTGTGACGCTTGATGCGTGGGGGGAAGTGGGGGATGTCTCCGCCTGGGGAGAGGAAACGCTTGTTTGGGTTGAGGCGATTGGGGCATCTTCTCTGGTGCCTTTGGATGGCAGGGATGGTGCGGGCGAAGAAGGAGCAGCCTTCAAAGCAGCAGTTGAGCATGGCGGGGAAGGTTGGGGGGGTGTTGGAGAGGATTGGGGGTACGTAGCGGGGAGCGTAATATGGCGCACGGACGGTGGGACAGAGTGATGGGGATGATTGCACGTGATTCGAAGGCGTTTCATATATTTAGTAAACGAATGCCTGATGTGAAAGGTGTTGACTAGTGAACCGATCTCCTCAAACTGAAAAGGTATTCGATCTATTTGTATACTCCTATTCCTATTCGATAAACAGCTATTTAAGTATCTATCTAAGTGTCTATCTCGCTATTTGCCGCCGTATACATGAACGTAGGTGACACTAACACACTTACATTGTGCTGCGAAACTACCATAAACGAAAGAAGTATGCTAGTTTCCCTTCCATCCAAACTAGCAAAGATGGAAACAATTTGGAGTAGTTCTTTCGAAAAAAACTAGCACAAGTGGAAAGGTGGAAATATTTTCAGAAATTAACACTTCCAAATTTGGATAAATTCACCGGTTTTTCGGTCGTTTTAATTCAGTCATTTTTGACCGCCAAACTAGCATTCCGATAACATCGACGATACCGGTATGTCTTCTGTAAAGCCATGAAAGTATCTATGTTTGAAGCTATTTCGGCGTTCTACAAAGATAGAAACTGTCCGAGCTCTTCGTATATTAAAGAGGTCTCTCGACATGCCATCATACCACTGAACCCGCACAATTTTCGCACACCAAGCAGTGACATTCTTGATTTGGTTCTGGTTTAAATGCCATTCATCCAGAACTATGAATGACTCTTGGAACACCTTTTCCGTTGCGGCTATGCATGATATGCTTTGGTCCATGGGTATGAGCGCTGGAGACATGGGTATCATCGATTTGAAATGGTTGAGGGCATCCACGAAGTCAGCTTCAGTCTCACGGCTCATCAGACCCATAAAGAATGTGATATTGCGGCCATCATTTGCTCTTCCGTTGATGGTGAGCAGAGGGAGACCGTAACGATTTGCTAGAGCCTTGCAATCAATTAAAAACCCAGTTAGGACTCCGTACATCTTGTAGTCCTCAATCCACTCTCTGAATGCCCAAAACACAGAAGTCAGATGACCTTGAAGGTCACATGTAAAAGAGAACTGATTAGCGGGATTCTCTTCATTCAGAGTTTTAAGGTGCTCTAAAAGCTTTGTGCACTCCAATTCCTTCGGATGCGTTACTGACCTGTCATAACCAAGCATCTGCCTCACTGACTTTGGGTTGATTGCTATATGATACTTGTCTTCCAATACAGCAATTGTATCTCCAAGAGATAGGCTCAAGTTGTTTTTAAAATGATTAGCTTCACTTCGCATTTTCAATGGCAAATGGCGAACTCCAAGCTTGCACGTCTCGGGCGGATGAGAATGGTTGGCGTCACGAAAGTCAGCCAAATAGAACCTCGCCTTCGCATCGTTTCCTGAGAGCATTGTTTTCACGGTCAAAGAAAAGCTACAAACCTCCCTCTTCTTTTGTCCGCCATGCCATTTGCATTTCATGATACATTTCTTCAGAACGCGAAGGTCCTGCGATATATCACCATCCGTTTCTCTCTCCTTCTCGACGATAAAAATAGACGTTCTACACCACAGTTGTGACGCAAGACACTCTGCCATATATCGCACCTCTTTCATAACGTGCCTGCCAGGCGCATTCACCTCCAAACTTTCGAAAAACGCTATGACAGCGGCTTTGAAGGCCTCATCAACCTCAAGGCTGTCGTTCGAGTCTGCGACACTGCCTGTCTTCGATTATTTCTATGACTTGTGAACAACAGAACTGTTTGCCGGCGATTCACCGTCGGTCGTTTCCTGCTCTCGATTCTCCCCGTGAGGTCGAAGCAGCTTGAGAGGGACGTTCTCGCTGTCATCCAAGAACCAAAACTGTTCTATTTACTCTGAGCCTGTGTCAGTTTCCTCGACGCAATCTTTTTCTCCATCAGATTCACTGGCCTGCATAGGGACGTTATCCTCGGTAGGTAAAGCACCCGCGAAGCTTTTCTTCTCTACCTGATTAAACTGCAGGTCGGGTCCCGCGGAAGTGATCGGTTGCTCTCCTTTAACCGAGAACGCCTTGTCAAATAAAAAGTTCTTTATAACATTTCCTTGCTATTTGGTGCAGGGGCCATCCTTCACGTCAGAGGTGGTGTTCGTTCTAGCCTCCCCGTCACCCGTGCCAGTTTCTACGCCGGAAACGGCGTCACTTCCGATCTTTACGTCACCCATGACGTAGCTCTCTTTATTTATAACCCTCTCAACAGCTTCTATGTAGGTAGAATTCTCGTGAGTAATTGTTACGTCACTCCCAACGTAACCCTCTTCCACACTTTCATAGGCTTCCTTCGATGCGCTAATAACATCGACGTCACTTTCGCCCGCCACATGCAGAACACCGCGAGTTCCCACTGGAGCTGCAATTCCGCGAGCATCAGAAGGATCTGCGACGGGTCCATGTGGCAATGGAGGAGTCCTCACTCCCTGTCGACCTCCTGAAGATGTCAAGAAAGGAGTATGAAGGAGCCCAGCCGATCCCCAATCTGTTTGAAATTGAACACGAACTCCGTCCTCAAATATTGTATAGCTCGGGCCACAACCAAGAACCTTTGGCGTTCCCGTCTTGTCAGGTACACACTTTCTCTTCAATGATTCCCAAAACTTCATCGGCGTATCTGGATGAGATGCTTTCCACTCCCTCATGCGCTCTGACATGTTTCTTTTAAGCGCATTATACCGTTCCAACACCTCACGTTCCGAGAAGGTTTTCGAGTCGTGAGAATGATTGAGATCAGCATTAATGGTCCAATTGGAGGTAATACTTGGAAGAACTGCCATTATCTTCGATGAACAGGAGAACAAAATGTGCCCTGCACATCGGAAACGGGCCTTCACAAAACTCTTGGAACCTTCGATTTCCGTTGAGCAAGTCTGCAGTAGTGTAGTTTGTACGTAAAGCCTCCAATACGGGTGAAGTTGGACACAAGAAGTAATAAATCTTCCACCTCTCCGTCCAGATAAACTCATGTACGAGATTTATCTCGTGCAAGACCGTAACATTCATCTTCATCGTTCCCATTTTGAGAGTTTATCACTTTTGTCTCACGCGTATCGTCCAAGCAAGCACCAGGAATATCGAGTCTCGCCGCCATAGACTTATAAACGCTATCGAGCAATTCTGAGATAACTCCATTGACAGCCTTATAGCTGTCTTCGAAACGAATTGAAAAACAACACTCCTTGGAGGCGATTTGAGGTACTTAGTTAATTTCCGCATCATGCGTTAGTAGATATATATGAGCTACACCGCCACTAGCGTTTCGCCTCACTGAGGTAATTTCCACACATGGACACGAGAATTGCACGGCTCGAGGCGCCGCCTAGCGGGTGTGAATAGCACACGTGTAGCACGGATATGCCGGAGGCAGTGCACCCAGCATTGCTGTATTTACTTAGATATTTTATAGATTATTTTGCCCGGCGCACCCACTGTCGGTGGTGCGCCGAGCTCAGTACTTAGAGAGTTGAGCACTGCTCCCCCAAGTAAACTGCTCCTTGCCAAGCAAGGGCTTCTGGCTCTAACTATCACGCCTTCGCGGATTGTTCACCTCCAAGTGGAGGGACGACTGCGTTGTTCACGTATAGTTACCCACCCCTGCGGCGCTCAGAGTATAACCACGATTTGTGTGTCTCGTTCCGAACTATTGTCGTATACTCGCCCCTGTATCGGGTTTGCTTTATTCTCTCTCTCTCTTCCCCACTCTGGTGGTTTGCTTTCTCCCCTTTTTGGGTTTGCCTTTTTGCCCTGTTCTCAGTGGCCCGTTTCCGACACCTTGTCGTTGCCGTGCTACTCTCTTTCGAGAACTCATCTCGTGACCGTGTTAACATGTGGATCTCTACCGACTACTAATCAGCCTAACGCTCCGACGCTTGTCGTAGTAGTTTGACCTCGGATTTACACCCGGCTTAGCTGCGTCATTTACGGAGTGCTCCGTTCGCTGTGCTGCCCTGTCGAGGAGAAGATTTCGCACGTCTTCGTGAGCCTGCGCTTTTCCCGCCAAAGGCGTCGCTCCACAAGTGGTCTCCCGACTTAGAACGAGTAGTTTTGTCGGAAGATTCACTCGTGAATCCACTCGTGGCGAGGTTAGTTCTTTTGCCCTTGTCTCCATTTAGAAGTTCATTGGAAGTCCCAGCCAATTGGCTGTCGATTATCCCTTTGTACGGTTGTTCTTGTCATGACTCTGTCAGATTGTCCGAAGACACGCAGTCAGACTGGAAGATCGGATCCCCCACTTCCGTCACGGATCCCCACCCGTTCACGGTCCCGGACCGAAGGGATGCCGGCTACTGAAGCTGTGCCGACGACCACTCGACTTCCGCCCACGTCGTTGATCAACCCTCATCGAGGTGATGAACGGGCTCCTGCCATTGCTGTTCCCGCCCCTGAGGCACCTCTGAGGGCTACTGTCAATGACACCCCCCACTTAACTGTGGAAGAGCAGCTCCGCTTCACGCAGGCTGCCCATGATACCCTTGCTAAGAAGTTGTCGCTACTTCGAAAGAAGGTGGAGGACACTGCTTCCCAGGACTTTTCTGAGGATCTCGGCGTATTGCATGGTGATGTCAACTCCCTCTTGGAAGCTTTCGGAGGACCCGCTAATTTCGTGGAGGACGTGGCTTAGAAGTTTACTCGCCTCCGCGCCCGTCTAGAAACGGTGGAACAAACGGTCCTGGTTGGAGCCAATCGCACGGCGGAGCCGGTTGCTGTTTCACACCGTGACAAGAAGGTCAGTGGATCCAAAGCACGCAAAGAGCGGAAGAACTACGACTCTGATTCTTCAGCATCTTCTCTTTCTTCTCGCCGGTCAACCGGGTCTGATCCGTCCGACTCGTCGGTAGAAGAAGCCCCTCGTGAGCGTTCGTCACGCTCAGAGCGGTCATCAGCCACCCAAGGTGTGATACGCGCCCGCTCGAAGGGAAGGAAGCACTCCGGATTAAAGGAGTTGGAGCCTACCAATCTGCTCTACAAAAAGCTGTTTTCATACCGGTATTACGGTTTGGAGGACTTCTCATTGGATAGAACTCCCCGTGGGACGGGAAAGGTTAAAGACTGTATCAAACGGATGCAGCTGTCGCTCCCTAGTCAACTGTTTACAGGCGATGATCCCATCTTGGTGTTGGATTTTCTATCACGCTTTGTAGCGGAAGCCGACATCCTTGGGATGAATGAAGGACAGGCGTTTGTCGCGCTGCCCTATTTTCTACGCGTACTTGCGGAAGATCAGTACAACTCTGTAAGAGGTTCATCGCGCGCCTCTGAAGGAGGGGTTACTTGCTGGCCTGAAGCAGTTCAGTATCTACTGAGGTCTTATGCCACTGTTACCGCCATCCAGTCGGCTATCCTCGCTCTGAGGGACACCAAACAACGCCCCGGCGAAACGGAAACCGATTACTCGGTGCGCCTGAATAAGGCCTTCCACCGTTGTGGCAATGTTTATTCCGCTCAAGAGCGTTGTACCATGTTCGTTGATGGACTAGACCCGGCTATACGGACCCTAGTGGCCCGTCGCCGTGAAGAAAACCGTAAGACTACGTACTTGGAACTGGTGCAGTATGCACGCGCCGAAGGCGATGCGCTACGCGCACGAGTCCCGGGTACCCGGTTAAAGTCCGCTAAAGCGTTGATGTTGGAGTCGGGACCCCCGTCTGCGTCAATACTGGCTGAGGAACAGTCCAATAAGGAGTATGATCAGGTGCACTTCGCCCGTAGCGACGTGCTTTCAATCCCCACAACGGAGCTTCCCTCAACCACAGACGCTTCATTTCAAACGGCTCCGGACAATACTCTGCTGTATGCAGATTCGAACCGAGTTCGACCGCCTCCACTGTCATATGAGAACGGTGGAACCCGGGCTTCACGGCCTGGCTGGCAAGTTTCCCGCCCAGCGGTGCGATTCTCGAATACTCGGAACGTCAATGCCATTGTTAGATTGATCTGTCACCTCTGCTATACGCGAGGGCATACTTCTCCGCAGTGCGTTTTAACCATGCGTGAATGGCCACAAGTCATTGCCAACTACGAATCCCTCTCACCTGAGGAGAAGGCTTCTGTCCCGATGGCATCGTACATCTGCGCGAAGATGGATATTCCACGCACAATTGCGGCTCCGATTGCCCAGAACATGGTGACCTCTCACCCCCGTACCCCTCTCGAGGGAAATTCAACCGCTACTGCGGACGCTTCTGCCGCTGGTGCCCAGGCATCAATGGTTCAGAACACTGAGCACACGCCTCAGGCGGAATCTGCTCAGAAAAACTAATTGTGGGAGTCTCCTCTCTTGGAGAGGCGCCCTCAGGGTTGAGACTGAAGGCGCCGGAGGCGTCCCTGCCACGCTCCCAAGTCCGAATCCTCTCGAGGAAACAGGCCGTCAAAGACGTGAAATCAGAACACCTTGGTGTTCTTCGTCGACCGTGGATACGGGTAAGAAATAACCGGTTCCCGGATAGAGTTATGGTGATGGCCAAGCGCAATTACAAGGTCTATGCCGACCTTGGCCTTTCACCCTAGTTTATGGTGCGTTATCTCACTGTATTAGATACAGGCGCAGGTCCGAACTTCATTGTTGAGACAGCATTGCCACCCACCTTGCGGTCACACATTCGCCGTGGCGACATCCCTGACGTCGCTGACGCGAATAACAACCCGTTGTCAACGGTAGGATACATCAAGTTGGTAATCCGCTTGGGCTCATGCGTGGTGAAGCTCGACTTTGTCGTTTGTCGGTCCCTGGCCGCCCCAGTCATTTTGGGTTGTGACTTTTGCGACCGCTTTGTCGATGCCATTAGGCCCCGCCAGAGGCGTTTTGAAATGGAAGATGGTTCGTTCGTGCCGATTGTTCGTCGTCCTTTGAGGCATGCCTCCAAGAAGCATGGGCCTCTACCTGCGGCGCAGGAAGCACCACCGAGTTCTCGGGAATCTACGAAGCTTCGCGTTGCCTCCGCGACACGCGTGCCTCCAGAGTCTCAAGTCTGGGTACAGGTGAATTCCCGTCAACACGGTTTACGAACCGTCCAGCCATTGCCATCGTTGTATGATAAATAATCTCTTGCCATTGCTAATGGAGTGGTCCAGGTGGAACCGGATAATCCGTTTTACGTGTTGATAGCCAATCTAGGCAAAACAACCCAGTATCTGGTGAAAAACCAAGTGATTGGCTCGGTCATGCCGCATCCAACTGCGTTTGTACCGACGAAGATGACTGCTGCCGATGTGCTCGGAATCGTTCAATCTAAGGAGGGGGAGGAGTCTGAATCTCATTCGTCTCCGTCGCCGAGTCTCTCGGGTCAGCAACCTGTTAAGACAGAGAAGACACGCGTTCCGACGAGTTACGACCAAATGGCCCCAGTGAAGTAATTGGAAGAACTCGACCTCGGACATGTTCCGGAAACACACCGCAAACGACTTCGCGATATGCTTCGTGAATTCACCGCAATGTGGGATGGTTCTATCTGAGAGATAAGTACCACGGAACACCGGATTGATCTCCTTCCGAACTCTCGGCCAGTAGCCTAACATCCGTACAGGGCAGAGCCCAAGGCCAGAGAAGAAGAGCAATTTCGGGTGGACAAGATGCTCCGTGCAGGAGTTATAGAACCGGCACATTCGCCGTGGGCATCACCAGTGGTACTGGCTCCGAAACCGTATGGTTCCTGGCGCTTCTGTATCGACTATCGTCGTCTAAACGCCCTTACCGTCAAGGACGTGTACCCTATTCCACGTATGGATGAATACATCGATTCTCTCGGAAATGCTACCGTGTTCACGGCCTTGGATGCTAACTGGGGATACTGGCAGGTTCCAGTGAGAAACGAGGATCAGGGCAAGACAGCGTTTGTCTGCCATTCTGGCCTCTACCGTTTTAAACGGATGCTCTTTGGTTTAACCGATGCTCCCGCTACTTTCCAGCGCGCTATCGATATCCTACTGGCTGGCTTCAAGTGGCGCACTTGTCTCGTCTACCTTGACGACGTCATTGTATTCTCAGATAATCTGGATGATCACCTCACACATGTGAGAGACATAATGGCCACGTTACGGGACGCCGGAGTGACACTAAAGCTGAGGAAATGCGAATTCTTCATGGATACTGTCAAGTATCTGGGTCACATAATTCGGCCAGGACGTGTCATGATCGAGGGAGCTCGTGTGAAGTCGCTGAAACAGGCCACGGAACCGACAAACCAGACTGAACTGAGATCCTTCCTAGGATTAGTCAACGTCTATAGACGGTTTATTCCCAACTTCGCGGACATTGCGGCACCTCTCAACGCGCTTCAGCGGAAGGGTCAACCGCCTAAGTTAGACCCATTCACGTCTACTCAGACGGAAGCCTTTAACTCTCTCAAAGAGGCTGTAACCACGGCACCAGTATTGTCCCTACCGAAACCGGGACTTCCATATACCGTAGACACGGGTTCTAGTGACTACCAGGTAGGCTGCGCCTTGTTTCAAACCACCCCAGAGGGGGAACGCAAGCCAATTGGGTACTGGTACCGTTCGTTGAACGTGCATGAGAAGAATTACTCCGTCTCGGAGAAGGAATGTCTTGCAGTAGTGTGGGCGTTATGCACACTACGCCCCTACCTCATGGGTGCTCATTTCACCGTTTACACGGATCACTCATCATTGGGATGGCTACTCTCCATATCGGAGCCTTCAGGCCGCTTAGTGCCTTGGAGACTGCGTCTTGCAGAGTTTGACTTCGACGTCGCTTACAAGAAGGGCGCCAACAATACACAAGCCGACGCTCTTTCTCGCCTACCCACCACAGGGGAAGCGTTAGCCGTCGATGACGAGAAAATACCCTGCTTCGCAGTTGACGACTACACCGCAGGTGAAATGGATGATACCGAAGAGGAATGGCCAGACGAACTGGATTTTGACCAGGAACTGGATGACTTACTCGCTGTCAGCGAAAATGCGAACCCCCTACCAGGGAACTTCGTACCTGTCACGACGGAGGAGATGGTTAGGGAACAATTCAGCGATCCCTACTGCACGAAGATTCGGGCGCAACTCAATGGAGGAGCTGATCTCTCCTTTCGGGTGAATGATATTGGATACCTCGTTCGAACGGTAACTGGAAACCCACAAATAGTGGTGCCACAGGCCCTACAATCTCGGGTGTTGCACTTATCACACTATGCCAAACTTAATGGCCACGTCGGAGGACGGGGACTGTACCTTACATTGCGAAGAAAATTCTACTGGCCAGCAATGGCTGTGGATTGCTACGCAACTGTGCGGTTCTGCCCCGAGTGTGCTCGGAATCGCGTCAAGCTTCGCCGCCATGCGACGAAGTTGAAGCTCTTCCCCGCAAGGGTGCCCCTGGAATTCGTAGCTATCGATATTTTGGGACCCTTCCTCGCTACTAAGCGGCGTAACAAATTTCTACTCGTGATCACGGATTGTTTCTCGAAGCTCGTTCGTACCGTACTCTTACGGAGAATCACGTCACTGGCGGTTGCGCAAGCATTCGTCACCCAATAAGCATTCGTCTACGGTCCACCAGTGAATCCACTCTCCGACAACGGGAAACAGTTTGGCTCCCGGTTCTTCGGGGATGTATGCAGGATTCTGGATGTCAAGAATCTCTTCACGACAACCTACCACCCCCAGTGTAATGGGCAGGCTGAACGGTTTAACCGGACGCTGCTAGCAGCACTCCGTTCATACGTAGCTGATCACCCCACCACGTGGGACCTGTTCACCGATGCGCTGACATTCGCATACAACACTCAGGTACACCGTACTACGGGATTGACTCCATTTGAATTGGTTCTGTCTCGCACCCCGCCGCCCGTGACGCTCGAAGCACAGCCAACGCTGGATCAATTTCCTTCGACGAAGGGATACAGGGAAACCTGGAAGACATGGCTTACCAAGCTGGTCCTTGCAGCACAACGGTCAATGGCCCGGTCACAAGCCGCATATAAGCGTGATTTCGATCAGCGAGCCCCTCGAAGACCACCCGCCCTTAAAGAAGGGGACTATGTGCTCATCCGTAAGGAGTATTGGAACCCAGGCAAGGAGAAAGGCCACAAGCTCTCACCCGTCGCCGACGGTCCCTTCAAGACAATTGCAGTGGAATCCGACACTGTCGTAGTGGAGATGGGTCAGCAACACGAACTCATTTCCCGCGATCGCGTGGTTTTTGTACCCCCGCCTGCGGGAAACGACCCATCAAATAAACATTCTACCGCAGAAGCGAAAACGAACACTACGGACACACCGGACCCACCCCCGATCGACCGCCCTAGGGAGGTACCACACCCAAGTAGGGGACTCTCGGATTTGCCGATGTTATCGGACTCTACGCGCCCTGGTGCTTCGCTGTCTGAAGCCCCGCCGCCTGGCGTAATTATTCGCCGCCTTGGCGCGTTGACACTTACTCCCCATGTCGCTCCATCTAAGGAGGGGGAGGGACTCGTTAATCGTCATGCTTCCGCGCTATCGCGTGAGGAACACCGTGTGGACGGAAGAGTGACACCGCCAATGCGCAATCAAAAGCCCTCTCGGGAGCCCGGCGTCTCGTCAAGGTCGCCGCGCATCATCGCAGAAGCGGAATCGTCACCAGACACTACCGCCGTGCGGGACAGAACCGAGAAGACTCAATCGTTACCGGCAAAGCCGTTGCCTACGCCGCATAGCGCGACTGGAGTGACTACGTCGCAGATCGGAGTGGAAATACCGCCTAAGGCGCCGTTGAGCTCGCACGTCCAAGACGGAGAAGAGTCGTCGGAGACTAAGTCGCCCAACACGCCTGAGGCGGGCCACACCGTAGACACGTCGCTAAATGCCCAGCAGAGAGGTGCCAACCGTAGCACACGGACTACACCTGTAAGGGAGATCAGCTCAGCGAGCGAACCACGTCGACAAACTGAGCTGACCCCTCCCGTGCATACGGAGGCGGAACACGCCACGGCGCAGACCAATGACGGCCACCCGTTGACAACGTCACGTGCCACCACGGCGAGGCCGGTTCAATCAGGGTTACCGTTGACGCCAGCGCGTTCGACGCCACGCACAACTCCGTCAAAATGGTCGCTACCACGCAAACTTGCGGTACGCCCACTTGCGACTCCCGCGGGAGAAAGAACTCTACCAAACCAAGGCATCGGGAACACCGATACCGCGAGACGCGTGACAATCAACCCAAGTGGGGGACCACACCGCGAAGGAGCAGTGCCACCAACCTTGTTGGACACAACACGGTCTAACCGGAACACCGACGCAGTGCCACACACGGTGAAGCCACCGGAGAGCTCTCCGAAGCAGGATGTCGTAATCACACGGCAAGGCCGGGAAGTCTTCCGACAGGAGTTCGTAGTCGACCACATAGTGGAACACTCATACCACCCGTTGGGGTACATACAGTATATCGTACGTTCGTACTGCTACGGACCCGAGGCTGACTCGGATGAGCCAATCAAGCATCTCCCACGATCGAAAGTGATGCAGTACCATAGACGTACTCTCACGGGTCTCCCGTCAATGCCCAAGTGGGATAACACGCCCCGAAGGGGAAGCAGCTAGCGCAACGAGAAGGAAGTTCAGAAGTGGATGAAGATGAAGTGGAGATTTGTTTTTGTGATCGGAGTCCGACTTGTGCCGTATTCGGTCGCCCAAGTTTTGTTTTCGGATTAATTATCCTGAGGGGTTCCCTCCCAGCTCGCTGGTTCACTGTTCTCATCATGACCACGTGTGAATGGGTTTTCCCTTCAGAAGGGTGCGCTGTTTCCGGGCGCATCACGTTGATTTACCGGTGAGAATACCGTTTGCCTTGTACACGCCCCAGGCGGAAATGTTCAGTTGCCGATGTTCAACCATGTTCGACACCGCCTCCCGCGAAGTACTTTACTGTTTACACGCTCTTGCGGTCTTCACAGTATCCGCATAATGCGTTTGTATCGATGCCCAGTCGTTTCTGGTAATGGTTCTCGATTCCCGATCTCGGGTATCTTGCTGCTACAGTATTTTCTGGAGGCCTTCTGCGCAATACCCGTAACTCGGTGGTTTTCCATCCGTTTCCTTAACGGGCCAGCACCAGTGTATTCTGGACGTTCATAAACTCTTTGGTGAAGATAGAACTCAATTATCTTGAAGAACTTCGGAGTTATGGCGCCATTTCAGTTCGGGGTTCTATTTTTAGACTGCATTTTGGTGAACTGAAATGGACCGCGTTTTCTCATTCAATGGTGTTCAATCCCAACAATCTTGGTCTTAAATGAAAGCTCTGGGTTTCAGAAGTTCTGCACTGTATCAGGTTTCTTCACAGCTGTGCTGGTTCGAACGATATCCGACTTTCAAAATTCGGGACTTTACCCCACCCCGATTTTGTGCTGCAGAGTGGAAGAAAGTGCTTCAAGCGTGAAGACTTCGATCTCTAAACGAGCTGCGCACCTTTTCAGGGCTATGTACCGCGTATCGGCGTGATGTAAATGATTCGTATACTTGGCTGGGTGTCGCAAGACCTCATGTCAAGGGATACTGGAGGAAATTTGAGAGCCACCTCTGTGAAGCGTCCCAGACTCGAATCCATTATCCCACACTGTGTTTCATGGACCTGGAAACAGGGACCGGACCACGAGAGCGAATTGAAGACTGTTGCGAACAGGGTTGATCGTCGCTGGAGCGAGGTTTGCACTTTGGAGTGGTAGTGATTTGATCTTCGCGAGGCGAGATGGAATCCGAAGACTTCGGGGATGTGCTTTTGTACCCATCGTTGGGAGTTCGACCCGCCATCGCGACGGCGTGGCTCACTCTCAAGGAGGACGATATGAAGGACACCACTCCTTGGAGGCGATTTGAGGTACTTAGTTAATTTCCGCATCATGCGTTAGTAGATATATATGAGCTACACCGCCACTAGCGTTTCGCCTCGCTGAGGTAATTTCCACACATGGACACGTGAATTGCATGGCTCGAGGCGCCGCCTAGCGGGTGTGAATAGCACACGTGTAGCACGGATAGGCCGGAGGCAGTGCACCCAGCATTGCTGTATTTACTTAGATATTTTATAGAATATTTTGCCTGGCGCCCCCACTGTCAGTGGTGCGCCGAGCTCAGTACTTAGAGAGTTAAGCACTGCTCCCCCAAGTAAACTGCCCCTTGCCAAGCAAATGCTTCTGGCTCGAACTATCACGCCTTCGCGGATTGTTTACCTCCAAGTGGAGGGACGACTGCGTTGTTCACGTATAGTTACCCACCCTTGTGGCGCACAGAGTATAACCACGATTTGTGTGTCTCGTTCCGATCCATTGTCGTATACTCGCCCCTGTATTGGGTTTGCTTTATTCTCTCTCTCTCTTCCCCACTCTGGTGGTTTGCTTTCTCCCCTTTTTTGGTTTGCCTTTTTGCCCTGTTCTCAGTGGCCCGTTTCCGACACCTTGCCGTTGCCGTGCTACTCTCTTTCGAGAACTCATCTCGTGACCGTGTTAACACGTGGATCTCTACCGACCACTAATCAGCCTAACGCTCCGACGCTTGTCGTGGTGGTTTGACCTCGGATTTACACCCGGCTTAGCTGTTTCATTTACGGAGTGCTCCGTTCGCTCTGCTGCTCTGTCGAGGGAAAGATTCCGAACGTCTTCGTGAGCCTGCGCTTTTCCCGCCAAAGGCGTTGCTCTACACGAATGCTCCGCTTTGATATACGTGGAGGGATTGGAGGTAAACTAGAATTTATAAGTTATACTTTGTTGCTCCTTCTATTCAAAAGATCCATCACTTTAGCCCTTATCGTGGTGTGCGGCTGGTCTTCAAGCGCTTTCGTCTCCCCTTCCGTTCGACTGGTTCGATGCGATGTATTTTGATGGGTAGAACAGAGCTCCGAGAGACACTTAATCTCGTCTCGTTGCCGCTCGAGACGTGTTCTGCGTCGATCTCGCAAACCAAGGTAGTTTTTTCGATGATGAAGCCGAAATATTCCAACCAAACTCTTCGAGACATTATCTGTCTTGAAAAACGCTGAAGCCATTACCCTTTGGTCAATTCGAGTACAGATGGCCATCCATCGGTAATATTCTGACAGTTTCGAGTCATATCCAGAGCGATAAGTGGATTTTTGAGCAAAGTCAGTACAGCCAGCAAGCTCGATAGCTGCAGCAATAACGTATGCATTGCAGCTGAATCCATCTTGTTGTGTCTTGAATCCAAGAATGTCTAGAATGTAGTTCTTTCGCGCTAAAACAGCTTCCTGGCCACCAAGAAATAACTCTTTGAATGTGTCTTTGAATAGTTGCAATGCTTCTTTCGAAGATCTATAGCGTAGGCTATCCCCAAAGAATATTGTGGGGCGCGGCTGACGACTATGTCCCATTCCGGGATTCTCCCTACCAATAAGAATACCTCAATGATCTTAATTAATATTGATTGGGACTAGAACCGTGTGGATATTTTGGATACTGAGTTTTTGCTCTTCTTATTGGTTACTAGATACGCGTGGTTGCCTTGTGTAGCTCAAATAGAGCTTCCAGTGTCACAGGGACAAATTAAAATCCCAGGTAGCGGTCTCGTATCCAAAATTGCGCTTGTTATAAGCAAAGAACAAAGCTGCGATCGTTTTGCAGAGCAATGAATAAATGATGATGGCCTGAGTAGTTTGTCAGCCGTGTATTTTTTCGCTCCAACCACAATGTTACAAACATGTTTTTGTATCACTTTAAACAAATTTGGACAGTTTTCGAAACTTATTCTACCATATTGTTCAAGATTTATGTAGAATCTGTGACACAATGAAGGACAACACTCCTCGGAAGCGATTTGAGGTACTTAGTTAATTTCCGCATCATGCGTTAGTAGATATATATGAGCTACAGCGCTATTAGCGTGTCGCCTCGCTGAGGTAATTTCCACACATGTACACGTGGGTTGCACGGCTCGAGGCGCCGCTTAGCGGGTGTGACTAGCACACGTGTAGCACGGATATGCCGGAGGCAGTGCACCCAGCATTGCTGTATTTACTCAGATATTTTATAGATTATTTTGCCCGGCGCACCCACTGTCAGTGGTGCGCCGAGCTCAGTACTTAGAGGGTTGAGCATCGCTCTCCCAAGTAAAGTGCCCCTTGCTAAGCAAGGGCTTCTGGCTCTAACTATCACGCTTCGCGGACTGTCCACCTCCAAGTGGAGTGACGACCGCGTTGTTCACGTATAGTTACCCACCATTGTGGCGCTCAGAGTATAACCACTATTTGTGTGTCTCGTTCCGACCTATTGTCGTATACTCGCCCCCGTATTGGGTTTGCTTTACTCTCTCTCTTTCCCTCCACTCTGGTGGCTTGCTTTCTCCCCTTTTTTTGGGTTTGCCTTTTTGCCCTGTTCGCAGTGGCCCGTTTCCGACACCTTGTCGTTGCCGTGCTACTCTCTTTCGGGGACTCATCTCGTGACCGTGTGAACACGTGGATCTCTACCGACTACTAACCAGCCTCACGCTCCGACGCTTGTCGTGGTGGTTTGACCTCGGATTTACACCCGGCTTAGCTGTGTCATTCCCGGAGTGCTCCGTTCCCTGTGCTGCCCTGTCGAGGGGAAGATTCCGAACGTCTTCGTGAGCTTGTGCTTTTCCCGCCAAAGGCGTTGCTCCACACACAATTTAAGCAGGCGTACGCTATCATCTTCTTTGACCACATCATGAATATGAGAGTGTTAGTTTGCTGGTTGGGATGACAAGAAAAAGTCAGTTTTATTGTTTCTCAATTGAAGCAGTGTTGGGCAATTGATTTGGACAGAGTAAAACTTACAATAACAAACAGACGTTACTTAGTAGATGTTGTTGAGCCAGAAAAAGTTGGATGGGTGCGTCTTCTAGCAAGGAGGGAACGTAGAACGTATCTTGGAGATGCTCATCATCTCAGACGATAGATCGGTGGCGTAGATGTCTAAGAGTGTCTCCACCGGCGGATCCAAATCACGATTTCAATCCAAAGTACAAAAAATGAATCACGATAGATGCCCACCGGCACTTTCCAAAGAGAACATCGAATCCAATGCTACAGCATTGAATTGGAGCGCGTCCGGAAAAAGTCCAAATCGGTCGAATTTGGATACCGAACCAACTGGATTCAATCCAATTATACGCATGCGCTTCTCTAGATCTTTTCGCGGGAACACTTCCCGCCATTGAAAGCATACCCCAAACAGCATTCCCACAAGTACATATAATCACATTCCTGCTTTGCAATATACCAACAGCCATTCCTGCCATCGGGAAAGATTATCACTCACGAGATTTCGCCAGACTTCTGTTACTACGAGACAAACAATATGGGCTCCGGCAAAGGCTGGTCTGTGATTGAAACAAAGAGTGCCTGTCGCGCATTCATTGCAGCTTCTGAAGACCCTCTTTCTGGCGCGGAAAATAAGCGTGAAAAGTTCTTGGGACAGATTGAAACCGCATATAAGCTTCTAATTGAAGAATACAAGGAGACCGACAACAAAGCGATATTCTTTGTACGTACTGGCAGTGCAATCGCGCAAAGGTATAAGAAGGCCCGTTGTGAATGTATCAAATTCGAAGGAATTGTCATGTCGATTCAAGCCAAGCGCCCCACTGGTTCACCAACTGAACATGACATTGTGCGAGCAGCCACTGCTGTCTACAACGGTCAAGCAAACATCAGCAATATGTACAGTTACTTTCAGGATTCACCACTCGAATATGGTGATAAGTTTGTGTTTCTGGATGCTCTGACGTTCTTTCGCAACACAAACCAGTGGGAGATGCTGATGTCCTCCAAGAAACCTGTGAACAGGGAAGAAACTGTTGAAAAAACAGGGTCTGATAATAGAGGTCATGGCGGTGTAGAAAGCGGTATTGATAGAAACGGCAGTAACTCTGGTAAGGATGAACATGAAGAGCCCAAGGAGCGTCCTTCTCATAATTACGGTTTGAATGGTACTGGAATTGTTGGTAGTAGCAAAAGAGCACACTTTATGGCAAACCAAGTGAAGGCCTTACAGAGAGGTGCTGAGGGAATTGAAGAACTGGCGAGAGCTGCGAAGAGGCGCAACACTGTAGCTGAAGTGTTTCTAGCTGTTGAACGACAGAAGTCTATGTTTACGTTCTTTTCTTTACCTGATGTTGATGTTGAAATGCGAAAGAAGTACATGAACGCGGTTGCACAGAAGGCACTCGCCGAGGTTGAAAAGGCAGCGGCGCTACAGGATCAGGATTCTCTGCCGTATCATGTCCCTAACAGCTCCTCTTTTATGCAGCCAGAGGAGTCAGACACAGTGCGAATTGAAACATCTTCTTCCCGTAGCGCACAGGGTGCTGCTACACCGACCAAATCCAGTGTTCGGGACCCTCCATCTGCTGCAAACGACGTTCATTGCGAGACAGGAGATTCTTCGACGCACCAAGGATAGAAATGGCTCGCAAACTACCTTTTGTATGCTCCTCAAAAACTACTGCAGGTACCACTTTTGCTGACTCCAGAGTGAACAAGATCGCATTTTTATCAACTAGAATCAAAAATTATCTTCCGCTTCCGCGGGGGCGAGCCCGAGGTACGAGGGTTAGGCGGATTTTCCCTCGTACCTCGGGCTCGCCCCCGCGGAAGCGGAAGAACGACCTCCTGACGGAGGTCGACACACAATATAATCGATGTTATTCAACCATTTCACCTCCCTACATATCCCATAAGTGTGCCAGGAGATCCTTTTGGAGCCTGTTTTGTAAGCTAGATAGTTTGATATCATCAGCAACGTATCGCTTGCTATGTAGACCTTCTAGATCCTCTCGCTCCAGACTCTCAACTACAAAGTCTGTGCAATCATCCTCCTCCCTGTACAGGTTTGAAGCACCACCGGCATCATCACCACTGTACGTTTCTGGGCGAACTTCAACCCACATGTTGTGCAGTATGGCTGCGGCTGAGGACATTTTTTCTATCTTGTATATATTGAACTTTTGTGTCTTGACAAACAAGCTTCTGAAACGCTTATATAGTACTCCGAATGTCCTCTCTACCATCTTGCGGACAGCCTCTTGTCTGGCAGAGAACAGCTTCTCTTTCTTCGTTATTGGTTGAGAAATTGTTTGAATGAATATCTTCCATTTCTGGTATATTCCATCCGTCAAGTAGTAGTACCATTCCATAATCACTCCATTGACGGTGTACGAAGGTTTGAAAGCAGGAAAGGTTCTAGCCAGTACTTTGTTGAAGTGGTCACTAACCTCCAGCACATTCAAATCATTGAATCTTCCCGGTAGACCAAACTGAAAGGCCCAAATCTACATGTCTAGATCAAATATGATCTCTATTCTCAATACTGGCTTACCTTCTTTGCCTAACATGACCCCTTGAAGCACCTTCGGACAACTCTGCCATTCCCATCCGCCACAATCTAAGCACCCAATACATCCCGGAAATACTACTCTCGCAAACTGTCTTTCAATTCTGACCAAATCTTCTTCATTTGGGTCTCGCAAATACACAGGACCAAATCTTTCTCTTACTGTCTTGCAGAACTCGTCCAAACACAATGCAGCTGTTGAATCTGAAACATCAAACATGTCTTCAGCGAGGTCACTTGGAATGTCATGTGTAAGCTGTCCCAAGGCGCATATTACTTTGACTAAAGGAGATATGTCAAGTTGTCCAACAGCGTTTGGTCGAAGTCCTTTACGAAAGTAGTCTGATTTAGCTACAACTCCTGTGAGTATTTTGTTGAATAGAACCCTGGGCATTTTGAATCTTCTTTGAAATGCCTTTTCTGATTGTTGAGGACCAGTGTCGATAGAAAATGGGCGAACGGAATCGACGGGCCAAAAGACCTTCATCATGTAAAAGATATGTATTTGTGAAAAGTTGCGTTGTACGTTCGGGGCTTTGCCAGGCACAGACCCTCGATTGTGGGTGTTCATTGTCGTCAAGACACACTGGGGAACCATTTGAGTCCAGAAGGCTACAGCAAATGCAATGTCAACATCTTGGTTGTCTTGGTATATATGAGGAAGTGAATCCATTTCCTTCGAGAGTTTGGATGGCTTGGATGGAGATCTGGGTTGGTGGGTTGAACTGTGGTTCAAAGAGAACGGTTGAATGTCGAGAATGAACTCAATACCAAACATTTGAACCCACCAATACAAAACATACACATTGATTGGGTTTTGGATTGAATCACGCTACCGGTGGAGACACTCTAACACTTCAATTTTTTGGCGTGCTTTAGTGTCGCAGATCGTATTCTACACAACTACACTAACTGACGTCTATGAGCGCATATGCTTCTTGACTTGGCTCGTTGTAATGGGTAGATGGGGTCAATAGTAGAGTCAGTACGATGCTATAGGGGGATAAGATGAATTAAAGGAGCTAGTTGGCCGAGAGAAAATCATCAATAACGCGCTATATAAGTGTGGACGGCTAGTTGAGTCAGTTCGCGCTCATTGGCCTCAAGGGTTTACGTCACCTACGTCGTGTCGATTCGGCCGGGGCCCTAATAACAGTGTTCACCTGTACTGATTTATCACAGTGGTCGAGTTCGATAAGGCTCAAAGAAGCTGCAACGAGCGGCACGGGCTCATGTGTGATAACGAAGCGCACTTGGTTGCTGACGGCGTGTCGCAGCAGCGAGTGAGACGCTGATAAGTTGTGTGGGGTGGAGGCGTGCGCGACATCGGTGCGTCAACGCAGCCAGTTGGGCGGGTTGACGGACGGGACGTTGATGAGGTCGGTGTCGAACAGCTCGATGAACTGCTCGTTGACGAGGCGGCCCTTGCCGTCTGCGTGGCGGTGATACTCATCAAAGATGCTGGACAGGCTCCAGCGCTGCAGCTTGCGCAGGCAGCCGACGACGGTGCCGGTGCGGTGGCGGCCCTGCGAGCACATGATGCACACGGGGTAGTTGCGCGTGCTCAGCAGCAGATGCATGGCGCACAGCACCGTCTCCTCGCTGATTGGCTTCCACGGCGTGAGCACGTCGTCGTGCTGGAACAGCTGCAGCAGCCGGATGCGCTGGTCGTCGATGAAGTGGTGCAGCCGGTCGCTGACGTCGTCCGACGCCAGGTAGATTATGGTGCGCAGCTGCAGCCGCTCCAGGAACGGAAAGTTGAGCTCGTTGGGCATGCCCGAGCGGTACAGCTGCTCCTCCACGATGCCAAAGTTGGTGGGCGGGATGAGCGAGCCGCCCACCGACACGAAGCGCAGCGCCGGTGGCGGCGGCGGCGTAGACGCGCGCGGCGCGCGTTGTGGCGGCTCGCGCGGAATGGACATGACGCGCGCGCAAGCGGCCGCACGCGCTGCCGCGCCGCGACGCGCGCGCACCGATCTACAGCATGTAAAAAGTTATCTACTTGTGTTTGCGCGCGCTCAAAAAAGCGGCGCTGCGGCGCGCGGCGCGCAGCAACGGGCGCGCAGCGGGCGCGCGCGCGCGGCGCGGCGCGGCGGCGCAGCATTCTGCAGCAGCATGCCTCTAGTCGCTGAGTGAGTGCGAGACAGAGAGAGAGACAGAGAGAGAGAGAGAGAGAGAGATGGGTACGGACGCGCGGCGCTTTGGGGGAGAGAGCGCGGTGGCTGCGCGCGCGCGCGCGCAGGCTGTTGTTGGGTTGGTTTTGAGCACGGGGTTCTGTTTACGTGGGGGGGCGCTGGCCGCGCGCTGCGTGCCGCTCTCACGGCGGCGCGGAGGCGGCGGCGAAGCGCAGCGGGTGGCGGTTGAAGCACGGCCACTCCGGCACGCAGATCTACGCGGGCGACGACGGCGGCGACGACGACGACGGCGACAACGGCGAGAGCACGCACGCACAGCACGCAGTAGACACACACACACACACACACACGCACACGCACACGCACACACAAAAAAGGCGGCATAGTCAGACACAGCGGCAGCGACGAAGAGAGGGCGGAGCGCGCGCGCCGCAGCGCCGGAAAGAGACTGGCGTGCATACGTACCGCCGACACGAGCAGCAGCCCGCCGCCAAACGCGCCAAACATCACGCGCACGTCGTCCGCCGCAAACGTCAGCAGCGCAGCCAGCAACGTGAGCGCCCACATGAGCGCCACGAACAGCCGCTCGCTCGCAAACTGCCCGCGCAGGTCCATGTCTCGCGCGCGCGCTCAGCTCGCTCGCTCGCTCGCCCGCCCGCCCGCGCCGCCGCCGATCGCCCGCGCTCTCGCCTCATCCCACGCGGGCGCCTCGCCGCCGGCCGCGGGCGCGCGCGCGCGCGCTGTCAGCCGCCACGGCGCGCCGCCAATCAGCGCGCGCCACCGCGCCGCCGCGCCGCTGCCGCCCGCGGCTGCCGCTGCTGCCCGCTGCTGCCGGAGAGCCGCGGCGGCGGCTGCTGCTGCTGCGGCCGCCGCCGTTTCGCCGCGTCTGCACCCGCCTCATCGCGCCCGCGCCCGCGCCCGCGCCCGCGCCCGCGCCCGCTGCCCGTCTGCCGCCGCCTGCCGCCGTCCGCCGCCTGCCGCCGTCCGCCGCCTGCCGCCGTCCGCCGCCTGCCGCCGTCCGCCGCGGCCCACACCAGCGCGCATGCCGGGCGCCGTCGTCCCCGCCCCGCCCACCACCGCCGCCGCTGCCGCTGCTGCCGCCGGCGCGCCGCGCAGCGCCAGCAGCGCGCGCGCGCGCGCCGCCGCGTCGCTACGCAGCGCGCACGCGCCGCTACCGCCGCCGCCGCCGCGCGCCGCGCCGGCGGTGGCGGCGCCTGCCTCGCGCGCGCCGCCGCGCCGCCGCGCGTCGCGCGTGGCGCCGCTCGCCGCGCTGCTGCTGCTGCTGCTGCCGCTGCTAGCGCTGTGGCGGCAGGCGTCGCCGCGCGCGCGTCGGACCCAACAGCCGCCGCCGCCGCCGTCGCAGCGGCGGCGCGTGCAGCAGCAGCAGCGCGAGGACTACGAAAGGCGGCTGCGCGGCGCGCTGGCGGCGGGGCGCGCGCGGCCGGCGTCGCGCTTCGTACGCTGGCTGCACGTGCCCAAGACGGGCACGTCGCTGGTGAACACGCTGGTGCGCTGGGGCTGCCCCGACGCGCCGCGCGACGTGTTCGTGGTGCCGGCAAAGGAGCGCCCCGCCGCGCTGGCGCTGTCGCACGCCAGCTCCTTCTCGTGGGACTGGCTGTTTGCAAACCGCTCCGGGCGCGCGTGGCTGCGCCGCCATTGCGCGCGCCGCCTCGTCACGACGCACCCCGTGTCCGGACGGCCGCAGTACGCGCTGTACATCCACAAGCCGCTGCAGCAGTGGGAGGTGCCGCACGCCGTGGCCATGTTCCGCATCCCCAAGCAGCGCATGTACTCCAATTACCTGCACCTCAACCTTCACTTCAACGCGTCGCGCACGCCCAAGGAGCCGCTGTACGCCTTTCTGCACCGCTCCGAGTTCTGGTCGCAGCACGCAAAGCTGCTGCTGGGGCGCTCGTACCGCGACCAGCGCCTGCTGACGGAGCGCGACGCGCTGCGCGCCGTGGCGCTGGTGGCGGACCACATTGCGTTTGTGGGGCTCACCGAGCAGTTTGAGCTGTCGTGCCGGCTGTTTCACGCGCTGTTTGGCGGCGTGCCGCACCGGCTGCAGTTTGAAAACGTGCGCCCGAGCCTGCAGCGCTACAAGCGCCATCGGCTGCGCAACGAGAGCTTTCGCTATGACGAGGCGCAGTTCCGCGACTGGGTGGACTCGGCCGACGAGATGGTGTACGCCGCCGCGCAGCTGCGCTTCTGGAACGACGTGGCGCGCCTCAAGTCCGAAATCGAGAAGGACGGGCTCGGTGAGGTGCACGTGCTGCCGCCGGAGCAGCGCTACCAGACGCACGTGCTACGCGGCGCGCCGGGCACAGATAGACGCGTTAGTGTGTACAACGCTGCCAGTAGTAAGATGGCGCGCACCAGCCCGGCAACGTTATAACAGAACAGCAACAGCAACAACAACAACAACAACAACAACAACAACCACTTTATCAATCTCAAACTGCAATCAGTTATCTAGATGCTACCAACAAACAAACAAACAAACTCTTTTTTTTCTTTTTGCTAATCGGCGGGCGGCGCGTTGGGGATGATGTTCCGTTGTGTCATGTACTGCACAAGTTGCCCCGGGATCTCCTCCAGCACCATGGCGCGCAGCACCTCGGGCGTATCGCGGTACTGTCGAAACACCACAAACTGCACAATGTCGCGGTCCTGCTCGCGTTCATCGCCGTCCAGCTCGCGCATGTCGGTAAAGTCGGCGTCGCCCACGCCGATGATCACAATGGACATGGGCAGTCGACTGGCGAGCGAGATCTCGCGCAGCGTGCTCTGCATGTCGCTGATGACGCCGTCCGTGACGATGAGCAGCGTGCAGTACGACTGCGCGCTCTGCGTCACGTCGACGTTGGCGTGCTCGGCGGCGGCGCGAATCACCTCCGAAAAGTGCGTCGGCCCCGACAGCCGCACGTTGTACAGCGTCTGCCGGTACATGTTGAGCACGTCGTCCACGGTGTGGCAGGTGGGGTCCGCGCTGCCCGTGAGCGAGAACTTGTGGCACGGCTGGTGAAAGTCGGGTGGCAGCTTGGCGCCAAAGCCGTACGCCGGGAACCGTTGGTCCGAGCTGTACGCCGCCAGAATGTCGCCCACGGCGCGAATGGCCAGCTCGTACTCGTTGGGCTCCATGGAGTCGAAAAAGTGCAGCGTGCCGCGCTGCGAAGGGTCGCCGTTGCTGGCCGTAAAGTCGATGGCCACCACCAGCGACATGTCGCAGCCGCCGATGATGTAGTCCAGAAAGGTGCGGTCCTCCGTCATGGTGCGGTTCTCCAGGTGCAGCGCGGGCGCGCGGTTGCGCGGCGGCGACAGACAGCGCGTGCGTAGCATGCGGAGCGCGATGCGCCAGTCGTTGCGCGCGCACTCCTTGAGCGACTGGGTGGCGTCGGCCACCACGCGCTCTCGCCCGCCGCTGTGGTACGACAGCTGGAACAGCAGCGGCAGCTCCTCGTCGCGCCGACAAAACTTTTCGTAGTTGTGCGACAGCTGCTCGAACGCAAACGCGCGCGGCGCCGTGTGCACGGCGGGCGCCTGCGAGCGCCACACGATGATACGCTGCGCGCTGCGCGCGTTGACGTCGTCGCCGTCCGCCGCGGCGCGCGACACGGTGAGAAACGGCCCGCGCGCGCGCGCAAACGACAGCGCGCGCGACGGCGGCGCAAACGACGACAGGCGCGGGTTGAACGCGATGCGCAGCTTGCTGTGCGACACGTTCTCCGCGATCACGGTGAGCGAGCCGCAGCGGTGGTGCGGGCGCTGCGCGATGCGCAGCGGCAGCGTCTTTCGCTGCCCCGGCGCGCGCACCAGCGACGGCACGGACAGCTCCACGCTGCCCAGGTAGTCGTGGCGGTGCAGGTCGGCGTCCTTCTCCGACGCGTCGTCGCGGTCGTACACGTCCACCGCCAGCTTTTGCGCGCGCTCGAAAAAGTACGCTATCTCAAAGCTGGTGGCCCACGTCACGGACAGCGAGTTGTACACCGTCTCCGTGCAGCCGACGCGCTGCCAGCGCGCGTCGCGCACGGGCGGTCCGCCCGCGCCGCCGCCGCCCACCGCGCGCGCGGAGCGCGCGCGCGTGGGAGACGCAGCACCGCCGACGGCGGCGGCGGCGGCGGCGGCGGCGGCGGCGTCTGACGGCGAGGCGGCGGCGCTGTGCGCGCGCGGCGACACGACGGCGCCGGTGGGGTCCAGATACAGCAGCGCGAACGGGTCGGAGCGGCCGATAAAGTCCATGTTGCGCACGTCGGCGCACGACAGATGGATGCTGAGGCGCGACTCGCACGTATCCACCGACATGGCGCGTGGCGGGCGGCGGCGGCGGCGGCGGCGGCGGCGGCGGCGGCGTGTGCGCGCGACTTGCGGCGGCGCGACCAACTCCACGCCCGCGCTCTGCCACCTGCGCGCGTCTGCGCGTTTGCACTTGAGCGTGTGAGTGCGTGGCGCGCGGCGCGCGTGCGCATTGCTGGCGCTGTTGCGCGCGGCGCGCGCGCGCGTACACGGCGCGTGCACGCGGCGCGCACGCCGCGTATGCGCGCCGACGCTTCACGCCGCGCGCGCTGTGTGCCATGTGCCAAAGCACCCCTCCCCCCCCCCGCTGAGAACAAACGCTGCTTTTGGGGGCGTGTTCGTGGAGCACTATGCAAAACATTTCCAACGCCTCTCCACCAGCCGCATATCCCCACGCGCGCCGACAAACGCGCTGCATCCCGCAACTGAGGCTGCATCATCCAGCCCGCATGAGATGGCGTCAACGAGCTGAGACACAAAATGTCAGCGACAGCGCGAGATCCGGCAAAACGGAGGAAAAAACATTCGGCACTGGCGATTCCAGACCGATCCCTCATGTCAGTACTAGCCCAGCTCAAAGCGACTTAGCTTCGCAGTTCGGGATGGGATGCGGCGCATGTCGACTTGATGTGGCCGAATGTGTCAACTGCGGTCCACCACGTCGTTATTAATACCCTGCTTCTTCGTCCCCGGATCAAGTGGTATCATTGATAAACTCGACTCGTTTCTCTCTCTTTCTTCCACCAACACAACCAAAAAGTAGAAAACACTTGCTCATCTCCAACCACAGCCATCAGCACCGCAACTGCAATCCAGTATTATGATAAACAGTATGTACACCAAATCTGCCATACGACCCAGCCATGTGATGTGCTGAATTAGTTTCATGTCCATCAACCCAACCATCGTCCCCAACTTAAAGACGTATTTGATTGTTGCAAGGCTCTCACTTCCATCCCAAGTTTCCAAGATTCCAAAAAACGTGGAGGGTCAAATGCTCTGGTTTTCTATCTGTTCAAGCTCTCTACTCTACTCCGGGCAATGTGTACGTAACGCAAAGTACAACCAAATGTACCACTCTCTCTTCGCATTTGAAGAAAACCGCCAATCCAAATCATGAACGATAGTATGCCAATTCTTCGAGATGACAGTCGTGTCGCGGAGAGCGCAGTATAATTCGACCATTCTTGTATTGTTGGCTTCCTCTCCTCCTCCTCTACCAAGTTTTACCTACATAGTTTTCTTGTTGTAAGGTAATAGCACGCATGGCCGATCTGGGGATTTACACTGGGTTGCTGCGCTTTTCGTGCATGACCTGAAACGATGCAACAGACCACAAGGTCTGTCTGAAGAGAAGGGAGCGATTAGAGCAGTGTAGGAATGCGTTTGATAACGTCAAGCAATTACCAATCGAGGGGCCAAGTTCCTCCACCTCCACAATGCTCTCGGCCAAATGTGAGCAAGTACATGATAGCCCGTTATACACGTTAAATGAATGAATCAATGATCATTGTTGTTCTTTCTAAGCTTAAATGTCTTCCTGCTACCTACTTGGTTGGAAGAGAACCACCCAACTGATGTACTCTGAACTTGGTGTCTATAGCAAACGAAAAAGTCTAGAATCATTTCATGTGCTTTCTAATTCCAAGCGTCACGGAAACCCAACTCGTTGTCGAATATCGTCGTTTCAAACGTTACCTAAAGGGAACAAAAAACTACAAGAGTGACTGATATGTTATGAAGAGAGCGCAAATGACCAATCACTGTGCTTACGTCCAGCCGCTGTGCTAATGTAGAGGTCTGATAGCATTGTGTTGCTGCGTCAGGGTGAAAGATCAATGGCGAAGAAGAAAAGTATCGAGGTGAAACAGGAATGTTGTCGGGTGATACAAAAGCAATGCCCTGCAAAAGACGAGGGAATGTGTGAGATCCTTGCAAGATGGACGGCCAAGACGGAAAAGAAAAAAAGCATTCGAACTTGCTTGCCATACTTAACCCTCATCACCAACGAGTTCTTTACCCTTGTAGTTTTACAACTCTGCAACCACATCGCAAGAGAAACATAGCTGCAATCACTCTACATAATCGCGCAAGATTCCACTAGATGAGAGAACGAAACAGACGCCTCTTCAGAACTCTCACTTGAGCTATTTGAAGATTCAAGTAAATTAAGCTGTGTCACATGGTCCTGAGTCGGTCTATCCGTTTCTACTGACTGTATGCATTCGTCCACATGCTCAGCAACATGGCTCCCTGGCACTTCAAACAATTCCCTTTGCCCCTCCTCCTTTGCTTGCAGACCCATGCTTCCATCATTATCATCGTTCTCTGCCGTCTGTAGTTCAACATCGTTGCTTCTCAAGTCTTCGTCTTCAACTTCGTTATCGAACACCCCACTATCGCATGATAACCCGGCGCGGATGTTGACAATTTCGGATGCCATCTGCACATCGAGTCCCTCGCCAAACAACTCCTCACCTGACCGAGATTCAAAAAGCGATACAATCCTTTCTACACGCCCAGACATGTGCTTCGAAACATCCTGTAACGAGTGTAGTCCCGGTTGCCCACACACTTCCATTTCCGGAACCGACTCGGCTCTGAGCACTTTCGGGACACCCTCCACGCTTCGCTTCGGTACTTGTGGAGCAGACAGTAGTGGCCTCACTTTCGGCATCGAGGATACTTTGCGAATGGCAATTTTGTCCGGCACAGCGGATGAGTTCTTATCAGAGAGCGTGCCTTCCTCTTCCATTTCTTTGAGCGAATCATGAGCTGGCGGTGCACGGCAAGTGCTAGCGGTGCAGTCATGACTTGTATTCTTCTCTAGATGCGCTTCTTTTTCTTGCGATTCTCTGGTGCTTCCAGTATGTTCTTCACTGTGATGCAAACTGGGTGCTGGGTATCCACGAACGACAACAACCTTATCAGGTACAGATGTATCTTCCTCGAATAGGCTCCTCAGTTTCTTCACGGCTCCGACTTGAATGCCATTGGCGCCATTCTGTTCGCCAGTATCCGTACAATTAATCTCGCCCAAGACCATTACTTCGTCATTTTCATCTGTAGAACCATTCGAACCCAAACGAGAAGCTTCATTGCCGGGCGTGCAATTGTTCTTGGCCTTCTCTTCCCCAATACATGCCGCAGAGCTATGTTCGTCATATCCTTCTCCAGAATCATTTGAGCCTACAACCGCAGCTTGGCCTTCACGGGAAGCCCTATCCGTAATGGTCCCATGGTGGCTTGTTTGCGACTCAGTCTCTTTGAAGACGAAGCTGCCTGTCGATCGCAGCTTCGCCAGAGTCCGCACTACCATTCCTTTTTGCACCATCGACAAGTCATCCCCACTGCTCACCTTGCTTTTCACGCGATGTGGAGTGTCGTGGGCCACACTTCCTAAGGGTTCATGGGTTTGCAGCACTTCCGCGTCAGTATCCTGCCCAACAATACGATCGTTACACTCCCGCTCTGCTGACGCTTTGGCTGCCAGAATATCTGTGCTCTCAACACGACCACCATCACTGAGTTGTCGTTGATTCCCAGAAGATAGCGGCGGAGCAGTGTCGATCGTTGCAGCACTGGCGTCCTCGAGCTCACTGCTGTCTGAGGTGAGTGTGCTTTGTGTACCAAAACAGTGCTTTGGAAAGGGTAGTTTCCGGAGAAACCTTCGGACCTTCCTGCTGAGATAGCTCATGCGAGTGGACCGAACTGTACGAGCATGACGATTCTTTGCATTCTTCATCGCTTTTCCTGGTTGGTTTGAACTTTCTTCTCCCGTGGACGTCGCTGCATTTAACACACATTGGTCGCCACGTCCATAAACATCACAGTCGATATAGTCCCCATCCTTCACGTTCTTACGGAATTCATTCATAGCCTTTAGCCTTTCCGTCTCTTGTGCTTTGGTCTCCGGTACGGCAACACATTCAGGCGCTTTCTGTTCCATACGATTTATGTTTCCCATCATCTTGGTGTTTGACTATGAATAAGACTGCTGCTTAACACCAGAAGCTTCCTTCTGCTACACTCGGTTCAGAAGTTTGAAGTACCTGTATTGCGAGGAAGTCTGGCAGCTGGAACTTTCGAGCAGCCTTTCCGTCGCATGAAGTCCCCTTTTATACCGAACTGCGCATCCCAGCAAAATGTTTTCATGTTCCGTACAAGTGCCCTATATTGCTTGTTATACATGAAACATTTATGACGTCAAATGGAAAACAGCCACGAAACAGCCGTACTAGCAACCACGTAGTACTCATCTGGATTCCTGAGGTTCTCTTACAACTCTGCCCCGCATCCTCTCCCGGTTGGATCCAGTGTTTGAACTATCCGAAGCACATTTCTTGGTATTAGACGATAATCAACATGAAAGTGGGTTCCCAATATCATGGGATTTTTGATCATTATCGTCTACAACGCTCCAAGTAATCGTCGCGAGCTAATCGTCTGCCCCCACTACTCCCCCGCAAAAGCAACAGACATGAAACAATAAATCATGTTCTGCAATCTCCAATTGCACTCCATAATCTACACTCCACGAAACCAACTCATGACGAATATCAGATACTTTCCCGAGTTCATCGCCCAATCTAAAGCACACGTCTGCAGCCGGTTGTTCACACATATTCTCCGTTTGATCTGGCTCAGGGCCCTCTGTCACTGAGAATATCAGGACCTGAAGGTCTACAGCATATGTAGCACGACGTGCTCCCATATCTCAGTTTTCGGTCGTTCTAAAGGGTTTTCTGGGTTTCCATAAGCAAGACTTAGCAGCATAAAGCTCCTCAAATTCATTCTTTGACGATGACACTCAGCATGATCGCGTTCTCCACCACCTGTATATCACTCTTGTTGTCTTTGTGAGCAGGAGATAGCCTTTGCACTGCGCCGGGGACAGGTGCAACGGCGAGTTGTATGTGCGCGCCATGGTGGACTTGCGGAGACAGAGATCTCGGAGAAAGTCGAATGGTGGAACGAGAGCCACTCTCTCTCCTACATTTTGTAGTCTGCAGCGAAGAGGGACAGCGACCAAAATCCATTCCGAGCTAGCTGAAAGCCATTCCGAGCTGGCTTTCAGCTGAGGTCGGTCACCCGTTGACAGGCCGGAGCAACAAATAGATAAACTTTATCTTACATCGACACCCGCATCTGTTCTGGCTACCAGCGGTACACTGTGTGCCACGCGCCGTTGCACCCCAACAGCGCAGTTGAACAGCTGGCGACAGTGGCCAGCAATGGCCCATCGCCGATGGCACAACAATGATGCACCGCGGATCACGAGTCGTGATCATCGATGAATCACCGTCGACGGTGATGCGTCGGCAGATCGGATTCTGAGATGTGGGAAGGATCGTTGAACGTTCGACGCCTACTTATTTACAAGGAAACAAAGGTACCCCACTCCAACGTTTCAAACACCTTTTTAACTCTACGAAGGTACAACTCCGCTGCTCGCAAACATGGTGCACAGGGCCCTACATAATCGTGCAGGAGTCCACTAAATGAGAGAAGGGCACAGACGCCTCTTCCGAACTGCCACTTGAGCTAGACAAAAACTCATAGGCTTCCAATGGTGCTACATTCACCTCTTCATCTACGGGTGGCCTTGTAATTGTCCTCGACTCCCCGCAGTCGTTCTCATCTTCGCCAACACACGTCCCTCGAACCTCATTCGTTTTTCTTTGACATTCTTCCTTTTCCTGCAGGGTCGGCTTTCCAATACTGTCATCCACTTGTGCCGCTGATACTTCCACATCAATGTTTCTTACGTCTTTATCTTCAACTTCATTATCAAACACCCCACTATCGCAGGACAGTCCAGCGTGGATGTTATGGCTTTCGGAGTTCGTCTCCACTTCAGGTCCATTACCGGGAAACTCTTCACTTGACTGAGATTCAAATACCGAGATCATTCGTTCTACATTCCCTGACAAATGTTTTGAAAGTTCCTGTAATGATTCAAGTGCTGGATGTTTATATACTCTTATTTCTGGCGCTGGCTCGGCTTTAAGCATTTTCATGACACCATCTACGCTCCGGTTTGACATCTGAGCTGAAGGTAGTGCCGTCACTTTCATTAGGGCCGAAGAAAGATACTTTGCGAACGGTAATTTCGTTGGGCACAGTAGACATGCTCTGATCAAGGACCTTTTCCTCCTCTTCTATGTCTCCAACTGAATTAAAAGCCGGTGATGCACAGTGAATTCCGGCGTCACCGTCCTGGTTTGTATCCTTCTTCTTCAAACGCCGTTCACCATCTTGACGTTCGCTTGCGCTTCCAATACATGCTACACCGCGATGAGAAGTGGATTTCGAGGATTTTGGAACGACGACTACTTTATCAAGTCCTGAAATCTCTTCCTCAAACAAGCTCCGTAGTTGCTTCACGTCTCTGGTTTGAACTTCAGTTGAGAAGGCATTCTGTACGCACGTAACCGCACAATCCTTCATGTCGGACACATCTACTTCGTCATGTTCATCTGCGAAATCTTTCGAGCCCAAACGAGAAGCTTCATGGATGAGCGTGTAACTCTTCTTGGCATTTTCTTCCCCATTACATGCTCCAGAGCGAGGTTCATCAAAATCTTCTCCAGAATAATTTGAGCCTACAACCGGAGCCTGGTCTTCACGGAAACCAACATCAGTAGATTTCTCATGATGACTTGTTTTTGAACCAACCTCTTTGAAAACGAAGCTACCCGTCGATCGCAACTTCGCCACAGTCCGCACTACCATACCTTTTTTGACCATCGACAAGTCATCCCCACTGCTCACCTTGCTTTTCACGCGATGCGGAGTGTCTTCGGCCACACTGCTTGAGGGTTCATGAATTTGCAGCACTCCTGCGTTAGTATCCTGCCCAACCATGCGATCATTACACTCCTTCTCTGCCGACGCTTTGGCTCCCAGAATATCTGCGCTCACAACACGACCGCCATCACTGAGTTGTCGTTGATTCTCAGGAGACGGTAGCGGAGCAGTGTCGATCGTTACAGCACTGGCGTCCTCAAGCTCACTGCTGTCTGAGGTGAGTGTGCTTTGTGTACCAAAACAGTCCTTTCGAAAGGCCAGTTTCTGGAGAAAACTTCAGACCTTCTTGCTGAGATAGCTCATGCGAGTGGACCGAACTGTACGAGCATGACGATTTTTTGCATTCTTCATTGCTTTTCCTGGTTGCTTCGAACTTTCTTCCCCCGTGGACGTAGCTGCAATTAACACACGTTGGTCGCCACGTCCATAAACATCACAGTCGATATAATCCCCATCCTTCATGTTCTTCCGGAATTCATTGATAGCATTTAGCCTTTCCGTCTCTTGTGCTTTGGACTCCAGTACATCGACACATTCGGGCGCTTTCTGTTCCATACAAATTATGTCTTCCATCTTCTTGGTGTTTGGCTATGTATAAGACTGCTGTTTAACACCAGAAGCTTCCTTCTGCTACACTTGTTTGAGAATTTTGAGGTACCTGTATTGCGAGGAAGTCTGGCGGCCGGAACCATCGAGCAGCGTTTCCGTCTCACGAAGTCCCCTTTTATACCGAACTGCATTCCCCAGTGAAATTTCCTCCCGTCACATCCAAAAGGACTCTCCTGCAAGGAATAGAATAAATACTTTCTCCGTCAAATGCGAAGCCTACACGAAGTAGTGGTAACAGTAACCAGGTAGTATCTATCCGAACTTCTGAGATTCTTTCGCACCTCCCCTGACATCATCTCCTGCTTTGAACCATTCGTTAAACTATTCCGTGATATTTTCTTAGCATTGCATGATAATGAAGTGCACACACAGTATACATCAAACGCTTGTTAGTGAATAGTTTCCAAAATGGTCCCAACGTAGAGAACATTGCATCGTCGTAAGCTCAATGCCAAGCTCTAATGCGCTCCCACGAAATTCTTACTTCTCAATTCATATACACAAGCGTATTGTTTGTATTCCATTACATCTTTACCCATTTCTTAGCATTCCACATTGGGCGATAGTGGAAGTGAACGCTTAATATCGTGTCGTTTTGTGTCAATAACGTCTCCACCGACCCCCAATGTTAGGTGAAGTCTACCAGGCGCAAGCTACCTCGTAAATGCTTGGCTCGATTACTTTCTCAGCGTCTTCTTACTCTTCACTTCATATACACAAGCATGATGTATGTATTCAGTTTCTCCTCAACTCACACAGGTTCTGAAGACCAGAATAGGTTGATTACTTATGAATCGCATTGCATACTCAACACTGCAACGAACCCGACTCATAATGAATACCAAGGCGTTCTATTACTGAATGCATCCAGTTTTCAAGGTTGATAGTAGCAGTAGCAGGGCTTGCACAGGTTGGTCGGCGTTCCTTCTTCCTGCTCATTTGTCCTTGTCGTTCGTCATGGTCGCGTGTCCTGGTCGCTGGTCCTTATCGCTCGTCCTGATCGCTCGTCTTGATCGCTCGTCCTGATCGCTCGTGCTGATCGCTCGTGCTGATCGCTCGTCCTACGTCTCGATCTCATACATCATTGTCAGAGTACGTGTAGTAGACTATTCTCTTCTTCACTTCGACCAGGATTGAAGCCCTCAAAAATTACAGAGAATGCGAAAAGAGACGATGAGACTGAGGATGCTACTTTGTTCCGACTGCGTAGCATACGTTTGGGAGTTGACGGCGAACTTTTTGAAGCATACCAGACGCATTTGTAACGCAATTGCAAATTATGAGCGATCCTTTGCTTCATCAGTCATGGTTGATGGATTACCCAGTTCACACTGTCAAGAAAGATCCCATTCACATGAAGTGTAGGTACAAGCGGTAGCACAATACCCTCTACTAACTTTTCCCAGAACTGTAATCTGTGCAATTGATATTCAACACGGTCGCCTTCTCCATCACAGATACATAACCCTTTTTGTCTAGTTTGGCAGGTGACAGCGGTAGTCCTGCGGCGGAGACAGGCGCAAAGGAGTGATGCATGCGTGCGCCATGCTATCTTTCCAAGGCCGTTCACGGCTGCCTTCACCCGCGTTGAGACGAGAGAGCAAAGGCGGCTGCTAAATCATTTCTTGTATTTTGGATTGTGCGCGCCATGCGGCGTGCTCACGTCAACCGCCCAGCTGATGCTCCAGTATCGTACCAACGTCCAGCGAGATCGCGTCTTGGCTATCAAAGAGGAATGTCTGTTGGTACAACAGGCATTCTTATCTACTGTACATCTATGTAGCTGGTGCCCACGGCGAGGATAGCGTTCTCTTTTCTATAGTTATCTGCGTATTTACCAAGGGTCTGAAATGTGCTCTGGATACAACCGACACTCCAAGACAACCCAAGAGCGCACACCCACCCGCATAATTATACAAGAGTCCACGAGGTAGCGTTCTCGCTAGCGAGGGGTAAGGCCGCCCCTTCGGAAATGTCATCGGAGCCAGAAGAAGGCACATCAAACTCATGTTGAACCATATCCATTTCTTCCTCTCCACCACTAGCCTCGCCCCCAACTCCACGACATCAAGCACATCCTCAACAGCACTGCTCTCGTGAACTTGCTTGCCATCTATTTGACCTTCATCACAAACGAGTTCTTTACCCTTGTAGTTTTACAACTCTGCAACCACCTCGCAGTAGAAAGAAACTCAAATCACTCTATGTTACATAATCGCGCAAGATTCCACTAGATGAGAGAACGAAACAGACGCCTCTTCAGAACTCTCACTTGAGCTATTTGAAGATTCAAGTAAGTTAAGTTGTGTCACATGGTCCTGAGCCGGTCTAGCCGTTTCTACTGACTGTATGCATTCGTCCATATGCTCAACAACATGGCTTCCTGGCACTTCATACAATTCCCTTTGCCCCTCCTCCTTTGCTTGCAGACCCATGCTTCCATCATTATCATCGTTCTCTGCCGTCTGTACTTCAACATCGTTGCTTCCCACGTCTTCGTCTTCAACTTCGTTATCGAACACCCCACTATCACATGATAACCCGGCGCGGATGTTGGGAATTTCGGATGCCATCTGCACATCGAGTCTATCGTCCAAAAACTCCTCACCTGACCGAGATTCGAATAGCGATACAATCCTTTCTACACGCCCAGACATGTGTTTTGAAAGATCCTGTAACGAGTGTAGTCCCGGTTGCTCACCCACTTCCACTTCCGGCGCCGACTCGACTCTGAGCAGTTTCGAGACACTCTCCACGCTCCGCTTCGGTCCTTGCGGGGCAGAAAGTACCGCCGACACTTTCAGCATCGAGGATACTTTGCGAATGGCAATTTTGTCCGGCACAGTGGATGAGTTCTTATCAGAGAGCGTGCCTTCCTCTTCCATTTCTTTGAGCGAATCATGAGCTGGCGGTGCACGGCAAGTGCTAGCGGTACAGTCATGACTTGTATTCTTCTCTAGATGCGCTTTTCTGTCTTGCGATTCTCTGGTGCTTCCAATATGTTCTTCACCGTCATGCAAACTTGGTTTCGGGTACTCCCGAACGAAAACAACCTTATCAGGTACAGATGTATCTTCCTCGAATAGGCTCCTCAGTTTCTTCACGTCTCCGACTTGAACGCCATTGACGCCATTCTGTTCGTCAGTATCCGCAGAATTAATCTCGCCCAAGACCATTACCTCGTCATTTTCATCTGTAGAACCATTCGAGCCAAAACGAGAAGCTTCATTGCCGGGCGTGCAATTGTCCTTGGCCTTCTCTTCCCCAATATATGCCGCAGAGCTATGTTCGTCATACTCTTCTCCAGAATCATTTAGGCCTACAACCGGAGCTTGGCATTCACGGGAAGCCCTGTCCGTAATGGTCCCATGATGACTTGTTTGCGACTCAGTTTCTTTGAAAACGAAGCTGCCCGTCGATCGCAGCTTCGCCAGAGTCCGCACTACCATTCCTTTTTGCACCATCGACAAGTCATCCCCACTGCTCACCTTGCTTTCCACGCGATGTGGAGTGTCGTCGGCCACACTTCCTAAGGGTTCATGGGTTTGCAGCACTTCCGCGTCAGTATCCTGCCCAACAATACGATCGTTACACTCCCGCTCTGCTGACGCTTTGGCTGCCAGAATATCTGTGCTCTCAACACGACCACCATCACTGAGTTGTCGTTGATTCCCAGAAGATAGCGGCGGAGCAGTGTCGATCGTTGCAGCACTGGCGTCCTCGAGCTCACTGCTGTCTGAGGTGAGTGTGCTTTGTGTACCAAAACAGTGCTTTGGAAAGGGTAGTTTCCGGAGAAACCTTCGGACCTTCCTGCTGAGATAGCTCATGCGAGTGGACCGAACTGTACGAGCATGACGATTCTTTGCATTCTTCATCGCTTTTCCTGGTTGGTTTGAACTTTCTTCTCCCGTGGACGTCGCTGCATTTAACACACATTGGTCGCCACGTCCATAAACATCACAGTCGATATAGTCCCCATCCTTCACGTTCTTACGGAATTCATTCATAGCCTTTAGCCTTTCCGTCTCTTGTGCTTTGGTCTCCGGTACGGCAACACATTCAGGCGCTTTCTGTTCCATACGATTTATGTTTCCCATCATCTTGGTGTTTGACTATGAATAAGACTGCTGCTTAACACCAGAAGCTTCCTTCTGCTACACTCGGTTCAGAAGTTTGAAGTACCTGTATTGCGAGGAAGTCTGGCAGCTGGAACTTTCGAGCAGCCTTTCCGTCGCATGAAGTCCCCTTTTATACCGAACTGCGCATCCCAGCAAAATGTTTTCATGTTCCGTACAAGTGCCCTATATTGCTTGTTATACATGAAACATTTATGACGTCAAATGGAAAACAGCCACGAAACAGCCGTACTAGCAACCACGTAGTACTCATCTGGATTCCTGAGGTTCTCTTACAACTCTGCCCCGCATCCTCTCCCGGTTGGATCCAGTGTTTGAACTATCCGAAGCACATTTCTTGGTATTAGACGATAATCAACATGAAAGTGGGTTCCCAATATCATGGGATTTTTGATCATTATCGTCTACAACGCTCCAAGTAATCGTCGCGAGCTAATCGTCTGCCCCCACTACTCCCCCGCAAAAGCAACAGACATGAAACAATAAATCATGTTCTGCAATCTCCAATTGCACTCCATAATCTACACTCCACGAAACCAACTCATGACGAATATCAGATACTTTCCCGAGTTCATCGCCCAATCTAAAGCACACGTCTGCAGCCGGTTGTTCACACATATTCTCCGTTTGATCTGGCTCAGGGCCCTCTGTCACTGAGAATATCAGGACCTGAAGGTCTACAGCATATGTAGCACGACGTGCTCCCATATCTCAGTTTTCGGTCGTTCTAAAGGGTTTTCTGGGTTTCCATAAGCAAGACTTAGCAGCATAAAGCTCCTCAAATTCATTCTTTGACGATGACACTCAGCATGATCGCGTTCTCCACCACCTGTATATCACTCTTGTTGTCTTTGTGAGCAGGAGATAGCCTTTGCACTGCGCCGGGGACAGGTGCAACGGCGAGTTGTATGTGCGCGCCATGGTGGACTTGCGGAGACAGAGATCTCGGAGAAAGTCGAATGGTGGAACGAGAGCCACTCTCTCTCCTACATTTTGTAGTCTGCAGCGAAGAGGGACAGCGACCAAAATCCATTCCGAGCTAGCTGAAAGCCATTCCGAGCTGGCTTTCAGCTGAGGTCGGTCACCCGTTGACAGGCCGGAGCAACAAATAGATAAACTTTATCTTACATCGACACCCGCATCTGTTCTGGCTACCAGCGGTACACTGTGTGCCACGCGCCGTTGCACCCCAACAGCGCAGTTGAACAGCTGGCGACAGTGGCCAGCAATGGCCCATCGCCGATGGCACAACAATGATGCACCGCGGATCACGAGTCGTGATCATCGATGAATCACCGTCGACGGTGATGCGTCGGCAGATCGGATTCTGAGATGTGGGAAGGATCGTTGAACGTTCGACGCCTACTTATTTACAAGCAAAGGTACCCCACTCCAACGTTTCAAACACCTTTTTAACTCTACGAAGGTACAACTCCGCTGCTCGCAAACATGGTGCACAGGGCCCTACATAATCGTGCAGGAGTCCACTAAATGAGAGAAGGGCACAGACGCCTCTTCCGAACTGCCACTTGAGCTAGACAAAAACTCATAGGCTTCCAATGGTGCTACATTCACCTCTTCATCTACGGGTGGCCTTGTAATTGTCCTCGACTCCCCGCAGTCGTTCTCATCTTCGCCAACACACGTCCCTCGAACCTCATTCGTTTTTCTTTGACATTCTTCCTTTTCCTGCAGGGTCGGCTTTCCAATACTGTCATCCACTTGTGCCGCTGATACTTCCACATCAATGTTTCTTACGTCTTTATCTTCAACTTCATTATCAAACACCCCACTATCGCAGGACAGTCCAGCGTGGATGTTATGGCTTTCGGAGTTCGTCTCCACTTCAGGTCCATTACCGGGAAACTCTTCACTTGACTGAGATTCAAATACCGAGATCATTCGTTCTACATTCCCTGACAAATGTTTTGAAAGTTCCTGTAATGATTCAAGTGCTGGATGTTTATATACTCTTATTTCTGGCGCTGGCTCGGCTTTAAGCATTTTCATGACACCATCTACGCTCCGGTTTGACATCTGAGCTGAAGGTAGTGCCGTCACTTTCATTAGGGCCGAAGAAAGATACTTTGCGAACGGTAATTTCGTTGGGCACAGTAGACATGCTCTGATCAAGGACCTTTTCCTCCTCTTCTATGTCTCCAACTGAATTAAAAGCCGGTGATGCACAGTGAATTCCGGCGTCACCGTCCTGGTTTGTATCCTTCTTCTTCAAACGCCGTTCACCATCTTGACGTTCGCTTGCGCTTCCAATACATGCTACACCGCGATGAGAAGTGGATTTCGAGGATTTTGGAACGACGACTACTTTATCAAGTCCTGAAATCTCTTCCTCAAACAAGCTCCGTAGTTGCTTCACGTCTCTGGTTTGAACTTCAGTTGAGAAGGCATTCTGTACGCACGTAACCGCACAATCCTTCATGTCGGACACATCTACTTCGTCCTGTTCATCTGCGAAATCTTTCGAGCCCAAACGAGAAGCTTCATGGATGAGCGTGTAACTCTTCTTGGCATTTTCTTCCCCATTACATGCTCCAGAGCGAGGTTCATCAAAATCTTCTCCAGAATAATTTGAGCCTACAACCGGAGCCTGGTCTTCACGGAAACCAACATCAGTAGATTTCTCATGATGACTTGTTTTTGAACCAACCTCTTTGAAAACGAAGCTACCCGTCGATCGCAACTTCGCCACAGTCCGCACTACCATACCTTTTTTGACCATCGACAAGTCATCCCCACTGCTCACCTTGCTTTTCACGCGATGCGGAGTGTCTTCGGCCACACTGCTTGAGGGTTCATGAATTTGCAGCACTCCTGCGTTAGTATCCTGCCCAACCATGCGATCATTACACTCCTTCTCTGCCGACGCTTTGGCTCCCAGAATATCTGCGCTCACAACACGACCGCCATCACTGAGTTGTCGTTGATTCTCAGGAGACGGTAGCGGAGCAGTGTCGATCGTTACAGCACTGGCGTCCTCAAGCTCACTGCTGTCTGAGGTGAGTGTGCTTTGTGTACCAAAACAGTCCTTTCGAAAGGCCAGTTTCTGGAGAAAACTTCAGACCTTCTTGCTGAGATAGCTCATGCGAGTGGACCGAACTGTACGAGCATGACGATTTTTTGCATTCTTCATTGCTTTTCCTGGTTGCTTCGAACTTTCTTCCCCCGTGGACGTAGCTGCAATTAACACACGTTGGTCGCCACGTCCATAAACATCACAGTCGATATAATCCCCATCCTTCATGTTCTTCCGGAATTCATTGATAGCATTTAGCCTTTCCGTCTCTTGTGCTTTGGACTCCAGTACATCGACACATTCGGGCGCTTTCTGTTCCATACAAATTATGTCTTCCATCTTCTTGGTGTTTGGCTATGTATAAGACTGCTGTTTAACACCAGAAGCTTCCTTCTGCTACACTTGTTTGAGAATTTTGAGGTACCTGTATTGCGAGGAAGTCTGGCGGCCGGAACCATCGAGCAGCGTTTCCGTCTCACGAAGTCCCCTTTTATACCGAACTGCATTCCCCAGTGAAATTTCCTCCCGTCACATCCAAAAGGACTCTCCTGCAAGGAATAGAATAAATACTTTCTCCGTCAAATGCGAAGCCTACACGAAGTAGTGGTAACAGTAACCAGGTAGTATCTATCCGAACTTCTGAGATTCTTTCGCACCTCCCCTGACATCATCTCCTGCTTTGAACCATTCGTTAAACTATTCCGTGATATTTTCTTAGCATTGCATGATAATGAAGTGCACACACAGTATACATCAAACGCTTGTTAGTGAATAGTTTCCAAAATGGTCCCAACGTAGAGAACATTGCATCGTCGTAAGCTCAATGCCAAGCTCTAATGCGCTCCCACGAAATTCTTACTTCTCAATTCATATACACAAGCGTATTGTTTGTATTCCATTACATCTTTACCCATTTCTTAGCATTCCACATTGGGCGATAGTGGAAGTGAACGCTTAATATCGTGTCGTTTTGTGTCAATAACGTCTCCACCGACCCCCAATGTTAGGTGAAGTCTACCAGGCGCAAGCTACCTCGTAAATGCTTGGCTCGATTACTTTCTCAGCGTCTTCTTACTCTTCACTTCATATACACAAGCATGATGTATGTATTCAGTTTCTCCTCAACTCACACAGGTTCTGAAGACCAGAATAGGTTGATTACTTATGAATCGCATTGCATACTCAACACTGCAACGAACCCGACTCATAATGAATACCAAGGCGTTCTATTACTGAATGCATCCAGTTCTCAAGGTTGATAGTAGCAGTAGCAGGGCTTGCACAGGTTGGTCGGCGTTCCTTCTTCCTGCTCATTTGTCCTTGTCGTTCGTCATGGTCGCGTGTCCTGGTCGCTGGTCCTTATCGCTCGTCCTGATCGCTCGTCTTGATCGCTCGTCCTGATCGCTCGTCCTGATCGCTCGTCCTGATCGCTCGTCCTACGTCTCGATCTCATACATCATTGTCAGAGTACGTGTAGTAGACTATTCTCTTCTTCACTTCGACCAGGATTGAAGCCCTCAAAAATTACAGAGAATGCGAAAAGAGACGATGAGACTGAGGATGCTACTTTGTTCCGACTGCGTAGCATACGTTTGGGAGTTGACGGCGAACTTTTTGAAGCATACCAGACGCATTTGTAACGCAATTGCAAATTATGAGCGATCCTTTGCTTCATCAGTCATGGTTGATGGATTACCCAGTTCACACTGTCAAGAAAGATCCCATTCACATGAAGTGTAGGTACAAGCGGTAGCACAATACCCTCTACTAACTTTTCCCAGAACTGTAATCTGTGCAATTGATATTCAACACGGTCGCCTTCTCCATCACAGATACATAACCCTTTTTGTCTAGTTTGGCAGGTGACAGCGGTAGTCCTGCGGCGGAGACAGGCGCAAAGGAGTGGTGCATGCGTGCGCCATGCTATCTTTCCAAGGCCGTTCACGGCTGCCTTCATCCGCGTTGAGACGAGAGAGCAAAGGCGGCTGCTAAATGGTTTCTTGTATTTTGGATTGTGCGCGCCATGCGGCGTGCTCACGTCAACCGCCCAGCTGATGCTCCAATATCGTACCAACGTCCAGCGAGATCGCGTCTTGGCTATCAAAGAGGAATGTCTGTTGGTACAACAGGCATTCTTATCTACTGTACATCTATGTAGCTGGTGCCCACGGCGAGGATAGCGTTCTCTTTTCTATAGTTATCTGCGTATTTACCAAGGGTCTGAAATGTGCTCTGGATACAACCGACACTCCAAGACAACCCAAGAGCGCACACCCACCCGCATAATTATACAAGAGTCCACGAGGTAGCGTTCTCGCTAGCGAGGGGTAAGGCCGCCCCTTCGGAACTGTCATCGGAGCCAGAAGAAGGCACATCAAACTCATGTTGAACCATATCCATTTCTTCCTCTCCACCACTAGCCTCGCCCCCGACTCCACGACATCAAGCACATCCTCAACAGCACTGCTCTCGTGAACTTGCTTGCCATCTATTTGACCTTCATCACAAACGAGTTCTTTACCTTTGTAGTTTTACAACTCTGCAACCACCTCGCAGTAGAAAGAAACTCAAATCACTCTATTTTACATAATCGCGCAAGATTCCACTAGATGAGAGAACGAAACAGACGCCTCTTCAGAACTCTCACTTGAGCGATTTGAAGATTCAAGCAAGTTAAGTTGTGTCACATGGTCCTGAGCCGGTCTAGCCGTTTCTACTGACTCTATGCATTCGTCCATATGCTCAACAACATGGCTCCCTGGCACTTCATACAATTCCCTTTGCCCCTCCTCCTTTGCTTGCAGACCCATGCTTCCATCATTATCATCGTTCTCTGCCGTCTGTACTTCAACATCGTTGCTTCCCACGTCTTCGTCTTCAACTTCGTTATCGAATACCCCACTATCACATGATAACCCGGCGCGGATGTTGGGAATTTCGGATGCCATCTGCACATCGAGTCTATCGTCCAAAAACTCCTCACCTGACCGAGATTCGAATAGCGATACAATCCTTTCTACACGCCCAGACATGTGTTTTGAAAGATCCTGTAACGAGTGTAGTCCCGGTTGCTCACCCACTTCCACTTCCGGCGCCGACTCGACTCTGAGCAGTTTCGAGACACTCTCCACGCTCCGCTTCGGTCCTTGCGGGGCAGAAAGTACCGCCGACACTTTCAGCATCGAGGATACTTTGCGAATGGCAATTTTGTCCGGCACAGCGGATGAGTTCTTATCAGAGAGCGTGCCTTCCTCTTCCATTTCTTTGAGCGAATCATGAGCTGGCGGTGCACGGCAAGTGCTAGCGGTACAGTCATGACTTGTATTCTTCTCTAGATGCGCTTTTCTGTCTTGCGATTCTCTGGTGCTTCCAATATGTTCTTCACCGTCATGCAAACTTGGTTTCGGGTACTCCCGAACGAAAACAACCTTATCAGGTACAGATGTATCTTCCTCGAATAGGCTCCTCAGTTTCTTCACGTCTCCGACTTGAACGCCATTGACGCCATTCTGTTCGTCAGTATCCGCAGAATTAATCTCGCCCAAGACCATTACTTCGTCATTTTCATCTGTAGAACCATTCGAGCCCAAACGAGAAGCTTCATTGCCGGGCGTGCAATTGTCCTTGGCCTTCTCTTCCCCAATATATGCCGCAGAGCTATGTTCGTCATACTCTTCTCCAGAATCATTTAGGCCTACAACCGGAGCTTGGCATTCACGGGAAGCCCTGTCCGTAATGGTCCCATGATGACTTGTTTGCGACTCAGTTTCTTTGAAAACGAAGCTGCCCGTCGATCGCAGCTTCGCCAGAGTCCGCACTACCATTCCTTTTTGCACCATCGACAAGTCATCCCCACTGCTCACCTTGCTTTCCACGCGATGTGGAGTGTCGTCGGCCACACTTCTTAAGGGTTCATGGGTTTGCAGCACCCCTGCGTTAGTATCCTGCCCAACAATACGATCGTTACACTCCCTCTCTGCCGACGCCTTGACTGTCAGAATATCTGTGCTCTCAACACGACCACCATCACTGAGTTGTCGTTGATTCCCAGAAGATAGCAGCGGAGCAGTGTCGATCGTTGCAGCACTGGCGTCCTCATGCTCACTGCTGTCTGCGACGAGTGAGCTTTGTGTACCAAAACAGTTCTTTGGAAAGGGCAGTTTCCGGAGTAAACTTCGGATCTTCCTGCTAAGATAGCTCATGCGAATGGACCGAACTGTACGAGCATGACGATTCTTTGCATTCTTCATCGCTTTTCCTGGTTGCTTCGAACTTTCTTCCCCCGTGGACGTAGCTGCATTTAACACACGTTGGTCGCCACGTCCATAAACATCACAGTCGATATAATCCCCATCCTTCACGTTCTTACGGAATTCATTGATAGCCTTTAGCCTTTCCGTCTCTTGTGCTTTGGACTCCGGTACATCGACACATTCGGGCGCCTTCTGTTCCATACGATTCATGTCTTCCATCTTCTTTTTGTTTGACTACGTAGAAGTCTGCTGTTTAACACCAGACGCTTCCTTCGGCTACACTCGTTTCAGAATTTTGAGGTACCTGTATTGCGAGGAAGTCTGGCGGCCGGAACCATCGAGCAGCGTTTCCGTCTCACAAAGTCCCCTTTTATACCGAACTGCATCCCCCAGTGAAATTTTCTCCCGTCACATACAAGAGCACTTTCCTGCAAGGAATAGAATAAATACTCTCTCCGTCAAATGCGAGGCCTACACGAAATAGTGGTAACAGTAACCAGGTAGTATCCATCCGAACTTTTGAGATTCTTTCGCACCTTCCCTGACATCCTCTCCCGCTTTGAACCATTCGTTAAACTATTCCGTGATATTTTCTTAGCATTGCATGATAATGAAGTGCACACACAGTATACATCAAACGCTTGTTAGTGAATAGTTTCCAAAATGGTCCCAACGTAGAGAACATTGCATCGTCGTAAGCTCAATGCCAAGCTCTAATGCGCTCCCACGAAATTCTTACTTCTCAATTCATATACACAAGCGTATTGTTTGTGTTCCATTACATCTTTACCCATTTCTTGGCATTCTTCATTGGGCGACAGTGCTTAATATCGTGTCGTTTTGTGTCAATAACGTCTCCACCGACCCCCAATGTTAGGTGAAGTCTACAAGGCTCAAGCTACCTTGTCAATGCCTGGCTCGATTATTTTCTCAGCGTCTTCTTACTCTTCACTTCATATACACAAGCATGATGTATGTATTCAGTTTCTCCTCAACTCACACAGGTTCTGGACACCAGAATAGGTTGATTACTTATGAATCATTGCATAATCAACACTGCAACGAACCCGACTCATAATGAATACCAAGGCGCTCTATTAGAGGATGCATCAAGTTCTCAAGGTCGATAGTAGCAGTAGCAGGGCTCGCACAGGTTGGTCGGCGTTCCTTCTTCCTGCTCATTTGTCCTTGTCGTTCGTCCTGGTCGTGTGTCTTGGTCGTTGGTTCTTATCGCTGGTCCTGATCGCTGGTCCTGATCGCTCTTCTTGATCGCTGGTCCTGATCGCTCGTGCTGATCGCTCGTCCTACGCCTCGATCTCATACATCATTGTCACAGTACGTGTAGTAGACTATTCTCTTCTTCACTTTGATCAAAATTGAATCCCTCAAGAATTATAGAGAATGCAAAAATAGACGATGAGACAGAGAATGCTACTTTTGTTCCGACTGCGTAGTATAGGTTTGGGAGTTGACAGCAAACTTTATGAAGCATACCAGACGCATTTGTTACGCAATCGCAAATTATGAGCGATCCTTTGCTTCATGGTTGATGTATTACACAGTTCACACTGTCAAGAAAGATCCCATTCACGTGCAGTGTACAAGCGGTAGCACAATACCCTCTACTAAGTTTAGTAGTACTAACTTTTCCCAGAACTTTAATCTGTGCATTTGATATTCAACACGGTCGCCTTCTCCATCACAGATACATAACCCTTTTTGTCTAGTTTGGCAAGTGACAGCGGTAGTCCTGCGGCGGAGACGGGCGCGAAGGAGTGGTGCATGCGTGCGCCATGCTATCTTTCCAAGGCCGTTCACGGCTGCCTTCACCCGCGTTGAGACGACAGAGCAAAGGCGGCTGCTAAATGGTTTCTTGTGTTTTGGGGTGTGCGCGCCATGCGACGTGCTGACGTCAACCGCGCAGCTGGTGCTCCAATATCGTACCAACGTCCAGCGAGATCGCGTCTTGGGTATTATATATCAAAGGGGAATGTCTGTTGTTACAACAGGCATTCTTATCTACTGTACGACGGTACATGTACGTCTGACAAACGTTGATAAAAGGCTTCAACCAGATAGGAAGCGCCGCATCTTCCAGTCAAAGTTTGCAAAACACTTTGAATCTTTTTCGAGTTGAGCTATAACTCTTTTAAGAAACTTTATTTCAAATAGCATCTGTAAGCGGCAGTTTCCCTCATCGAGAGGCTGCAATCTGCATACCGAAGGTAGAAGTTCGCTTTCGACCGCAACTCTTTTTGTTACAATAGCACAAAAGATTCCGAAATTGGCAGAAGTGCGGATAACATCGCTTCCTAGTAGGTATCCTATCCCGGTTTCCAAACGGATCAGCAGCAACAAGCTCAGCACCGCCGTTCACATCGCTGAGCTCAGTTCGTGCGCCGCTGTGTTTCGTGCTAGCTCGGAAGCAGAAGCTCTGTTTCACATCGCTCATAGCCATCATTTGCAATTCCGCTTCGCTTCCACTCTGAGACGCGGCTGCGATCCATTTACTTCGAATGGAGAACGTGGAATCACCGTGTGCATCCAGGAACAAAAACTCTCTGCTTCCATTTTGGAGGCCATCACAAACCACTGCGTGTCCGCTGTCCATCACACATCGTCCTTTTTCACTACAAACCGCAACCTCTGCTCTCGAAGCGCACATGCAGCAGATATATACGACAAACAAGCAGAGAAGAAACATTGCTCTCGGTGAATGACCAAACAGTGGCGTCTGTGATCTCATAAACTCGATACCAGGCTCTAGAATAGAACTCAATGCCACCTGAGTTCCCTCTTTTGTACTAACTCAAGGCCCGCAAAGTTGGTTTCTGACTATTCCATTCCATCAATTCTCCGGTGAAAGTACTTTGGTTGCATAATCTGTATGATAGGAAAGTGATCAGATGTCCTTTCGTGAAGGAAGAGTAGGCCATATGGTATCCCTTGATATATCCTACTACGCGTCGATACTAGAGCCTTAGTTGAATGTAAGAGCACACCTGAACTAGCTTGCAGAGCCATAAGAAGAGGTGAGTTTCCTATTACTTGGCTGCGAGTGATGAATTTGTTATTCGCCTTATCTTCGACCTTCGGGATGCGAAATCAAAGTGTGCCATGATTTTTCGTTTTCGCACCTCACCTTCCACCTCTCGCCCCCTTGTTGTCGGTTGATGTTGTGCAGCAAGGTAAATAGCTCCCCCCTCCGATTTCTGGCGTCTATCTGAATGACATGATCGGGTTCTAAGATACAACGTTATACTGTGTAATCATCGTGCGCAGTAAACTTGCGGTAATAATTGCATATGCCAAATTGCCATATGCTACATACTGTGCTACACGAATGTACATAGTAGATATACAGTACGGAGTGATTGAGGAATTTAGGGTTCGGATGGATAGCGCCTTCTGATTGAAGTACACCTTTATATGGTGTCGCAGTACTGAAATAGGGAAAGAGAATGCATAATAAATAGAACGTCTCGTCATCATATCAGATGATGATGATCGTACAATTAGTCGTGTAGATACCATGGGTCAAAACGTGTTTTAGTGCTAAAGGACCGGACATGTGATCCGGAAACTCGGCACTCATCATATTCAGGCCTGACAGACAGAGATCCATGCAAAAGAATTTCTTGTTCATATCGGTAGATTATTGGCGCGTTCTATTCTCTAGAACGACAGTACCAACAAACCTTGCAGGTTTCGATGTACCATCTTTGGGACCTAAACGAAAACCTTGCTCTTCTATGTCAAAGACGATCTTCATGCCTTAGGCCCTTCAGCAGTGTGCTCATGCGTAGGTAGCAGCGCCACTGGTGTGCCTGAAGCGCTTAGTTTTTTACCCTCTCTGCTTATTTCCACCTTGACATTCTTCGATAGAAAACTACCCTCATAGTTTTCAATCCAGAAAACGGGGTCACTCAAATTGACAAGATCTCGTTTTCGTGATAGGCAAACGGTCCATGCCAAAGTAAGAAGCAGTACAACCCAGATTGTTGAAAAAATGGAAATTACATACACTGGAACGTTGGTGCCTTCCTTCGTGCCGACTTGAAAAGTACACTCTCTTTGCACGATCTTGGTGAACGATACCCTTCTCAGGGCTGAATCATCTGCCATGACCACGTCAGACAGGTAGATTTGCAGTACACTTCTAACGACTTCGCGAATGAAAGATGTGGATGCATTATAGTTCAACTTAGTTGGTAGGAATTCTTGCTCTATTTCAAGGGTTTCAGCATCATCATCTGAATGAACAGTTGTGCTCAGAAACAAAATACCATCTACATAATCATAGAACACACATACAGGGGAGAATTCCTTAAGTCCAACGATAGGCCGTTCTGTACATTCCTTCTTTTGATTTGACAGAAATTTCGTCACTGTTTGGGAAATATTAAAACTGTACAAGGAAGTATCAGAGCAAGACACATTGGATGACACCAAGCTAAAGTTTCCCAGAGCCTGAAAAGACGAAGTTCCGTTCCAAGTTCGACACTTGGACAAGATTACATCCGCCTCCTGGGTGTGAGCTTCGCTATCTTCTTGTTTGCTAACATTTTCCGAACGTGGAACCAAAGACACGCATTTATGCTTCCGAGAAAGTTTCTCGAACGCTGTGTCTGAAGAGAATGAGAACAGTGCTTCCAAGCCCACGAACCCAAGCATCAATACCAGTGCAAGATATCTCAATCGCCCTCGGTGGCGAGGAAGGGAAACTGAGCCCCCATTTTGAAGTACACCCGTTTCATAAAAGCGGAGAAAAATATAGAGAACAGAAACTGCAATCAGCTCAGCGGCTACGAGAACAAAAGTAACAATAAGAGCTATCGGCAGAGCGTTGAGTGAGATGAATACCATATTGGATGACAAATAGAGAGCGTAACCAGGAAACAAACTGACGCCAACTTGAAAGTGAGCGGACAGTCTCCGCGCATCAGCACACCCGATAGCAACTCATTCGAGCACAATAATGTATTGTTTCGACGGTTTCAGAGCTATGTTTTGTGCGCAGAGTAAAATTGGCACATTGCCAGCTCGGGGAGATGTGTCTTCACTGCAATCTTACTTCTTCGAGCACACGCGGAGAAGAGGCTTTTCATCCGAAGCATCGAGAATGAATTTGCACCTCATGACCATGATGCAACCGTGATGAATGGACGACTCATCGAGGCGTGAGAACAGTACGCAAAGCCTTCAGGGAAGCCCCGCCCCATCAGTAAGGAATGCCAATGTCGCCTACATGCAGCGAAGTGCTACCATAAACAAATCCATCAAAGGAAATGGGACAAGCTGACGAGTTCTACACGTCTCGGGCTTCGTGCAGCTCGTTTATCTTCGGTTTGCCAGGAACGCTGGAGCGAACGTGGCCACAGTGTGCAGAATGCTTGCGATGATACAGATATGACGTTGACAACTTGTACGTTTTCAGGAAACAGGATTTTGGTTATTGCATAGTGGTTGCAAGTTGCAACGTAGATACTGTATCATGAGAACACAACATCATGTTGGAGGACAGGCCATTGATGGGACTTGGGAGACCAGTACAGTAACCATTTTTTGTACAGTAAGTTGTTGATACACCGTAGCAGCAAGGTGATGCTACCCCTGTAATCCGCAGTGGTTTGCTGAAGGAGAAATAGGACACCCACGCAAGCGCAGAAATGCGAACATGCGACCTACGCACATTCGAATTGAATTCGAACTGTCTGCCACCTACAAGCTGTAGGCGGCAGCGAGAAAAAGTACTATACATATCTACAGCGTATCTACCGTCGTTGCTGCACTGACGCCTTTACCTATCTACACATGCATTGGGTGTGCAAGCCTACAAGGTCTGTTGTCCCTTTGCACCAAACGCTGCTTGCATCAGCTCGTGCCGTGCCAGTTTTGCGTCGTTTGCGGCGCCTTTCTCGTGCTGCCAACGCGTTGTCAACCGTCGCAACGCAAGTGTGCCATTCATCCACAACGCTTTCAACTCCCATTTTGTCGCACATGCATGCGCGCATCATCACAGCGCGCGGCAGCAGTTTTGGCAGCCTATTCATTCAATTGCCAAAACCCATTGCCAACCGTCGCAACCTCACCGAGTCTATGCTGAAACGTGCAGCAGAAGCACTCGTAGTGGTTTCCGGTTTGACGTCAAAATGTTTATGATACGCGTACCTCTCTCTCTCTCTCTCTCTCTCTCTCTCTCTCTCTCTCATTCCTGCATAGTGCAGAACGTCACGTTTGAAACAAACGTTCTCTCACTAGGAAAGCCAGTACTTTATCGGGCCACTTTCTAATGATATCAGCAACAACGAATCGCTGGCGTTCGCGCGGTGGAGGTAAGCATAAACGCCTTCACATCGTCCGTATTGGACACCTCAGTACAAAATGATGTACAGGGTACATCACTTTGAACACCCGCTCTGCAATCGCACACCAACCTCTTTCCAGATAAATGCGAACCCAGCGGATGTAGCCGAGACGTATGACCCACAAACAGCTGCAAAAGAGTACTTTCCGCTTGTGTGCGAGTTACATATCTCTCCATATCGGCTGCAAAGCACGATGCAGTCCATCCTACATTGTGTTGCACTGCCAACATTCACACATTGCATTTCGTACATTCCTGAACACCTTTTCAATTTGTTCGGCTATATACCAAGGTAGTAACCCTTACCTTGAAGGTACATACTTACCCCGCACTACTCACCTCAAAAGGCTGAGCACTACGCAAAGCATTTCCAACGCTTCTCCAGCTGCCGCATATCGCCACGCGCGCCAACAAACACCCTGCATCCTGCAACTGAGGCTGCATCATCCAGCCTGCATGAGATGGTGAGAACGAGCTGAGACACAAAATGTCAGCGAGAGCGCGAGATCCGGCAAAGAGAAGAAGAAAAAATAAAACATTCGGCACGGGGGATTCCAGACCGATCCCTCATGGCAAGTGCCGTTGCCTTGGGCGCTGGCATGACACGTGCTGATTCATCTTCGTGAATCCTACGTCGAGCCAGATCGCGTTCTAGAGTGTGTGGGAATGCCGGCTGTGGCTCACACTCGGGGGAGGCTAATCCGACTGTGTCAAACACTTCGTGCTCTTTTAATTCTACAAAGGTACAAAAGCGTTCTACAACCAAGTTGGGTGAACAAAAAAACCCCAAACACAATCAAGAGATGCGCACACCACCTTACATGATCATGCAAGCGTCTACTAAATGAGAGACAGATAAGGACGCCTCCTCGGAACTGTCACCGGAGCTAGAAGAAGATTCGTTGCTTTCATGCGGAGTCACATCCATATCTTCCTCTCGCACTAGCCCCGAAATTCCCGTCGACTCCAAGCCATCAACCATATACTCAATGATTCGGCTTTCGGGGACGGCATTTTCATTCCTCGCCACCGCATGCACAGCGTTAGTGCTCAAATCCCCGTTTTCACTTTCACTGTCAAGGAGCCCACTATCAAACGACAGCCCGCCGCGGATATTGGTGCTTTTCAACTCCACTTCCAATACATCACCACGTACCGTTGGTACCCCATCACCTGACCGCGAGTCAAATAGTGACACTATTCCTTTTACTCTCCCAGCCACATGTTTGGAAAGCTCTTGCAACGAGTCCAGAGCCGGTTGCTCACACGCACCTATAGCAGGCGCTGACTGGACACTAAGCATTCCCGGCACCCACTCCACTCTCTGGTTCGACAACTGTGGCGCTGAAACCAGTGCTCTCACTTTTGGTAACGAGGATACTCTGTGAACGACGATCCCAATGGGGACAGCAGATGAGCACTGTTCCGAGAGTGTGACTTCTTTCTTCAAGTCGTCCAATGAAGTATGAGCCGCTTGTGCGAGGCGAGTGTCGGTGTTGACGTCATAACTTGTGACCTTCTTCCCGACATGTGCTTTCTTGTCTTGGGATTCCTTCCCGCTTCCGACGGATCTTTCGCCATCATGCAGGGGTTTTTCTGACGATTCAAGCACCACAACTGCCACGTCTAGCTCGGAATTGTTATCCTCAAATGCGTTGTTTAGTTTCCTAAGATCTCCGGCTTCAACGTCAGCTGAAGATGTGTCCTGTACGTCTGTGTCCACAGAACCCCCCTCATCCACCACACCTACTTCTTCCTGCCCATCTGCACACCCACACGACCCCGAACGGGAAGCTTCTTGGGTGTGCGTACTCTCTTCCTTGGAACTTGGTTCTTCTTCCATCGGCGTCTCAAAGCGGTGCCCCTCAAGCGTTTCCATGGATCTTTTATGGCCTGCAAGGCTGCCTTTGTTTCCGTGCACATCCCTGTCCCTAGATTCTTCTTTTTGGCTCGCGTTCGAACTGGCCTGTTTGAAAACAAAGCTGCCTGTCGATCGCAGCTTTGCCAACGTCCGCACAACATTCCCCTCCTCCACAACCGATAGATCATCTCCGCTATTCACTTTGCTTTGAACTTGGTGTGGAGTTTCGTCCACCACCGTACAAAATGACCCCGTCTCTTCGGGCCCCTCCCCTGTTCGGTCCTGCCCAACATCCGACGAGTCGACCGCGAGTAAGTCGGCACTCGCATCAGCTCCCCCATCGCTTTGTTCTCGGTGGTTCTCAAGCTGCATTGGTGAGATTTCGGAAGTCACAGTATTTGTGGTTTCGACCTCATTACTGTCTGCTGCCACTGTGCTGTGGTTACCGAAACAGTCCATCGGGAAACGCAATTTCCTCAGAAAGCTTCGAATCTTCTCCCCGATGAGCCTCATCCGGGAGGACCCAACTTGTGTACGGTGACGGGCCTTTGCATGCTTCCGCAAGTTCCCCTGTTGGCCGGAATTTTCATCCCCATTGGTCCTCATTCCATTCAACACGCGATCGTCATCAGGTCCACAGCGATCGCAATCGATGCAATCCCCATGTTTCACGTTGTTCTTTAAATCATTGAGAGCCCTCAGTCTCTCTATCTCCTGTGGGTGGATTTTCACCACAATCCTACGCCCGTAGCTAACTTTTGTCGTATGAATCACGTTTTCCATTTCTTTCTTTGTTTGAGAACTAAAAAGACTGTTATTTCACACCAGAAGCTTCCTTCAGCTACACTCGGTTCAGAAGTTTGAAGTCCCTGTATTGCGAGGAAGTCTGGCAGCCGGAACTTTCGAGCAGCGTTTCCGTCGCATGAAGTCCCCTTTTATACCGAACTGCGCATCCCAGCAAAATGTTTTCATGTTCCGTACAAGTGCCCTATGTTGCTTGTTATACATGAAACACTTATGACGTCAAATGGAAAACAGCCACGAAACAGCCGTACTAGCAACCACGTAGTACTCATCTGGATTCCTGAGGTTCTCTTACAACTCTGCCCCGCATCCTCTCCCGGTTGGATCCAGTTTTTGAACTATCCGAAGCACATTTCTTGGTATTTGACGATAATCAACATCATGTTGAATGATGAAAGTGGGTTCCCAATATCATGGGATTTTTGATCATTATCGTCTACAACGCTCCAAGTAATCGTCGCGAGCTAATCGTCTGCCCCCACTACTCCCCCGCAAAAGCAGCAGACATGAAACAATAAATCATCTTCTGCAATCTCCAATCGCACCCCATAATCTACACTCCACGAAACCAACTCATGACGAATATCAGATACTTTCCCGAGTTTACGCCCAATCTAAAGCACACGTCTGCAGCCGGTTGTTCCCACATATTCTCCGTTTGAACTGGCTCAGGGCCCTCTGTCACTGAGAATATCAGGACCTGAAGGTCTACAGCATATGTAGCACGACGTGCTCACATATCTCAGTTTTCGGTCGTCCTAAAGGGTTTTCTGGGTTTCCATAAGCAAGAGTTAGCAGCATAAAGCTCCTCAAATTCATTCTTTGACGATGACACTCAGCATGATCGCGTCCTCCACCATCTGTATATCACTCTTGTTGTCTTTGTGAGCAGGAGATAGCCTTTGCACTGCGCCGGGGACAGGTGCAACGGCGAGTTGTATGTGCGCGCCATGGTGGACTTGCGGAGACCGAGATCTCGGAGAAAGTCGAGTGGTGGAACGAGAGCCACTCTCTCCTACATTTTGTAGTCTGCAGCGAAGAGGGACAGCGACCAAAATCCATTCCGAGCTGGCTTTCAGCTGAGGTCGGTCACCCGTTGACAGGCCGGAGCAACAAATAGATAAACTTTATCTTACATCGACACCCGCATCTGTTCTGGCTACCAGCGGTACAGTACCGTCGTACACTGTGTGCCACGCGCCGTTGCACCCCAACAGCGCAGTTGAACAGCTGGCGACAGTGGCCAGCAATGGCCCATCGCCGACGGCACAACAAGTGATGCACCGCGGATCACGAGTCGTGATCATCGATGAATCACCGTCGACGGTGATGCGTCGGCATATAGGATTCTGAGATGTGGGAAAGATCGTTGAACGTTCGACGCCTACTTATTTACAAGGAAACAAAGGTACCCCACTCCAACGTTTCAAACACCTTTTTAACTCTACGAAGGTACAACTCCGCTCCTCGCAAACATGGTGCACAGGGCCCTACATAATCGTGCAAGAGTCCACTAAATGAGAGAAGGGCACAGACGCCTCTTCCGAACTGCCACTTGAGCTAGACAAAAACTCATAGGCTTCCAATGGTGTTACATTCACCTCTCCATCTACGGGTGGCCTTGTAATTGTACACTTACATACCTCAAATGAGTCTAACACTTATGCTCGTTAATTCTACATTTCTGCAACTTCCAGACACAATCCCAAGTAGAGCGCAGACTACCCTACATATTCGAACAAGAGTTCCCGAGACGAGGGAAAGGCACAGAAGCCCTCTTCAGAACTGCCATCGAAGCTGGAAGACAATAATTTCATGCCACGACACATCAAAATTTCGTTCTGTCGCTAGCTTGCTTTCTTTTGTTTGGTTCAAGAGCACTCAAATGTGTATTGCTCTTTATGGCAATCCACATTCTGGTTGAACTACGGGACATAATCTCCAAGACTGACTTTGGCACTGTGACAACGTTCATTGTGCTTTACAACGGCTTCAAGCTGGAAGAAGCAGAGCGAACTAGAGCCGCTTTCGAGTTGTTTGTTGGAAACCTTGTGGAACGATACAATAGAAAGTTTGCCACAAGGTTCTTTCGGTCAGTTTGGAAGAAGTCGAGCAACAAGTGCTCGCAAAAGAATGCAGAGCAGAATAATAGGTCCCCGGAGTCGGAAACGAGGAGAAACAAGGGAAGAAGTGTAAGATTTGAGGGGACAATGACAAACGCAGAATGTGTGAGTCATCCGCATTGACGAAATACAAGAACAAAATTACTCGGGCTGGAAAACTTTGCGATGACGGCCACAGAGCTGCCGCTCTTGAGAAGGAAAGAACGAGGTATGAACAGTATGAGGAAGACAAGCGTTCTAGTTCTCTAGTAAGGAAATTAGAGACCAGTTGAATGTCTACCGCTTGAGACAAGGCCAGAGCAAAGGAGATTAATGGGGATTAATGCAGACTACCTGGCATGAGAAATACAAAGGTCATATGAGACCTACTGTACACACTATGTGCCTTTTCCTAGAAGAAACAACTTCCCTTTACTGTTATCAACTTGCGCCTTGCCGTTAAATTAAGCCATCTCTTGCGCATGCGGTCAACGACGAAAAAAGAAGCGCACATACCCTCCCAGTCAACTTTGATCAGAAGCTTTGGCTTATCTTTGGGGCGAGAGTCCCAGATGCTTTCTAATCTTCCGACCGACACCATATTCTCTCTTCAAAGTTTATCCAATTGGAGTTTCCTGAGCTAAAAGCTATGAATCTATGGACCTTAAACAATCGAAGCAACTTAAGTGATGGTAACAGCATAGCTTCCTGCGTAGCTCTGCCCACTTCAAATGCTAAGGCAGATCCAAGGGACCTCTTCATCAATGCATTACAATGGAAGATGCCCCCGCAACAAACCAACATATCCTCCAGGATGTTTTGTAAACCGGCAATACGCAACACTGTCACACTCGGTCGTAGACCTCTTGGATAGTTTCACCATAAGACACGAAGGTGATGTTCCGTCTCCCTTAGTAATCGGGGAGGGGAAGCTGGCACCTAGTAATATTGTGGGTAGGTGTTACACGTTGAAAGCTTCTCTGAAGATTCAGGTTGCCCCAGGTCCCCTTGCGATACGGAGTCCTACACATGTTCTCTCGCGCACAGACCTCATTCTGCATCCCGGCTCTTCCGCTTATCAAGGCACCTTTGTAATCGGAGCTCATGACACTTTTGAGAGAGATTTGTTGGGCTTGAGCTCTTACAGTCCCGAGTTTGGATTGTTTGAGATGGTAAGGGCTACTGTTCAGGTCTCCGGGGAACATGTGGTGTATGCACTTGTGGAACCGCAGCTACATTTGATCTTCGCCTTCATAATGAAAGGAAACGATCCACCTGTTTCCTTCAGGATAAGGGTACCCAGCTGATTTAGACTAAGGAGAAGAAGAAAAGAGTTTGGAATACTCGGACGGTGTGCCACCACACACATCACACCAGGGCTGCACGATGGTGTGGGGAATGACGCTTGACACAGATCATGTGCACAGCTTGGCGATACGTCGCATCTCTGTGACTGTGTTTTGCATGTCATAATCCTGCTGTATGCTGTAATAACTTGAACGCAAGACCTACAAGCATGCGATTGTGACATCGCCGTTGATGTGGTCAAGGTTGAAAAGTGGTTTGATTAGAACAAATGTGTCTAGCCGAATCTTCTGGATAGCACGAGCTAGAGATGGATTCGAATCAAGAGTACTTGGTATCTGTCGTAGAGCTGTTGAAAGCAAATTGCAGTTTAGTGACGGTATTAACGGCGCTATACGGGGTTTTGGAGCTCGACGTTATGCAATTCGAACCTATTCCGCCTCCTTTTGCACCGCTCTATGTGAAGAAATGCTCGCAAAACTCGTGCTTGGGGCCGCTGTGGCATCGGTAAATGGCAGAAGATGCGATCGTTGTTGCAATTGGGGTCACGTTGGGTGCTTTGAAGCGCAATGGTGCGTTGCGGAGCAATTGAATGTGTTGCCTGGAAACCTTGTCAGGTGTTGCTGGTCTGGGTTTGGAATGGGTATAAAAAGGAAGCGACATTGGAGTGAATCCGGCTTTTGCTTCCGCGTTGTCTCAGCCTTTGCTCATCAACTGCCTTTTTGAAGTAACTGAGACGTAAAACGTTTGAACACACATTCAAATCTATTATGGCTACCTCTTCCTCTTCATATGCCTTTGGAAACTTATTGATGGAAAATGTTCTGCAACACTATGAGGCGAACATGGAAGGCTTCAAGAGCGTGTTACGGGGATGCGGGCATATCCGCCACTTCGATGACGAGTTCACGAAGTACGAAGAAGATCTCTGGTACGGGGCTGTGTTTGTAGTTCCCGAGAGCTTTGGACCGCAATGGTCAAGCGAACTTAAGCGAAAGCAGGTGGACATGCTCACCCGCCGTGTGGGGCGTTACATTGGGGCCCATTTTGCCGATCTTGTGCAAAGGTCGACGCAGATACAAATGGCCTGGGAAAGCCTTATCGAAGAAGGCGCTGTCCAGGAGATATCCCCGACTTTTGGACTGCAGAATTTGTACCTGGAGGAAGATTCAGAGGAAGAGGATATAGACGTTGGGGTTACCCTTCCTCTAGAGTTCTCGGTAACGTGGGACGAAGACGCCCGCTGCTCTCTTTTGATGATAAATGGGAAGAGAGGGCAGCGGAGCGGAACAAACACGGATCTGGGGGCGTTTGCGGGAATGGTGGTAAAACAGGCGGTGGCACATGTAATGGAGGAGTGGGAGCGGCAGAATCCTGGTCTACAAAGGACTGCACGGAACATTGTGGGAGTCGCTCCCCTCCGAAGCAGCATGGGCAGCATGAGAGAAGCGCGTACTCCAGGCACGATATGGAGTCGGGCGCTGTTCTCACCGCCTTGGGAAACGTACTTGCGGGATGGGTGGAGGTCTACTCTAGTTTCCAGAGGTCTTCTGGATCTTTTGAAGGTCAGCAATTAGAGAAGGCTCCCCTACCAGAAGAGCCCGGTTTGCAGACTACAGGAATACTACATTTTCATTACAGCAAATGTTCTAAGGAAGATGCTGTTGACAAACAAAGGCTTGAAGCTATACAGGCTTTGAATTCATTACCGGTGGCAGACTGTGAGATATGGACAGATGGATCTGTTGGAAGTCCGGAAATGATAGACAGTTCTAAGCTACTGCAAGCTGCTGTCGAGTGAGATGAAGGCTGGTATGCTGGTTCGATTGAATATAGTGAAGAATTCGACTGGAACTGTAAAACGGTCAAGGACTTTCAAAAGAAGCATGGACGAGGACCGGATATGGTTATCAAGTATGGTGATCGTTTTGTGTTCGCATATGGAATACTACCAGGAGGAAGAGGAATTATAGATGAAGATGGCGACAAATTGGACATGAAGGTGCTTAAGATATCTTTAGTTGGTGGTGGTTCGTATGCGATGTAGTGGCGCTCTCTTCCACAGGCCGAGACAAAATTGGTACCAGCAGAAATCGGAGTATCTTCATTTATAGGGAAAGTAACAACGGCAAAGGCTGCAACTATGCGTGTGCTGCAAAATGTAAGAGTGGGTTGGAAAGGGGTTGTCACGAATAGTCAGTGATTCTCAAAGTGTCTTGGGAAACCTACAATCTCCAGTTCGAACAACAGTCGTACTCTGTACAGCAAACTTCAAAAGTACTATCAGAACTGGGTACATTATGCGCGGTACAAGTTCTTTGGGTACGGAGTCATTGTGGTATTCCGAGAAATGAGCTGGTGGATAACTTGGCAAAACAATCATTGAACAGTTTATTACAAGAACAGATAATGATCCCCATAGATATGGCAGAGGAGCGAAGGAGAGTGTCAGGGAAGTCCAATTCCACCCTGCTAACTTCGGAATTACCGAAGGGCTCTGAGGACATTCTTTCTCAGAGAGAAGCAGAAACCGTTTTGGCACTGATTTACATTATGTGGGACATACGCCACGTTTACTGTACATCCTCTAGGGTCTCATTCACTTGGAAAGAAGTTGATATGTGATTGTAGACCTGGGGTTCTGAACGACGTTGACCACAACTTTCTGCGATGCCCCAAGAGACCGTTTTCCAGGCGTTTATGTCTTCCTTCTCGCCACGAACGCCAAGGACAATCCGTTGCTGGTATAATTGGAAAGCGGCCCGCTAGAGTGTTGGCTTTCCTTGTGAGAGAGCGATTCTATGAACAGAAATGTTCCGCACTAAGTCAAAATTAAGCTAGTGCGCTCATAGAAAAGAGAGAAAGAGAGAGTCTTGTGTATAAAAATGAGTTTAGTATGTATTCCGTGACCCGCCTGGTTATAAAGGAATGTTTGGAATGGATATTATTAGCACTTGAATCCAACATTGAGAAGGAAACCAAACAAAGTTTTTGGTCAAGTAGTACGATCGAACATATCATCCCTCAATCACGCACAATAATCTTGTTGTTCGTCGCCATCCTTCAGCATTGCAATGATCGTCCCTTGCCGTCTAGGCGGAGGGTCTATTCCTTTTGAGGAGGGTATATGCCTTCTGTACGCACGCTTTTCTCGTAACTTGTGACTCGCACCGCGCTCTTGGTTCCATCTTCTCCATCATGTGACATCGATAGCAAGAGCACCGACAATTGTCAGTGCGGCGATAGCTACTGATTCGCGTTACTTCTATCGGTATCTGCTTTGGAACTGGCGTCACGTATGGGGTTCTTTCTCCGCGTTTAGCAACAACACTTTTTGGACGAAAGTTCGTTTTCTTGCGTTGGGAATTGTGTACGCTTTTCTTCTGGCACTCGGTCCCGTCTGGGCTTCGCACCTAAGGTGAATGTCACGCATAAGCTGTCCTTATTTCTGTACTATGAAGTCCGTAGAAGTAGCTTACGTTATTTTGCAACAGTAGACAGCCAAGGCGGACGTGTTTGGAGTTGTACTTTCTTATGGTGACTACTGTTCACGCTCCGACCACGTTCTATCCAATAGGACGTGGTAAAGGTTCGCCAGTCAACCTTTCGCCGTCACTCAGGGTTTGTGATACTGAGCTGTACAGCGGGGATGAAATGGGACGCATGCGTATCAGGATTGCTAATGAGCATCTTTTGTAGGTTTTCCGTGGGTCATCCAAGTGATGCAAGAACCATTAATATTGGCTACAATCATCCCGGTAGGTTGACCTTCGGCAGTTACTACTGTTCACGAAGTCAAAGAATCTGCTTCAATATTGCGGTTGTATCTGTACATACTACGAAGGTATCTACTAGATAGGACCGTGGCACCGCTCTTTACGCTGCTTTGGACTGTTTGTTAATGGACGCGCTCGATGAGTTGGGATACAAAACGTCGGGGAGTGTGTGAGATCCGGCAAAGAGAAAGCTGAAAGAGGAGAAAAAAAACATTCGGCACTGGGGATTCCAGACCGATCCCTCATGTCAGTACTAGCCCAGCTCAAAGCGACTTAGCTTCGCAGTTCGGGATGGGATGCGGCGCATGTCGACTTGATATGGCCGAATGTGACATCACTAGCCCGCAGCGTCTGTATTTATTCTATTTTTTTCTTCCATGGATAAAAGAAACACCGACCTCTCCACAGAAGGAACAAATAGCGAACAAACCTCGCAATTTCGTGGGAATGGATTCATACATGCCGTGACGGCATGTTGAAAGACAGACGGCCGCGTTTCTGGAGAGCGCATTGTCCGGATGAGGCATCAATGTATCAGTACAGAAAAGGATAATGTATGTTGAGAATAACAGTCCAAGCCTATTCAGCCGTTACTTGCTCGCCCGGAGCTCTTCAAAACTGTAGGGAGGCTTCTTGGCCAAAACGATTCAGTGCTCCCAGCTCCAAATCAATGAACGCAAGAGGATTCTGATGGTGAGTTCGCCGCAATCATCATACCGTGGAGGCAAAAAGAAATCAAAACATTCGAAGCTACAGAAAATATAGTTCGTCTCCGTCACCGAAAGATGATGTGCTGTCTCTCTCCTACTCTCTATGTACAATACCCAGTTTGTCACAAAGCAGACCATTTGAATTGGTACCAACGTCCTCTCACTATGGTCAATGATCTGTTCCGCATGAACTCGCCTGCACTCTCAGAGATGAAAGGCTCGATAGCATTCTTCTTGGACATGTCCGGATGTGATGCACTACGTCGTTGAAAACGGGGTAGAGACTTGGCTGGGTCATCTCCCCCATATTTTTGATGAAGTCGCCTCTATCGATGCCACCATGAAGATTGGAATGCTTCAAATAGTTTTCCCGAGTAGTATTGGTTTCACTTTATTGACCGTTGGTTCCGTCTTCACGCTAACCTCTATGGATCCGTCTACGAACGCACTCTCTTGTACGCGAGCGACCCGCTTAAGAAGCTTAACTAAACTCCCTCCGAAACTGCTTTTTGAGACTCAAGTCTAACAATGTCTTCTTTCTTTTAGTGATGCCCCCTTCACATTCACACATGTGCACCTCCTAATGATTGTGATGTTCGCTTTCTGACATGATTTACGAATGCGTTCGACCCACCGTTGCCTCCTAGTCTACACGCACATGTCCGTATGGAGTCCTACAAAACTGTGTCAACCCTGGGTCAAGTTGTGAGCTAAGACTAAGTCGCTTTGAGCTGGGCTAGTACCGAAATGAGGGATCGGTCTGGAATGCTCAGTGCCAAATTCTTTCTTCTTTTCCGTCTTTGTTGCCCATCTTGCATAGATCTCCCACATTCCCTCCTTGTCTACTTGAGGGCATTGCTTTTGTATCACCCGAAAACATTCCTGTTTCACCTCAATACTTCACTTCGTCGTCATTGATCTTCCAACATGAAGCAGCAAAAAAACTGTACCGGGCCTTTATATTCGCACAGCAACAGGACGTACGCACGGGAATCGTCATTTGAGCTCTGTTCATGACACATCAGCCACTCTTATTGTTGTTATTTTCTTCAGGTAACATCTGAAACAACAAAGTGTTTTCGACAACAGATTTGGGTTCCCGTGACGCGTGGAATTAGAAAGCACATGAAATGAGTCTCGATTCTCCCCATGCTATATAGACACCAAGTTCAGAGTATATCCGTTGGGTGGTTATCTTCAAACAGAATGTATGGCAGGAGGACATTTAAGCTTCAGAGAAACAACAACGAGCAATCGATCAACCAATTACCGTGCATCATTTCCGATCATGTACTGGCTCACCTTTGGCCTATAGCATTGAGGAGGTCGCGGATCTTTGCTTCTCGATAGGTAATATGTAGGCGGAACGCCATAGGTTGGTTCACGACCTCATTGACCCCCCGCCAAATGGCTTCGCAGTCGAGGCTTTTCCAATGAAGCAAGCCCATTCGGCGTTTCTCTAGGTCTTCGCGCAAAATGCGCTCTATCACCGCGGCTTTTTCTTTGAACATATCAAACCCCTTCATCCAGTGCCGTTCATACGGATCTTCTGGTCTTTTGCATTGTTTCAGGTCGCCCGAAAGGACCAGCAACTCAGTGTTAATCCCCAGATCGGCCATGCTTGCCATTACGATACATGAGAGAGATGAAAGTAAAGGCGGGAGGAGGACGTGAAGGACGTGGAGAGTAAGCCAACAAGACAGTACGGTGCGTGTCATACTGCGCTCTCTGCGACACAGATGTCATTTCGAATCAGGCTCACTATCCTCCATGATTTATCTAGGTTGGTGGTGCTCTTCAACTGCTTAAGCAGAGTGGTACAGGTTATACTCTCCATGGTGTACACATTGCCTGGAGAAGAGTAGAGGGCTTGTATGGATAGAAACGAGAGCATTTTTCCCGCAATCTCCTTCAGAAACTTGGCATAGAGGTGGACACCGTGTAACAATCAAATGTTCCTTTGTGTTGCTGACGATGGTCGAGTTGATAGACATGAAACTAATTCAGCACGTACGATGGCTGAGTCGTTCTCTTGGTTCTGGTGTTAAGGAAAGAAAGCTTTATTTGAGGTGCAACGACTTCATCAGGGAAAGAAGTATTAGGGTCTGAATACCAACGCTATCGAGGCTTGCTCCACCGAGAGCGAAAGGCCTTCATGTAGAACAGATCATTAACAAGTCGCCGGAAAGAGTGCTGGGTTACCAAGCTAGTGAGCAGTGAGAGCACGTTTCTATCAATACAAACGGTCTGCGCTCTGTTGAAAATGCGTTTCGTACATAGATCTCTCTCTTTCTCTCTTTTTTATGAGCGCACTAGCATAATTATAACTTGGTGCGGAACTTTTCCGTTCAAAGAAACGCTCGTATCTGCCAGGTCATTCCCTATGGAGAAACGAAATATTTGCGGACTATGTACCTTCCCTTTGTGGAGGGACGTTTGAGCAAGGCTGCTTCAGGTTCTGGGTTCTGAGAAAAGATACACAACGTTTACTACATAATTTGACACCCCCCCTTCCCTGAAGAATACCACACACGACTCCGGCTTTCTTGGTGATCATGAACAGAATCGGAGGAGATAGCAAGCAGAACAGTGGATGGGAATTGTTTCTCTGGATGTCCAGCTTCCGAAGTGAACGGCGGTGTTCAGACGTCTACACACATTATCCCTCCGGAGGGATGATGTGTGTAGACGCCTGAACACCTCTAGAAGGACCTCCAGAATCCACTCAAAGCAGTTCTTCATGTTGAGAGCGGAAATGATTTATGCAAGACGTTAGAAGATCAACTTTAGTTAGGCTGAGGAATCCGCAATGCGGATACAGTATAAGTGATATGGGCAGTGATATAGATACAGTGATATGGACACACTGATATAGATACAGTGATATGGACACACTGATATAAACAAAATGATATGGAGACAGGGATCTGCACAGTGATATGGTAGTTAGCTGCGCTTATCATGGGCATTCCTCGCCAAACCAGCTCTCATGTATCACCCTGCAACGCTCGCTCATGGCTTCGGTAGTCGCTTTATTAGCCTTACCAAAAGGTTTCCGTCTCTGCTTCCGACCGTCTCCGAGTTGCAAACGAGTATTTCACTACCACCCCGATATTCTATCTTCAACGATCTTCTTCTCTTCTGCAGAGGGGACTTCAGTTCATCTTCATGGAGTTTATCGATTCCACCTCTTTCATCATCACGTTGTCTTTTTCCAAGACCAGAATCTTCTCTTGCATCCCCAGTATCACTACTGTAACCACCGTTACAATTGAAAGAAATGTCGGGTCCGGGATCGGTATGAGCCAAAGTACTCTTCAACTCATCATGCACTTTTTCGTTACAGTTTCCGCCAAGACACGGATCCGATGATGCTGTAAAAGCGTGTATAGGAGCCTGAACAGAACTAACAGGTTTATCAGATATGGAGAAAGATCGGCTGGAGCGCTTCCGGGATGAATGGCTCTGGGTTTGATTCATGTTGCCCTGCATGGAACCTGAATCCTTGGTCGACTCCACCAGGATAGAAGGCGTCTTCAGTTGAGTCGAATTGACATGATCTTGGTTCCAAGATCGGCCGTTAGTATCCTCCCCTTTCTGAGCTGAACACTCGGGTTCGGTCTTCATTCTATTCCCAAATGAAGGTTTAGACTGGTTATGGGGATTGTTAGGGAGGTATATGGGAGGCTCAGAAGATTTGTTGGGGATGAAAGGATAACTTATGTCCATGGGCGTTGCAGCAAATTCCAGTCCTCTGTACAAACCCCATTCCGTGGTATCTGTCTGCAACAAGATCTGCGGGTCCGAGCTTCGAAACTTGATTGATCCTTCACAAAGTATGGTTTCGAGGTGAGGCACATAAGAATTGGTGGCGGTTGGGAATGAAACAGCCGCTCCGGATGCAAGTTGCACTCGATGTTGCGCACGTATGTCAGCAAAAGGGTCATCATAGCGCACAGAGTCGAACAAATCTCCGGGGGAAGTTTCACAAGCAGTGGTGTCGTATTCAGATGCGCCCTCCGGAGATTCAAGAATATCGTTGTTAGCGAGAAGAATCTACCTCCATTTGAGTTGCAGCGAATATCGGTCCTCCGTATGAAGCCCATTCAGTTGTGTTCGCTGGAAATACATCTTGCGGTTCCGACCCACAAAACTCGTTTGCTCCTCCAACGAGTCGGGTTTCAACATGAAGAGCGAAAGAACTGGGGGCGGTTGGAAAAGAAGGAGCCGCACCTGTGGCAAACAGTGCGTGGTTCCCTAAACGAGCATCGGCAAAAGGGTCGTCATAGCAGACGGAATCGAACACATTTTCGAAAACATTACCACAACGAATGGTATCATCGACAATCATGTCTCTGATTTCGTCCTCCTGTTTATGATTCTAGACACGACTCCCCCATGAGTCGGAAGCTGTGATTTCTTCCTCGAAGGGGTCTCCAAAGGGATCCCCGATTTCTTCTTCTGGCGGCAAAATACCTTCAGCGGTATCGTCTGGTATGTTTCCGAGGAGGTTCACGAATTCCTCTTCTTTTGCAGGATACCTATCCCAACCTCTACTACCCCTCGTCTTGAATGGTATGATATCTCCTGTGAAGGAGTCGTTAATATGTTCTTCCTGTGACTCGTTGCTGCTGCGACTGCCACTTGAGTGAACTGATTCCATTCCGTCCACAAAAGGGTCTTCCACTTCCCCATCTTGCGGCAGCTGTGCAGCTGATCTAGCGAAAGGCTCATCATTGCGAATCGAATAGAAAACTTTTAAAGCGACGTTCTCTGCGAGCAAGTTTTCTGATTCCTTTCCCTGGGATGAACTAAATCCGCTACACTCGTACCAGACCATGACGAATCCGAGCTGCTACTTGGACTTGCGGGTTCCATTCGAGCCTGTAAAATTGAATGAAGCTGTAATACAAACTTTCGGACTGCACAATGTTATCCGCAAGCAGTGAAGATACCACAAGTATAACCAGTGGGTGTCCTGAAATTTAAGAAGAACGGAGGCTTCACGCTTTGGTTCGCAAGCGGCTTTGTGTCAACTTTGAACTCTCGTACGCAGCATTCTGAGGTGTAGTGAACTCCATTCCCCTCCTCTCGAATTGGGTGGATACAGATTCCTTGCGTGTCAGTCTGTGTCACGGACCTTGTGGGGAGAGGTTCCACTTTAAGTCTAACTCTTTGCGATCATATCTCGCTAAGGTTTCCATATGGTTGCGTTTGCGTTACCTCCGTTTTCGGGGAGGAGATTGCTCAGGCTTTGTTCTGCTGGGGCCATGAAAGGCGCACCAGACTCCAGAAAGGACTGGGTCTGCGCAAAGTTATAGAGGCTGCGATGGGTGGAACAGGTGCGAGAATCGACGAGGGAACATTTTGGGCTTGAACTGGTAACAGATGCCGGTGCATGTCGGATGAGCGCGAGCGCGGGACTCCTGCGGAGAACGGCTCTGAGCTCTTCTGCTACTCTTGACTGACGGCGATGAATCTGGAATCGCTGCAGATCGACGACGAGCATTTCGTCGGCAGGCCGAATCAGGTCACGTCGTGAGCTGATCAAGTCACGTCGTGACCGTCACGGTAAGCTGCCACTCATCATCGGTGCTCGTGGTGACAGCGTCCGGGGCACCAAATGATCAGCTGAGCAACAAACGACGGCGTCAAACTCCTTCCTTACGAGTCATCCATCGTTCTAATTCCAGGAACCCGGTAGTAGCGGGAAACGATACACTCAACGCCTGCGGTTATTGCGTGGTTCTGTAGAGGCGAATTATAGATTGTACACAACTGAGAGCTTGGTCGAGGCAGCTGCCACTATACTGGAGAAGCTTGGGGTCAGAGCATTCGAGAGATGGCAAAGATGGCGGCTGTGGGCCTTGCTTTTCATCGGCCATTCAGGGTAATCCAAAACCAGTCTGCGGTATCAAGTACATCAACAGCTTGCATGCAGTTGCCAACATGGCGGGGCCTGCAATTTATGTTGCACTTGATACATGGCGAGAATCCAATTCAACAAGTGCGTTAAGCTTTGTTACAAGTGCAGCAGTTGTCTTTTTCTGAACGAGGGTTGATGCCAAGAGGCTGCACTTTGGTGCTTTACGCAAACGGAACCACTCAGCTCCGATGATTGACTCCAGTTTTCTTTTTTCAGGGCTTAACTTTCGAGCAACGCTGATGCATCAGTGATTTACAGGTTGCAGAAAGTACAGCTATCAGAGCTTAAGGTGAAGTAAAGGCCATTTCTGCATCTGCTTGGGTGTTACATCTTGGATATAAGAATGGTGTGCAATTGTCGCATTGGCGTGTTGAAAACACACATCATTGAAGTGCCCGGAAAAAGTGCGCGGCTAAGAATGACAGCTTCTGTTGGTAGTGGCAGCATGTCTACGGTGTAGGTATGGTACTATTGTAGATATCTGATAAACAAATGCAGGGAGATGCATATTGTCCCGATCATGGCGTCGCGGGAACATGATCAAATTGGAGAGTTATTGCTTTGGCACCTCGAATGCTGCTCTGCGGGTTTTGCGTCTCTCTTCATACCAAAGAAATCTTCCGCTTCCCAGTTGAGCCTCTTTACAAACTACCATGCACAGAAGTGTACATGGTACCAACGGTGCCATATAAGGCCATAAGGAGGTGATTGGGCAGGCGTTAAACAACTGTGTTATTCTGTTTTGTTCTGTTGGTTGTGTTGGTGATAGAACGAAATCTCAGTTTAGGAGTGGCCCTCTGATCAGGGGATGAAGGAACAGAGAATAAATACCGACGCTGCAGGCCGCGGTTAGCACATTCGGCCACATCAAGTCGACATGCGCCGCATCCCATCCCGAACTGCGAAGCTAAGTCGCTTTGAGCTGGGCTAGTACTGACATGAGGGATCGGTCTGGAATCCCCAGTGCCGAATGTTTTTTGCTCTTTTGCTCGTTTTCTTACATCTCACACATTCCCCGACATTGTGTATCTCAACTCATCGAGCGCGTCCAGGGCGTTCAGCGATGCTATCCTCAACACCTCATATTCCGCAACCAATACACGCAGCGCTTTCATCTACTCCTTGCCCATTGTCGTTCAAGACAAACCAGCGTGACAGCCGCGCCACGTTCCCCTACAGCTTCAACAACGCTGCCCGTGAATACATCTGTTTCTTACAAAACAACCTCCACAGCATCTTATTGCTTTGTCGCGCCGTTCTCTATGGGCAACTCACGGACGTATTTAAGAAGGTGAGCGCCTTTTCCCTTCAGCCATAACGAAAAAAATCCCCGGGTAGCACAGATCTTTACTTTGGGTATTACTGTAGTTCAATCGTATGTACTCGCGCGCGCGTGATGGCATATTTGGAAAAGGTTCGCTTCCGAGAACATTGGTGTGGACGGTGAAGTATTTCAGAGTATAAAAACTCTCTCTTTCTTTCGACATTGCTCTAGCCTTGCATGAAGCATTTTCGTTTACGTTAACCAGTCCGCGTGAATAGAAACAGAAACAAATTTGGAGGATATACGCCTAGGTGTGCCTGAGACTTTTGTGACAGCGATGGGGGAGCCATTGTTGATATCTGTGAAAGATGCATTAATAGAAAAGCATAACCAAGTTGGGTTTCCCTGAGGTTGGGAGGTTCAGAAAACATGAAACGATCTCGATTCGCGCTTCGCATTGGAAACCGTCGGCCCCCCGTTCGATCTCAAAAGTGAAGGATGTAATGACCATAGAGATTCATTGAGGTGTATGTCGAAGGTTCAAAAGCACGGTTCTTAACGAATCAAGAACAAATATCCATGGGCGTTTCCAAGAGGTCCGATCCTTTGAATAAACTCAAATCGGTACATTTACTTCCGAACGAGTTTTGCGGGCCAAGACGTCGAAACGCACCTGATTCTACAGAGAGCTTGGAGTCAAGATGAGGAGCAAAAGTTTTTGGACCAGTTGCAAAAGAATCCACCTCCGTTGGCTATGGGGGATGAAGGAAAACTGCGGGCGATGTCGTGCATGTGCCGCAGCAAACGGGTCATCATAGCAGACAAGTCGCAGACATCTTCAGGAACAGCTTCACAAGGAGAGGTTTTATCAACGAGATGAGAAGCGTAAGAGGCGAGGGAGGGTGGAAATGAAGTTTGCGCGCTGGATGCGAACTGTGCATGGTTCCTTGCACGTGCATCGGCGATCGGCGAAAAGGTCGCCATAACAGACAGAATAGAGCAAATTATCGAAGACAGGTTCACAAAGAGTAACTTGGTCGACGAAGGAGTCTGTGGTTTCCTGTCTTGAGTCGAATGATGTGCTTTGCTCTTCGAAGCGACCCACGGTTTTCTCTTCCAGTGGCAAACGACTCGCACTTGAATCGACTGCTACTTTGTAGGCGAAAGGGTTATTCAACTTGTTCTTCGGCATTACCATCTCAACCACGACCTTTCCCTTGACCCTACTGACATGGTATCGTCTGTGAAGATGTCTTCGCTTTCATCCTCCTCGGAGCGATTGCCGCTGCAATCGCCGGTTAAGTGGGCTGATTCTATTTCGTCGCCAAAATGGTTGCACATTTGCTCTTCCTGCAGCAAAAGTGCAAGTGCATCAGCAAAGGGGTGGTGATAGCCGACAAAACGGAACACATCTGCAATGAGCTGCCCTGCTGACGGGTTTCCAGTTTGTTGTTCCAACGACCAACTAGAGAGGTTACCCTCACTGCCAGACCATGAAGAATCCGTACTGCTGCTTGGACAGGCCGGTTCCATTTCACTTCCGTGTGAAAGCAGTTAGAAGGTATATTGGGAGAACATACACAGAGTTATTTTGCAAGCATTGAAAACACCAGTGAGAGCTTTCGATGTTCCGCAAGTCAGCATATTTATAGGCTGGAGTTTCGCTCGGCAAGCAGCGCGTCATTAGCCTTGAATTATCGGACGCAGTAGTCTGACACAAATTGAATCGTTCTCTATCATCTCCGCTCTAATTAGGTGACAATCGCTCCATTGCATGTCAGTCTGTGTGACGGGCTTGGTGTCGAGAGGTTCCACGTGCCCTTGAATCTTAGTGTTTGCGTTGACATCCAAATAGCCGCCGTAGATATCAGACGTACCATCGTACAAGCGTTTACTAGTAGATATCCATATGATATGAACGGTCTAGCCGTCCCCGTTTGATTCGTCTCAAGTTCGGTGCTCTCGAATCACGGTGTCACGGGGCGAGATGACCATGTCTCTCTCTCTCTCTCTCTCTCTCTCTCTCTCTCTCTCTCATTGTGGACTTTAATTCTTCTATTACTAGTGTCTATTTGACAACTGACCTCATATGAGGTCAAATGACCTCATATGAGGTCAGTTTTTACTCACATAAATTTTAAGTAAAAGTTTTCACTTTTTAAAAAAAAAACACTTCGTCCTCACCTCCGTCGTCCTCCCTTTGATGGCGTTAACCAAAGTCGCCCATGACATGTACACAGCAACCAAGCTGGAGCATTTTTTCACAAACGTCAACACAATCTGTACACAATGGCCCCGTCAACAGACCCTCGTCGTACCGTTGGTAACAAAGTCCACAGTCGTGCCCGCCTTGTAGTTTGTGAGTCGGAAAGCAAACGCTACTTTGGATCTCTTTGGAAAACGAAAACTGTCCCTGGAACAGTGACAAAAGTTGACATTCGACTCGTCAACGGCCGAAACTGTACATTTCTCACTATTCGGTTTGACCTCCCAAACCGCCAAAAAGAGTGTACTCTTCCTCTTTGCAGTGTAAAGGTTGGTGATGGTCTCCTTAACAGTCCACAAACTGATAATGTTGACACAGCAATTGTACCACCGTTACCGGCCCAAAATGTTGACAATCAGCCGAATGAAGGAGAACAACTGCAAAATTTGCAAGAGGCGGATCCCGTTTCACAAGCACCCCCTTCCGACCAGTCAGTAACTGTGCATGATCGTGCGTGGAACACGGAGGCAATTTGTAGCCCTATCAATGGATGCATGCAATTGCAGCCGTGGAAGGTTATTGGCCCAGCCGGAGATTTTATCTCACCACGTCATTGCCCAAGTACGATGACATTCATTGACTATTTTTTATGGATGTTCCCCATTGGACATCTGAAGACTATTGTGGAGAAGACGAACAAGAACTTGGAAAATGATGGTGCCTCTTCGACGAGTGGTGGAGAGCTTTTAAGGTTCTTTGGCGTGATGGTTTTAATAAGCAGGCTGGAGTTTTCCAATAGAAGAGATCTTTGGGGTTCAAAACCAGCATCCAGGTTTATGTCTCAGCCTGTGATTGGTGAAGCAATGTCACGAAATAGGTTTGAAACTCTAAGGCGTTGTATTTGTTTCAGTGGTAACGCTGCTCAAGAGGATTATGGCACGGCTCGCTGGAATTTAGTCACTGATTTCGTGAAAGCCATCAATGATCACCGCCGTTCTTTCGTGACACCTTCACATGCTTTATGCGTTGATGAGAGTATGTCACGCTGGTATGGGCTGGGGGGAGACTGGATTGATGTGGGGCTTCCACATTATACCGCGCTGGATCGAAAACCAGAAAACGGGTTGGAAATGAAAACCGTTTGTTGCGGAAGAAGTGGTATCATGCTAAATATTGAGCTCAATATGGGATCTGAAGCCCCTGATCAGGATTTTGATGCAGAACATACTCATGGAACTGCTATTTTACTTCGATTAGTCCAGCCATGGTTTGGGTCTGGACGCCATGTCTGTGCAGATTCTTTTTTTGCATCGGTGAAAACAGCTAATGCTCTTTTGGAAAAAGGACTGCGCTTTACTGGGGTTATCAAGAATGCAACACGTCAATTTCCTATGAAGCATTTATCAGAGAAGACCTTAGAGAATCGTGGAGATTTTTGTTTCAATGGTTTCGAAGGGGAACGGTTTGAATACTGATCTAATGGCGGTAATGTGGGTCGATAGGGAACGAAGGTACTTTATATCAACATGCAACACGGTGAACCCTGGAAACCCAATAATGCGACAAAGATGGAGACGACAAGGAAATGTTTCGAGGAAAGTTGAACTTGAAGTACCGATACCAGAGGTTTGTGAGGAATACTATAAAACGTGTTCAATGATTGACAGACACAACAGATGCCGCCAAGATGAATTAAAACTGGAGAAGAAAATCGAGGTCAAAGATTGGTCGTTCCGTGTGAATTCATCTTTATTATCCATTTGTATGGTTGATGCGTGGATGCTTTACAAAGCTGGTAATGGTATGCGAAAGTTATTATCTCCATATACCTTCTATTCAAAGTTGGCTGACGAGCTTATCACTAATACGTGGGACCGGACCGCTTTGATGACTCGAGATGAAGAACATATGGAAATAGAAGATGATATTCCGAAACCTGCAGGAACTGGTGTGCATCTTATGCAGACTAATCGCAAGAGAAAAACTAAGGATGGAATGATTACGAAGTCTTCATATCAAGGACGATGCAAAGTGTGCAAAGGGAATATGAAGTCTAAGTTTTTATGTTCTGAATGCTATATATCTTTGAAATGTGAAGTGTATTTATGTCACACTGGTACAGGAAGAGACTGCTTTAAGAACCACATTGAGTTTCGTCACGGTGTTAAAAAGTAATTGAAGCACATCTGTTGTCAACAAGAACGTCAACATAGAAGTAAACAAGCGCTGATATTGAATAAAAACACATGAAGAATCACATTATCAACAAGTGTTCATTTGCCTTAAGCCCCCTACTAATTCAATCCGCGTTATTGAACATGCTAGATAATGTTTACACTCTGACGAAACTGCCTCTTTAACAGATGTCACCTTGTTCTGTCTGTTGTTCAAGTGGGTGTTGAAAACGTTCTTAGTGTAAACATATTACTAGAATTAGTCGAGCTCCATAAGGAGTTTTCGAGTTTTAATAAACTCAGCGAGGTTTGAACTCACGTTTAATTTGCTCACATAGGATATCTTATCCACTGAGCTGTGATTACTGGCCGTTTTGCCCTACAGACTACTACTTAAACGACTGTTCAAGGACTTTTCAAATTTTGAAATTTGAAAAGTCCGCATTATAGGTCCGGAATGTAATTTTTTGGTTTATTTTACTCTCTCAACGGGCTGACCTCATATGAGGTCATTTTGACCTCATATGAGGTCAACGCGTTGGTCCGATAGACACTAGAATTAGAGGAGAACTTTGTCTATACAAAGTTTTCTTTCCTTAAGAAGGCCAAAAACTTCTGTGGCCATTGTCTAATCAGTTCTCTAACCGACTTTTGACTTCGTTTGGCGATACTTGGCAGCTCTCCTCTTCTAGAAGAGGTTTACCATGTCTCATCGGTGCCACTCAAGTTAAAGAGTGAAAATGCTTGAGAGAGAAGGTTGCAGTTATGCTTCACTCGAGTTTTAATGCTTGCAGCATCGGACAACGACATTGCCATGCTTGTTCTGGGGCGCATCACCATGTTAAAAACCCTGTCAAAGTGGGTTTCTCAAACCACATAACATCAAACAAACCGCAAAATCGCAGTAACATGTGCAGGTCTTGCTTCAGGATGACTGCAAAATGCAAGAAATGACATCCTGTCGCCATTTCTTGCATTTGCAGTCATCCAGCAACTTCGATTATTGATTGCTTTCATACCTTTGCTACTGCTTCACACGGTCACTTTGTTGTAGCATTAATTGCTACAATATTTATCCAGGTCGTCCCTGTTCTACCTCATATCAGTCGGAAACTGCTCGAGAGACCAAGCTTTGTCATTGAAACGACCATCTTCACTTCCTCCCACAAAAAGTCCGTGTTCAATACCCTTTTTTTGGGCGCTTCTATTTTGACTTTACAAAACACCGCCACTTGAATTCCTTATGATCGTAACTATGCAGGTTGCTACCAAAGCCCTTCTGTTACCTTCTACACTGCTTTTAATCTTTGCTCATGTCCTTTTGTGACTACAGGTGTATAAATTTGCCAAAAGTCAACCAGTAACTGCACTGACTACGTCGTGATAAATGGAAAGAATGCCCTTTCTGGTATCAGGAAGATTCATTTGAACTTCTACGACTGTTCGTTCAGTAATAGCAACAGGATGATATACCTGAATGTCCGGAGTCAGGACTCCTGACTTTTTTATTCATAGCTATAACATAATATGTTATAGCTATGAATAAAAAAAAGTCAGGGTTGTATATTATACCAAGGCACAAATCTAAGTTACGATTTTGGTTCCTTTCATGATATTTGTGAGACATCTGCTGCAGTTTCTGGTTGGGGTTTCTTTGTGCTACGCTAATTATAACGGTTCCAATATCACGAGGCTCCATAAATTTGAGCTACCAATGGTAAGTTAAGTCAATAACGTGTCTCCCTATGGAATGAGGCCACGGTTGGTGAGGTTTATCTCATTTCAAAATGTCGATCGGAGGCCGGAGCCCCAAAGGTGTTGTTTCAAAGCAAAAGTGGAAGGAACCGCACTATCTTGCTTTTCGTCATAAATCTTCTCTGTTTGTCAGCTGCGGAGGGTGAAGCTTCTATCACGCGTACATTGAGTCATGAGTTCTACATTTCTTAGACGTGCCTTCGCCACCGAGATTCCGAATGGCACCTCTCCATTGCAACTCTTTCGATTATTCTTCAATTCTGCCATTGTACTCTACCACACGGCTTTTTATCTCGCGTTCTCTCTTTCTTCTTCAGCTCCGGCTGATGCGCTCATAAATGACTTTTCGTCATTCTCAGCGATGTTATTTCAGTTCATTAACTTTGGGTTTCGATATGGAGTAGATGCGTTCTTTTTTCTAAGTGGTTTTTGCTTGGCTCCGAGGCTGAGATCATGTTTCACGGATGATGGTAGTGCCATATCTTCCGTTGCTGTCGTTCGATATCTGTTCTTTAGATGGCTTCGACTGGCTCCTTTGTACACCATCACATCTCTTATTTACGCTACAATCGGGAATTCCTTGTGCCCCAACATTCCGGAAATCTTCCTGTTCGGCAACATTTTCACTATTGCGCATGACAGATGCCTCATCGAAGGGTGGTCTACAATTGTTGATTTTCAGGCTCATCTTGCGGTTTGTCTATTGGCAATAGGGTCTCGCTCGTTACTGAACCTGCAGTTTGCATTGGCTATAAGTATTCTAGGTTCCGCGCTAGCCAGAATGGCCAAGTGGTATGACGCTGGTTTTCCTTCTTGGCCGCTAATGTTCAACGTTCAAGACGTGACAAAGTCCTACAACGCAAAAATCGCTCTGGCCACTACGCACAAGTTACGAATGGGTTCTTTCGATGTCAATTCTCACGAGGCCGTTAGTCGTCGAAATGTTTTTCAAGCGTACTACCCTCTATATTTTCAAACCGATTATCGTCTGATTCCTTGTATGATTGGATTTCTTGTGTGGTATGAGATGAACAAGAAAGGAGTTGTTTATCTGCTCGTACTACGCCGTAGACTTACTGCTGTCCTTACCGCGGTGCTGCTAATCTCTGCCGATTATTTTTCTCTCTACTATTTCCATCCGTCATCGAAGACATTTAACAAGTATTTTGGATTTATACACGAAGGCTTAGGTTCACTGTTTGTAGTACTTGGACTAGGAATTTTTGTTATGGCAAGCTGCTCTGTTAATACCGAACAAGATAATGAATCGCAAGCCAATAAGGCCAGTGATTTGAGTTCTCGCATAAGGCGATTACTCAACAACCCCATTACATCTGTATGGAGCCGAAGCTTGTATGCCATTTATCAGCTCCACCCTATCTTTATGAGGGTAGTAACATGGGTTGGTCCCGATATCACTGACACAAACTTCTCTCACGCTACAATACTTGTGAAAGGTCTGATGCTGTACGTATGTACTCTGGTTTTCTCCGCTCCAGTGACTGCCGTGGAGCAGATACTTTTAGATCTTAGATCTTTGATGAAGAACAAGGCGAGGCAATTTTCATCTAAGGAGACCAGGAAGGACATGTAACACAACCTCTGTTTCCTATTTATCTATGCAAAACCGGTGCACGTTCTCAACTACTAGAAAAGAAAATGGTACCAGCAGTAACCGATCACAGGACGCGGAAATTCCTACTTTTTGACCTTGGTCAGCTCTGCATTAATGTATGGAAGATGGAACAGTGCTGCTTTCATGTCTATCGACGTAGGAGGAACGGATATGGTTTTTGAAAGCTGTGTAGAGTTTCGATTCTCCCAAAGGTAGACCTGCGTTAGGACCTGAACTGTAAAAGCCACGCTCATAACAAAACTGGAGTTACCAGTACCGCATATTAGGTTCATCAACTTTCCTTCCGCCAAAAGTGTTATACAGTGTCCATTTGGGAAGACCCATCGATGAACATTAGGCCTCAATTCAATTGCCTTGATTCCTTCATATGCTTGCAGGCTTCCTATGTCAATCTCATGCTCAAAATGTCCCATATTGCCTATTATTGCGTGTTTCTTCATCTTCATCATGTGCTCTAAGCGAATGACTCTATTTTCTCCAGTAGCTGTGATAAATATGTCTACTTCTGAAACCACACTGTCAATGGTAGTTACATTGAATCCTTCCATTCCTGCTATAAGCGCTCGCACTGGGTTAGTTTCCGAGACGATACATCTTGCTCCATTTGATCCCATGGCCAGAGCACAACCCTTCCCAACATCCCCAAACCCGCAAATGAGAACGGTTTTGCCAGCAAGCATAATATCAAGCGCACAAAAAAGAGAGTTCAAAACTGACTGCTTGATGCCGTAAACGTTTTCTACCTTGCTCTTTGTAATGCAGTCATTAATGTTCATTATTGGCAATAGCAAACTTTTGTCATACTCTTTAGGCCGAGCGCGATGAATTCCGGACGAGGTTTGTTCACAGACGCCGATAATACCTTCAGCCATTTCCCTCCAATGAACTGGGTTTCGCAAGAATTCTTCTCGAACGATTCTTTGCATTACTTTGAGCTTTTCCTCCTTGGCTCCCCGTTGATCTGCTTCAAGCGAGTCCGTTACAGCTCCATTTTGTTGTGACTGTATCTCATAACCTACACCGACATGAATGAGATGTGTGAGATCCCCTCCGGTGTCCAGAATTATATTGGGCCCTTTACCATCCGGCCAAGTGCAAGCCCTCTTGATGCACCACCAATACTCCTCCAGCGACTCGCCTTTCCAAGCAAATACTGATGCCTTTCGTGCAGACACAATTGCAGCGGCTACGTTGTCCTGAGTAGAGAAAGCATTGCTTGAGCACCAGCGTAAGTCAGCACCAAGAGCATGAAGTGTATCAATCAAAACTGCAGTTTGAGCCGTCATGTGCAAGACTCCGGTAATTCTAGCTCCCTTTAGAGGATTTGTCGGACTTAGTTCTACCTTGCAGGCAACGAGACCACCAATAGAGCGTTCCACCTCATGAATAATACGGATGCCGTCAACAGCTTTTTCTACATCCGCAATCTTACTTTCCAGATTGTCATCCATTCTCTTTTTGACGCATCGAACGCAGGTTAGAGAAGGAAAGGGGAAAGTAGTGAAGAAGATGAGTAAGACAAACAAAGGGGGTCGGCCACCTTCTTTTCGAGTTTAGTGATCGGGCAGCGATCGCAACCTACAAATACTCTAGCGCGCGCCGCCGCCGTCGCATCCAGCGACATAACTGCACACGTTGTCAAAGTGTACACTTTGACAGCAAAAGCGCGCGCAAAACACAATACGAATTCAAACAACTAAATCAAATCGTGCCAAATCCAATGCCAACTCCATGATCCATATCTTGCTCTAAAAAATTGACAAATTTCGGTCTGGCACAGCCAACACCCTCGCGCAGCTCAGAATCGCACATTCGCTCCAAAACCCTTCATAGTAAGCCCAGAATCGCATACATTGCACAACCCCTCACAATGGCCTATAATAACAGATACTCCGCTAACGCATAACTGGCCACCGCCTATAGGCTGCAGCCAATCACAGCGTACCACTTGTTCCATCTGCCCTTCTCGCTCCATACAACACGTTCCACTTGTGCAAACCACGTTGCATGTAGCCATTTGCAGTAGCCAATCATATTGCAGTATCACGTTCGGTTCGCGGAGACACGCATATGCGCTTTTCTCATGAGGGTGCCCAAAAGTGCCCATGCTCCCCTGCAACTTTGTATTCCAAGTACTTGGAGCACCTTTGAGGGACTGACAGGCACTCGACCAAATCCGTACATCAACACTCCTCCTCGAGTTCCTGACCAAGTCCAATCCTTTTCATGATGGCCTGAATACTCAATGGACCTAAGGGCTTCGTGGAAATGTCCGCATCATTCAACTCAGTTGGAATGTACTTGACATCAATCACAAACTCCTTTACCAGTTCCCGAATAAAGTTCAGCTTCACATCGATGTGCTTGGCGCGACCCGATGAGCATCTTTCTTCTGCACTCCAGTCGATCGCAACCTGGTTGCCCGAGTGTAGAGGAACTGCACCATCGACGTCAAAGTCAATTTCAGATAGTAGACGCTTCATCCACACAACCTCCTGCGCTGCCATGGTCAAAGCGTAGTACTCAGCCTCTGCAGTAGACAATGCAACTGAAGCTTGTTTCTTTGCACCAAAGAATACCACGGCGGACCCAAACTTGATCATGTATCCCGACATGGACTTCCGATCGGACTTGTCACCGGCATAGTCCGAATCGACATACGCTTCCATGTCCAGGGAGCCAGCGTGATAATTCAACCAATGTTTGCAAGTTCCTTGTAAGTAGCGCAGAACCCGTTTCGCTGCCCTGTGACAGTATGGTGTTGGGTTGCTTTGATAACGTGCAAGAATGAGTACTGGTGCAAGAATGTCCACGCGTGTGCGAAGTGCTAAGTACAGCAGAGACCCGATCATCTGCTGGTATAGCTGCACATCCTGAGGGGATTTGTCTTCCTCCTCCGCAAGTCCTGTGAAGAAAGATTCTACCATAGGGCTGCGAGCTGGTTTGCTCCTGTCAAGACCAAAGCGTCGAAGCATTCCTTCAATATACAACGGCTGTGCAATTTGCATCCCAGTTAAACGACCATCGTCGTCTATGCTCCAAGTGAGTTCCACACCCAGGTAGAGAGTTACTTTGTTCTCAACACGGATCTCGTACAGGCTCCGAAGCTCCTCCAAAATCCCAGACCGTTCTTCTGCAGATGGACTAAAGATTAGCAGATCGTCCACATACACAAGGATGTACGCGTAGCCTTTGTGTTTACTGGCGCGCCGAAACACACAATGAGCACTCGGCAACTCTTCAAATCCAATGGCTCGCAGATCGCCCGTCAACTTGGTGTGCCAGGATAGATGTGCTTGCTTTAGCCCGTACATTGCCTTTTGAAGCTTATAGCATCGTGAGCCAATTCCAGAAACACCGCGTGGTGACATTACCCAAACATCCTCGTCGAGATCGCCGTTGAGGAATGCAGTCTTCACATCCACCTGAGCAATATACATCTACAAGCATAGAGTCAAGTAGAGGAAGAAACGTACTATGCCAAACGAAACCACTGGAGCATACGTTTCCATGTAGTTCTCACCAAAGGTTTGGTGATTACCACCGGCCACGACTCGAGCCTTGAAGCGTTCCACCGAACCATCTGCATTACGCTTGACCTTGAGCACAATGTGCGTGGGCAGTGGTTGTTGCGATGGAGACTTGTTTTCTTTCCAAGTATTCTTTGACTCAAGTGATGCGAGTTCATCTTCAATGGCTGCTCGCCATAAGCTCTGCTCGATGGGCGTCGCGGACATTGCTTCCTTCAGCGTAGGTTCATCACTTGTGGTAACCTGAACTGCAGATGTGGTTGCAGACGCAGCCATGTACCACCTCCGGGGTGCACGACGCGTGCGTTGCGGGTATCGTGGTGGTTCGGTAGAGTCGTCCGTGTCACCAGTGGGCTCGTGCGCTGTGTCGTTCGCAGGGTGGTGGTCACTTTCATCAGCAGAGCCATCACCTTCAGCATTGTCCACACCATCATCACTGCTTTCATTACTTGGTGCAGGTAATGCTTCTTCGGCAATTGGGCCAGATTCATCATCAGGGCCACTCGTACCGTCACAAATGTCATCCACATTTACTTCGTCACCAGGATTATCTTGGTAAGAGCCGTCGGAGTCGGAGCATGGCGCAGGCTCAGAACTGTAGTCTGTGTCAGATGCACATTCATCCTCCATAAACTCCTCCAAGTACTCGGCACCAGGGAATGAATTCTCATCAAATGTGACATGACGTGAGTGCATGATGCGCGGTAGACCATCATCATCTCTGACAAGTACATCGAATACACCATGCTCAAGAGTCTGCAAGTACACCCCCTCAAGTGCACGAGATTCGAACTTGGTTCCTTCGATCATCTCCAGTACGAAAGCTGCACATCCAAACACACGGGTGTGCTTCAATGTCGGCCTATTTCCCGTCATCAACGAGTACGGAGTGCTTCCAGTAGTTGAATGTGGAACACGGTTCCGCACAAACTGTACATGTTTCAACGCAAAGACCCACAAACATTCCGGTAGATTGGCCTGAATGAGCATAGCCCGAGCTGCTTCCTCCATAGTGCGATTGATGCGCTCAGCTATGGCGTTGTGTTCCGGAGTGTACGGAGGTGAAAAGGAAGTGTCTGCAAATGCGTTTTCTGGATTATCTTGTAATGCAATGTATTCCTTAGCGCCATCCGAGTGCAGTTTCTTCACCGCCACTCCTCCAAGCTGCTGGAGCTTCTGCGCAACACCGTCATACACCTCACTGATTTGGCTGCGGTGTTTCATGAATCCAATGATAACATATCGTGAGTGGTCATCCACGAATGCTGACGCATACTTAAACCTGTCCGGAAACGATGTGGTCAAAGGACCGATGATGTCAGTGTGCACTTTGTCACCAACTGACGATTCACGACTAAATGAACCAGGAAACGGTAGTTTGTGTGCTTTTCCAAGACGGCATGACCGACAGACCTCCACCATTTTCGCAAGACTTGGCACACCATCTGCATGTTTGTGAACAACTTGCAAGTCTCTGGGGTTCATATATGCAAGTCTTCGGTGCCATAGCTGTGTCAAAGCAGTCATCGAGGCCTTCAATGCGCAATCCAAATCAACCTGGCTGGAAGTAAGAGCTCGTTCATGAGTGAAATGCGCTACTGGTTCCGGCAAAGTGTACAGTCCGGAACGTTTATCGCGCTTTCCTGACCCAATGTGGAAACCATTGTCATGAATCAGACGAACTTCTGCAGAACGGAAACGTGACTCAATCTGTTTGTCGGCTAAGCAACCTACAGAAACCAAGTTGTACTCCATTGGAGGAACCAGGAGTGCATCACTCAGACGTAGATTCACATTCTCGAAAGGCAGAATCACATCTCCACGCTGAGTTGCAGACACACATGTCTTATCTGCAAGCTGTATAACACGCTTCTCCACATCATGCAGTGTACTGGGAATGAATGCGGAAGCAGAATGGAAGTAGTGCGAGGTCGCTCCACTATCTGCGTAAGTGTCCATGTCTCTTTGAGTGGGTGGTAGAACCGTTGCTTTCTCCATAGACATGCCAGCTATTTCGATCTTGGACGATTTGCCAGATGATTTTGAAGAGGTCTTCGGCTTATCTTTTGACTTCAATGTAAGCTTGTCTAGAATACTCTTCGGTAAATGGTTGTCCGGATTGTCTGGGTTCATGTAGCATCGGTCCTGAGTGTGTCCATCACGATCACAAAAATCGCAGTGATGACCATTGGTGCTACCAGCTGCCAGTGCACGATTAGTAGGAGCATCATCAGAGTCATTTCCATCTCGATGATTTGCACTTGCAGAGGTACCAGACTGCCTTCCAGAACCTTTTCCTTTATTCTTCTTGCGACTGCGACTACGTCCAGAAGTTATATGACGTGCATTGTACTCATCGATAAGTGTGGTAGCAACATAATCCCAAGTCAGTTCGGATATTTCCTTGGTGCGCAACGCCGCAGCGGTAGACTCCAAAGAACTTTGCGGATCAATAGAAGCCAAAAGCATAGGAGCCTTATGCGATTCCGGAATAGCGGCATCCTTGCCCATGCGATCCAACTGTGAGAACAATGCAGTGAATTGATCGACATACTCAGACATGTTCTGTCCATTGTAGGACATACGGAACAGTTGAGTCTGAACCGCGATCCGAGAAACCGTTCGATTAGATGCATAACGCGCATCAAGCATCTTGAGCATTCGTGCCGGATCATCATCCACGTCCATTACCACACGTAGAGGAGCATCGCCAAGTGCACATATGATGATCCCACAGGCCTTCTCACGCTTAGACAATGTGCGAATGGCCTCTGCAGAAGATCCTTGACCATCCGTACCAGTGGTATCAGTGGATACAGACTGCTCAGCATCAGTGTTAACAACATTCCAGACACCTTTGATGCGACATGCGGCACGAAGACGATGCCGCCAGAGTGAGTAATCCTCACCGCGCTTGCCATGGAAGCGGGGAATCTTCACACCAGAGTTGCTTTCAGTTTCATTTTCCGAGTCTGACATTGTGAAAGACTCGTTCCGAATACAACCAGAACCAGGAAACCAAGTAGAAAACAGGAGAGAGAAACAAAAGTAACTTTTGACAAACAACAATATAAGCAGTGTGAGGGACTCAATGCTTATGTTACACAAAGAGGGTAGAGGCTGGAGTGAAGTACTCTCGACACTCAACAGCGAGGGCGCCAGCGGAGACCGTGTAACGAAGTCTACAACGCTCGTCGGGACGCGTCCCGTACGCGATCGCAGGCGGAGTTCGGGTACTCGACGCCTGGAGTATACTCACGGGTGAGGCAGAACTCAAACCCGGAAACAAGAAAGAAGAAGAAGAAAGAAGCAGCGGGTCCACTGGCAGGAGTTATCTAGCTCCGGTTACCCTAGAGGTCCGAACCTCTGATCCCTGGTTACTCTCTCCAGGTGCGATGCGATATCTTCTTGACCTACCCTGCTCTGCGTACTTCAGAGCGAGGGGCTTTACAATCCATACGAGACGTCCCAGGGAGGTTAGTAGCCAAAGATATGCGTTCACCAGTTAGCCCCTGCTAGTCACTTGCGGGAAATCAGCGCGGTCCTTCGCGCTCGCTCGCTCGATCGCCCAATACGCGTACCTGTCGCAGATAGGAAAACTTCTTAGAATCCAAATGAAAAGTTAGAAGAGCGTGACGTCTGCGAATAGTCGACGCTCTGGGCCCATAACCTGACGCATCGAACGCAGGTTAGAGAAGGAAAGGGAAAAGTAGTGAAGAAGATGAGTAAGACAAACAAAGGGGGTCGGCCACCTTCTTTTCGAGTTTAGTGATCGGGCAGCGATCGCAACCTACAAATACTCTAGCGCGCGCCGCCGCCGTCGCATCCAGCTACATAACTGCACACGTTGTCAAAGTGTACACTTTGACAGCAAAAGCGCGCGCAAAACACAATACGAATTCAAACAACTAAATCAAATCGTGCCAAATCCAATGCCAACTCCATGATCCATATCTTGCTCTAAAAAATTGACAATTTCGGTCTGGCACAGCCAACACCCTCGCGCAGCTCAGAATCGCACATTCGCTCCAAAACCCTTCATAGTAGCCCAGAATCGCATACATTGCACAACCCCTCACAATGGCCTATAATAACAGATACTCCGCTAACGCATAACTGGCCACCGCCTATAGGCTGCAGCCAATCACAGCGTACCACTTGTTCCATCTGCCCTTCTCGCTCCATACAACACGTTCCACTTGTGCAAACCACGTTGCATGTAGCCATTTGCAGTAGCCAATCATATTGCAGTATCACGTTCGGTTCGCGGAGACACGCATATGCGCTTTTCTCATGAGGGTGCCCAAAAGTGCCCATGCTCCCCTGCAACTTTGTATTCCAAGTACTTGGAGCACCTTTGAGGGACTGACAGGCACTCGACCACATCCATACATCAACACTTTTCTTAATCGGAAAGCTTCATGAGTCTCCAATTCCAACCTTGAGACACTTATTGAACAATGCTCGTACATTAAACCCTTGTTAGAAGGATGCGGAGCGTAGACAACATCCGCATGCTTACTAAGGCGGTTAGGGATAAAACGAGGGAAGTCTTTACATAGTCTAGCACGGAGTATCGAGCTCCTACAGAGCTCCAAAAATTGACGTTATACGATACTGCGTCATATTGGAAATACTTCGACTGCGTAACGAACTTTGCGTTCTTAAAACTAGTACACCTTGACGGTTACCTTCAACTTCCTCCTCTAAAAACGAGTAGCGCAACAGCCAGGTAATTCAGCTTGTCCTCCATCGCCAACTCTTCCAACAACGTTGTGTCTCTGTCTTTCTCATTGAAGAAGACAGAGACTGTCCACCGTGGAAAAACTCATAATTTAATAATATGTATTCTTACAACAAGTGGGCACAGTATCATAAAACCTCTGCTTTATGTAACATTTGCTTTTCCAGTTCTACATTAACTCAATATCCGTATCCTAAGGAATCATTGCTGCAGCTACCCAAAGGTTCTCGCTCGCGTAGATGGTAACCATATCCTAATATGCTGGATATCCATCTTTCGCGGTAACCCTTTACCCATATACCAAAGTTATACTGTAATAGGTATATTCGATAATCTTGCAGCCTACCAACGGTAACGTAGGTACCCCTAACTGTGGCCAGTTGTCCGAAAGTCTGAACTGGAAAATCGTATAATCACCAATGGTTTTGGCGTGAAACGAAGTCCCTACCAAAACGGTCTTGCTTCTTAAGTCCGATAACGTCGCTTCATTCAAACTTGGCGCGCTTTCGAAGCGGCAGACAAAAGCATTCGCGACTGGAGATCCGTATCTCCCACAGTTTGTGGTACATAAGCGACAAAGACAGACTGGAAGCGACCAACAAACCTCGAGACCCATGACCTCTTTCACAAATACATAAAATCATTATGTCACCAACCGCAAGGAGGGATGTGACTATGCTCCAACTAGCCCCCTGGGACTACTATAATGAGCTTTTTGCGTCTCTCCAAGACATATCCAGACGTTATAACATAAACAAAAGCACCCTGAAGAAGAAATACGACTTGTGGACAGGAAAGTTTTCCCATTCGCAACCACATGGACGTGAAGATGTTTACCTTCCGCCTATCAAACGCAGTCGTCCCAAAAAAATTTAAGAGAAAGAGGAATTAACCCTGGCTCGTGCCATACAAGATTGCGCAGCAAGCAATACATCTTTGACTCGCCATGGCGTTGCGTCTCTAGCTGAGCATTTCGTGACACTCTTAGCACCAATCAGGCGCATGCAGTGCTCTCGCCCAAGTCCTCGCCCCTCCCAGACCTAAATTACCGGTTGGGCGAAACGTCATCGTTCTATTGCCATCAAATCTGTTCAAATGGTGGGGAACAAAAGAATTACAGCCGTGAAAAAAAACAAAATCGTGAAACAAATCGCCAGAATGAAATCAATGATGAGACGCAATCATATTACATCGCCAGAGCAGGTTTTCAACGTATATGAATCTGGTATCTCTTTCACAAAAATGATGCGCCGTTCAATTCGCAAAGGTGTCGGCCCTGGCGACCGAAAACTTGTGCAAACAGATATTCGTACACGCGGTAACCTTGACCATGTCACAATAATGCCGGTGGTTAATGCCAGTGGTGCGAAGTACAAACCTATCGTTGTTTTCCCTGGGAAGCAGCCAAGATTTCGCCGTGTCAACGGAAGGTATGAAACTATCCACGTTCATCTCCTCCCTTGCTATTCATACCATAGAGAGCAAGCTGGAGTTAACAGTGCCATTTTCTTTGATTGGGCAAAGAACTTTGTGAAAGAAACGGAAGAGCTGCGCAAGAAACGCAGGAATCTTATGTTAGTGTTTGATGGGTATGTAGCTCATATCCAGTTCAAGACACTTTTTCTCCTGAAAGAGAATCGCATATTTGTCATCGGTCTCCCTGCACACACTTCTCATGTGTTACAACCTCTTGATTTTTGCGTTTTCTCACCCTTCAAGTCTTACATACAGCGAGAGTTGCACACGATGGCGCGAGAGCGCACAATTCTTGATGCTTTTGACGTGTTGGTGTGCCTCACGAATGCCTATGATGAATCCATAACAAGACGCAACATTATTGGTGGCTTTCGCGGGACGGGAGCCAGGGTACCGGATGCTCAAGGTGCTTCTGTAGACCCTATATTGGAAAACGAATTAAGGTCAGAGGACAGGATAACGGTGAGGGCACTCGTTGAGAGTTTTAGCGCCCGTTCGCGAATGCTTCTCCATTACGCGAATGTTCAGGAATCTGGAAACATTCGCATCAATACCAGCGATGCGCACTTAACTGCTGATGTGGTTCTTGAAGGACAACACTCCTTGGAGGCGATTTGAGGTACTTAGTTAATTTCCGCATCATGCGTTAGTAGATGTATATGAGCTACACCGCTACTAGCGTGTCGCCTCGCTGCGGTAATTTCCACACATGTACACGTGGATTGCACGGCTCGAGGCGCCGTTTAGCGGGTGTGAATAGCACACGTGTAGCACGAACATGCCAGAGGCACTGCACCCAGTATTGCTGTATTTACTTAGATATTTTATAGATTATTTTGCCGGGCGCACCCACTGTCAGTGGTGCGCCGAGCTCAGTACTTAGAGGGTTGAGCACCGCTCCCCCAAGTAAACTGCCCCTTGCCAAGCAAGGGCTTCTGGCTCTAACTATCACGCCTTCGCGGATTGTTCACCTCCAAGTGGAGTGACGACTGCGTTGTTCACGTATAGTTACCCACCCTTGTGGCGCTCAGAGTATAACCACTATTTTTGTGTCTCGTTCCGACCTATTGTCGTATACTCGCCCCTGTATTGGGTTTGCTTTATTCTCTCTCTCTTCCCCACTTTGGTGGTTTGCTTTCTCCCCTTTTTGGGTTTGCCTTTTTGCCCTGTTCTCAGTGGCCCGTTTCCGACACCTTGTCGTTGCCGTGCTACTCTCTTTCGAGGACTCATCTCGTGACCGTGTGAACACGTGGGTCTCTACCGACTACTAATCAGCCTAACGCTCCGACGCTTGTCGTGGTGGTTTGACCTCGGATTTACACCCGGCTTAGCTGTGTCATTCCCGGAGTGCTCCGTTCGCTGTTCTGCCCTGTCGAGGGGAAGATTCCGAACGTCTTCGTGAGCCTGCGCTTTTCCCGCCAAAGGCATTGCTCCACAAGTGGTCTCCCGACTTAGAACGCCTAGTTTTGTCGGAAGATTCACTCGTGAATTCACTCGTGGCGAGGTTAGTCTTTTTGCCCTTGTCTCCATTTGGAAGTTCATTGGAAGTCCCAGCCAATTGGCTGTCGATTATCCCGTTGTACGGTTGTTCTTGTCATGACTCTGTCAGATCGTCCGAAGACACGCAGTCAGACTGGAAGATCGGATCCGCCACTTCCGTCACGGATCCCCACCCGTTCACGGTCCCGGACCCAAGGGATGCCGGCTACTGAAGCTGTGCCGACGACCACTCGACTTCCGCCCACGTCGTTGATCAACCCTCATCGAGTTGATGGACCGGCTCCCGCCATTGCTGGTCCCGCCCCTGAGGCACCTCTGAGGGCTACTGTCAATGACATCCCCCACTTAACTGTGAAAGAGCAGCTCCGCTTCACGCGGGCTGCCCATGCTACCCTTGCTAAGGAGTTGTCACTACTTCGAAAGAAGGTTGAGGACACTGCTTTGCAGGACTTTTCTGAGGATCTCCGCGTATTGCGTGGTGATGTCAACTCCCTCTTGGAAGCTTTCGGAGAACCCGCTAATTTCGTGGAGGACGTGGCTGAGAAGTTTACTCGCCTCCGCGCCCGTCTAGAAACGGTGGAACAAACCGTCCTGGTTGGAGCCAATCGCACGGCGGAGCCGGTTGCTGTTTCACACCGTGACAAGAAGGTCAGTGGATCCAAAGCACGCAAAGAGCGGAAGAACTACGACTCTGATTCGTCAGCATCTTCTCTTTCTTCTCGCCGGTCAACCGGGTCTGATTCGTCCGACTCGTCGGTGGAAGAAGCCCCTCGTGAGCGTTCGTCACGCTCAAAGCGGTCATCAGCCACCCAAGGTGTGATACGCGCCCGCTCGAAGGGAAGGAAGCACTCCGGATTAAAAGAGTTGAAGCCTACCAATCTGCTCTACAAAAAGCTGTTTTCCTACCGGTATTACCGTTTGGAGGACTTCTCATTGGATAGAACTCCCCGTGGGACGGGAAAGGTTAAAGACTGTGTCAAACCCTAGAAGAAAATTTACAAAAATTTGATACCAGATGGAGTGCAATTGCACCTAATGCAAAGCTTGAAATAGTTGTTTTGGACTGGTAGTTTATTTCAAAACTTGGAAGTCAATCTGAGTGCACCTGGCCTTTGCAGCACTCCTAGTGCCCTCATCGTGCAATCAGTGTGGCTTCCAAATGGACACCTCTCATATACATAGAATAAAGGGGATGGCTACGACCTAATCTACCACCCTCCACATGCACTCACTTTCTCTTAAAGTCAGAATACCAAAGAAAGGTTGACACACGGTCATTAAATGATCCACATGCACTCACTTTATTGCTGAGAAGACGTACTTATTTAACACCAGCCGCACTCCATATTTCAAAAACCGAGACCAGAAAAAGGTTTACATAGGTTCATTAAGCCATCCACATGTACTCACTTTGTAGCAATGAAGAGGGAACTTATTTACCTCCACCTGCACTCTATATTTCGAAAACAGAGTACCAAAGTTATCATGCTGTCAAGTACTGATCCTCATGCAGTCCATTGACACCCTTATTTGAATACGACCCCTACCCAAGACTTTTTCATTGTTCAGGCTCCTACCACACTCCTCTCACAATCTTATTTCTCCTTAATGATAATGGGCTTCATAAGTCTCCGTTTCCAAATATCAATCTTGTGCCCCGTTCTTCAATAACATGTCTTTCTTCACTCAAAATAAGTGGTCAGTCTCCCCGTTGCGGCTGCCGACTCCAATCACTCAACGAATCCCTCCTAGTCCTGCCACAGATTTCAAGTACCACCCAACTTCGTCTTCCGCTTCTGCTGCAAACTTCTTACACCCAGCTGTTCGCGTTCGATGCTACTCCCGATCTCAAGCACAGTTGTATACCATCTCGCTGCTTCGGCTTACTTCCAAGAAACATAATGATGCTTTAGGTGCTGCGGCGGGATCGAAACTATTACGTACACTACAGCGGTGAGGTTGCCGCTACAGAAATTCGATAGCGGTCAGATTGTCCTCAAAGCTGCTCACGGTTTTGCGCGTCAACTTGCTTGTTTTGCTGAGGCTTGCAGCTCTTGAAATTCCTCAACATTCTCTGATATAGATGGTCTCAAGGCTATCAAATCGAAATCACTTCCATGCATGTGCTTGTTTCCAATGACGTGATAAACCGCACCATGTTCTGCTTGGAGAATGAAAAGGTGACGCCCGCATTACTCTACGTGAAATGGTGATCACAACTCGCGCAAGCGCTACAGACCCAAATTACTGCGTCGCAGCTGTAGAGTCCTTCATATTGTACCACGGAGTCCACAGAGGACTCGATTCCAGCCATCCGTGCATGCAATATTCTCTTCTAGTAGACAGTCCGAGAGCAGTTTTTCGTCAATGAAGTAGCACAAATGACGGCCACGGTTTTGCCTCGTTTCAGATGGAACCATATGATCCACAACGCTGATAAGTCTTGACACAATTGACAGATCTTCGACTGTTTTTGCAGTAAATGCCCCCGTAGAGCGAGTTCTCTTGAACACCTGGCCTTGTGCGTTGACTTCCAATCCCGACACCCAATCAAATAAGCCTACATTGCACTTATCTTGCCAGTGCTCCCACCTGTTTGAGAAGTCCTCTCTTATTTCAAATTCAATTAGCATTAGAATACGACCATAGTACACTTCAATATGATCTTCTCCAACCATTTCGCAAGCTACGTGCCAGTTTTTTCGCGACCGCGACGTCAGAGTGTTAACACTGCCACGGACCAGTCTCGTACAAGCGCGTTGCCACATATGACAATTTAAGAACCTCACTCGCGCTTGAAAAGTGACTTCAGAGACGGTTTCCAACAGATTGAAAGCTTCATCAGTTGTTAACCCATCGTACTTTCTTATAAGGTAGCCCTTCAGCGATGTAGAGAGAACCTCATCCAGATCGGGGTATGTTCCGACAATGTATTTATGGGCCCGACCGCAAAGCTGGAAGCCTGGATCACATTCCAAAGCAATCTCTTCTTCATCTTCAATGCTGTCGGTGAAGAAGGTTTTGTACGATTCGACGAATATAGCATCATTAAGTAGAGCGGCCCCTGCAAGGTTTCGAGAGTTCATGCGACCCTGAACCCATCCGATATATCTTTCCATCCAGTACTGTGAGTAGTTTACTGGAGGACCGCACTGTATTACGCCTTCTGCAAGGTGTAGAAGCAAATGAATGGTGTACTTGCACACATTGACACAATCGAGGTTCCCCATGAAGTAATTTTGTTCGAAATGGTGATAGAATCGTTGTGAGAGAAAACTGAGCTTCCCAATATCCGCTTCTGTTAGTGATGGACGCCAACATATGTCAACAATCTCCACAAAGTCTCTCCAACCGGAAAAATATCGTTCCTTTAGATGACCTTCGAGAACTATCAAGCTGTACGAAATAATGAAAGCTTTGATTTCGGCCGATTTCCATTCCGCAAAACGACTCAATGGTCTCGGTCTGCACGATATCTGGCTGGGTATTCCTTCCCCGAACAGTCGCAGCTCATCATCGATTTGACGAACGGAAACTTTAGTAATTGAATATGGCTTCTCTTGATCATGTATCCACAAACGTATAATATCCCTTCCAATGTTGTAGAAAAGATGCATAATATCGATGGGAAAGGACTTGTAGGGGAAAATACTCCAAAGCTGGAAAAGAATACTACCACCGCTTATCCCACTCTCCATTTGAAGAGCGGATCTCTCTTGCCCGGATCTGAGTGGCAATTGTCGTATGGTACTTCGGGACTGTTCTTCTTCCCTCAACGGCAGGTTGATGTGATCAAAGACGTTTTGTACACCCTCTTCTGTGTTGAAAAAACTTGGATGGTAATAGTGCCTGCGTGACGGTGACCAAACTCCATGTATTTTACAGTACCTACATGGTGCTTTACCATTGTGACCTTTCAATCCAGATATCTTCTTCACAGCTGGAAGATCTCCTGTGAACCAAATGAGATGCACCCTCACATTCTTCACCGATCCATCGTAAAACGTAAACCTAGTGCCTTGTCCGTCGTTCTCCAGAGCTGTCAACTCCTCGACAAGGGGGCCAAGAAATGATTGAAGATCTCCAGGCTCCGTTGGTCCGGGAATAAAAGTGAGTGGCATTACATTTCTCATAAGAAAACGTTCGCATGGTGCCAAGTTACAGATAATCGCGGCAATAGGCCAAACAGTATGACTTTGCTTACGGAACGCTTGAAATCCATCCGTTGAAGCCGCCAGGAATACATCGTTATTCACGTTTTGTATTCCACCGCACCGCGCCGCAATTTTTCGAAAGGACTCGGTGTGAAAGAAGTCACTGGTAATGTTGTTCTCTTCATCTATATGGGAATGAAAATAGTTGAAGAGCTTCTCGCACGAGTTCCTTTGTCCCAGCATTGATTTCAATCTTCCTAGGAGTTTAATCCATGATATCTTTGGTGCATTCTGGTCATCACAAGCCGGGCGTGGTTTACCGCACACAGTACATCTTAAAATTTCACTTCTGTAGAAGCACATGTGACCAGGGCATACTGGAAACGTCACGATATCATTCGAGATTCCGGACTCTCTGCACATACGAGAAAGAACTGTTTTCTAACACTGGTAAGGAGCATGGATATTCTTCAGAATTTCATCCATTACCACTTGTGTGACGTTATGCGTGAAGTAGAGGTCTAGCCATCTCTTGTTCTCGGTTATCCATATTTTGAAAACAGTTTCTTCACTAGTACCGAGCTCTCCACTGTTAATGAAAGCGTCACTCTCGGTGAAAGAATGAACGTCAGACAGTCTTTGTTCTGATATGATCGTTTCTGCATCAGAGTTAGGGACATCGACACATTCATAATCAGATCTCTCTGAAGGTGATCTAAGAGGTTGGTCAGAACCAGACCCATAATCTGAAAACCTTGATCCGCTGACCAGGTTGTTTTCATCAGCTCTATCCAAAAATGAAGCTGGAAAATGTTCGTCGATATGCTGAGACACTAATCGTTCCGCTGGATGTTCTCCCACACGACTTTCGACGCGTTCGTTCGGCTGATCCACTTCCTCATCAGGAACCCTATTAACGACGTTATTGTCAGGAGAGCACTCCACTGCACCTGCATCCGTCTCCTCGGTCTGAGCGTTGTCGGGAAAATCAAGAACCGCATCATCAGGAAAAGGATGCAATGTAGAATGGGGGTTGTTCCGATGCACTGGTTGTGTATGGAAAAGATAACTGCTCGTATTTTTGAAATCTTTTGGCGGCATGGAATTTATCCTCGGTGAAACATCATTCTCCATGTTTACGAAATGATTGCCAGAGTCATCGCAACTTAACGGTGAGCAATGCAAATTGGAATCGAGGTTCGCCTGAGTTTCAATATGTTTTTCATTGCGTCTCGGTTCTGGATCTCGAATACTGTGTTCAGTAGCATTCTGTGCAGGAGTTTCAGAACAAGATTTCTCTGGCACCCTTTCCAAGATCTTTCCCTCCCCTTGCGATAATTCGTTTTGAGGCAGAGAACCAAACGTGTTAACCAATCGATCAGCAACGCCAGTGAAAAGAGCTCCCTCGGTGTTCGTCAAAGATTGCTCAACCATTGATTGGAAGTGCGCTCTGATTATCGTGCTGTCCTTCTCCACCGGTCCCCATGGTAGTTCGGCAGGGAGTCCATGACCACGTAAAGAGTTGTTCGCCATCTTCCTGTGCCTCAACATAGTTGTTCGACTCACTGCCTTTCCCCTCGGGAAGCAAGAACAATTGTACTCTGGCGGACATACGTACTTTGGATACATTTGAAGCAGTTCATATAAATTGCAATCCAATGGACCTTACTCACGCCTCAGATACTCTAAGTCGTTGCTCATCTTATTGCCCGCTTTCCAGGGCTTAAGCTTTCGATTGGCGCCTGATCACCATATGTAACCACATTTTGATTCGTCCTAATTCCATGGAATACATTTCCATCGGGACGCTTCCTTTGATTTATGAGAGTACATAAAAGAAATCAGATCCAATACTTCCTATTTCTCATCACCTCCCCGTTCCCCGGCCTTTCCATTTTCCATTCAAACCATCTGCGATTCAATTTTGGCAGGAAAGGAGAAGTATTTCAATCCATCTCTTTGTATACATGGCCGCGAGCTCCTCCCAAACGCCATTGGAGCGCTTCCTTCGTGACACAAGGAATGAAATCGTTCGGACATGGAAAGATGACGTTGCCAGTCTCAACAAAAGGCTCGATGAATTGGAACCCTGCTCAAGGCTACCTCCGATTCCAAGCCCTATGAGAGGCAAAGACTTCGTGCGAGAACCGAATGTATCTGCGTTGATGAGGGCCGCGATTGAGTACCATAACGCCATGATACCATCAGCGAAAGAAAAATATATCCAGTTTTCGACTGGGGCCACCGATAAGAAGCTGAATTCGGATGCAAAAGATGCGCTTGAAACCATCATGATCGAAAAACTTGGACAGGACTATGGTGCAATTTCCTGGGCGACGGCCTCAAAGACGACCCACTACGCCCAGTGTGAAGCAATTATCCGTTCTGCAGCGGCGTCAAGAGATTTCCTCGTATATCGTCAAAGCAGCAACTTTTGGTGCATAAGATGGTTAGCCGAACAGAAGATGAAATCCAAAAGACGTCCAGCTAAACCGAAAACCCAATCTATCGGTGGTCGCCAAATTGCCGTTCGTGAATCCTCATTGGATGCGAATCCAGATCTCAATCAAGAACCAGTACCTATCTCAGAATTGTTGCAAAGTGGGAGGGAAGAAATTGCGCTGCCAAAAGAGGGGTTACCACCACAAAACGTGCCACAACTTCACAGACCACCAGATGAAGAACAAGAAACTATGCTTCGTCACTACTGTCCAGATGAACAACGAGATGCAATTATGGCAACAACACCTTTACCGCCGGTGTTAATACCACTTTCTACAAGCCTGAAACATAATGGAGTATCCGTTGAACGAGAAGACCCCCTCCCGGCTGTCACGAACCTGGCTGCGAGATTAACTGGGACACCATCACTTTCGTTGGCAGTTCCACCACTAGAAGACTCCACTGCACGACACGACGGAGCATCTAATGAACAAGAGGACCATTTCCTTATGGTTCAGAATCGCGAAACAGCTCCAATACGGGAGACACCTTCGGTTTGTACTGCTATGCCACGATCTACCGGACGAAGAAATAACGAACCATCTAATCTTCGAGAGAACCACATGTTTTCATCTACCAATATTTTTGACAACAGCACATCAATACCGAGAAGAAGAACGGCGTCAGTATCTCTCACTCCAGGTAGATCAACAGAGATGTTTATTAACAACGAACCAAGTTATGAAGAAGAAAACCATATTCGTCCCAACCCTCCTCCTGCTCTGACATATGCAAAAAGATCGACAAACAGGACATCAGCTTCTTTTGCAGAGCCACAATGTGGTTCTCCAACCAACAAAGCGCCTGTTTCTCGATCCATTAAGATACGCTTACCTCTAAGAGCTCCCTCTAATCCGACTGGAGTGACCCCGGGAAGGCTCAGGACCATTCCTAAATCGCGCAATACACCTGCTGAGCGAAAAGTAGTCCCAAATGGGAATAACCTTGTTGCATCTGCAGAAGGAAGAGCAACTGACAATATCAGCACAACCGTTACGGCTCCATGCGAAGAATTTCGAGCTTCTGGAATGCTCCTAGATTTTGGCGGCAGACGTAATACTTGTACAGAATTAGAAACATCTGAGCATGTTACAAAACATGGAGATACTCGTGGTCTAGGCGGCGCACCAGTACGAAAAAATCCAAGAGGTAGAGGGAGAGGTATGAAAACTGTACTTGGAAGTTCTGCCATAGGAAGAACCAGAGGTAGAGGAACAGGAGGAGGAAGAGGTATGAAAACTGTACTTGGCAGTTCTGCAATAGGAAGAACCAGAGGTAGAGGAACAGGAGGAGGAAGAGGAAGAGGAACAGTAAGAGTAAGAGTAAGAGTAATAGGAAGAGGAATGAAGAAAGTAATCGGTGCGGGACAAAGAAGTGGGCTAGGGGCACGGCAGACAATGTAACCACGTCAAAATAGATATGTGCATGACCGTCATGACTGCAACTCAATATTCTCTACTGTCTCTAACGTCAGATGCGGAAGTCGAGCAGACCATATCACAATGAATGGCAAAAGGTATAGAGGTTAGATGTGGTTAGAAAATATGCATCATTCATACAAAAAAACATGCAGGAGTCGAATAATTCATCACCTAAAGATAAAGATTCTTTCAGCAGTTCAATAATGTGTTCATGAACTCGGTACGAGTTGGTTGATTTGAAGCAAACGAACTTCGTACGAACTTTTGGTTGTCACTGGAGTAAAGCTATGTGCTGGTCTTAAGAGAAAACAACTTCAGAGATAAACCACAAAAATGGGACAAATCATTTGAAATCCTTGGGTATTCGCGCAAAAAGGTGAGGAAAAGACTTGTATGAGTCAGATGAGAGACAAAATGCATTCATGCTCGTTATATGTTGAACCAGAGTAGAAAAACCATGAATAGCACACTTCCGGGAGATAAATAGCGCACGTTCCGAAGTAAGATAGGAAACCAATTGGTCTAACTATGCAAAAGACCAAACATTCCTGGCGTCAGGAACCTCAACATATGCATGGCGGAGTATGTCACTGGAACGGAATGAGAAGAAAAGTTTCACACCAACCGAATGAAAGAAGAACAAGGAAAACAGTGGGTGCCACGAGCGGGAACCCTGTGGTATATTGGTTGAACGAAACATCACAGACTAGACCGGTGGCCTCTAAGAATGTCAAAATGGAGAGACATGAGAGGAATGGGGTTCACGAGCTTTTTTTAACAGCTACATCCACACCTTAATGAAACCGAACAATAATAAACCTTTCGGAAAACTTATCGGCAGTCCTCGGAAGAGTTCTCTAGCTCGCATGGAAACGAACTTGAACTTCGGCAGCTGAAGAAACGTTCGAAGTATTCTTTGGCGCTGATATGGTCCGAAGAGTGGTTAAGTGCATACATAATGAAAGAGACAATAAAGGTATTTAGACCCTGAGACCATATTTGAAGGCGATTATGCTGTGTGCAGCGTGAGAAGGAGAACAAAGTCGAAGTCATCGTGCAAGAGATGGGGAGTTGGCTTCTCCCAGAAAGAAAGCATCACCAACAAGGGTTGGCTACCAAGGAGCTGGAACTACCAAGGAGCTGTGGGTTGCAACGGATTCCGTATGTACAGTTACCAAAAGGTACAATTTGTAGGCAAATCGATCCCTCCATAGAGAGCCATGTACCGTGCAATATCAAGATACTTGTAAAAAGTATCGACAAATTACAGCGGCACCTCGGAAGCACATTTTGAATGACACGTAAAATGTATGTCCTCCTCTTGGAACACGTCCCATTTTCTGGGACATGTTACAAAAGTGTGAAGAGTTGCAGAGCTTAGAACGTTCGACACAAGTTTGAGGCGTTCCGTTCCGACATGCCATATCTCAGCACAACGTATGATAAGTACAAAGAATGGATAGTTCCGAAAGAAGCAAATTGCCCCTTGAAGAAGGTAATGGTTCCAAAGCAGACGACCAATTTGGTGCTGAAAAGCATGAGCACGAAAAATGTTCCAAAGACAACGCAGATTCATAAGCTCACCCCTGGGCCTGGTAATTTTGCCAAGCTCCCCGGAGCAGATGCAGTTCGGAAACGACAGTGGCAGGAAAAAGGTCAGAACCGAGTACAAGAGAACCGGAAACAGAGGCAGAGGTACCAGAAGCGCAGGTCGTTGAAATCTTTGGAGTCAAAATCGTTGGGGTTGAAGAAACGTCGTGAATGGTACGCGAAGAGGAGCAAGACATCAAAAAGGAGCAAAACAGATCATTGATCTGTGCAATACGGTACTTCAAAACCGTGTGATAATGACAAGACAACTCCACATCAATCTGAAGCTGATGATTCCCTTGGTGATAACTGCACTTCCAGGGCAAAATATTCAGGCGCAGAAAGTCCAAATGAAACTGCAGATAACGTATCGTCTAGTTCAGAACGTCTCAAGACGAACTGTTTTTCTCACAGTGAGAATTTTCTGTATGAGGTAATTGTTGAGAAGCAGACGCTCAATGTAATTCACCACTTGCTAGTTCCAGTTCCTGAGATTGTAAAGCAGGCCTTTAAAGTTGTTAATGTGAATGTAGCTGAAGGGTTGGCGCTAGAAACAGTTCATGAACACCCCGAAGTTTCGTCACAGAACGGGGAATATTCTTATTCCAAGGTTGACAGTAGTTGCCCTTCAATTCGGGCAACACCATCCCAAGCATCTCTACATCTTGAACGTGTCACAATGGTTCACAACAACTCCAACAAAAAGACCTCAGATGAGCCACGCTTTGTGACAAAAAAACATATTACTGACGCAGAGCAGTTATTGTTAGATGTGTTTGGCCCTGAGTCTTCAGAAGAAGGTAGTGAGTCATCGAAATAGAATTACAAAGCGTTGTTACAGCGAAACAGGCAGACGAGAGATTAGGATCGCGCATGAATCGTTGAGACTCTTGTTCTCATCGCAATGTTTATCGTCAATTAAAGCAGAATGGGCCAACGTGGGCAAGCCCAACGGCGCCATACGCTCAGCAAACAATTGCATCACCCCTTCTTCATCCAAGTAATTAACTTTTCGACGGAGGACTTTCTTCGGGCCCGATCCGATCTACATAGAAGTGTGTTAGAAGTCCCCTTCCCCCCCTTTGCTGAACTGTTTGCGAAGCGAACGAGCGAGTGGCATTCACCGCCACATTCTGTCGGCGCTCATTCTCGATATCATCTGAGCTTGATCTCCGTGCCATACGCCTCCGGTCATTTGAACGAACTCGTCGCAGAAATGCACGTTTTTCATTCGACTCTCTTGGAGACGAAGCTACAGAGGCGGCAGAAATCGATTTGAAAACTGGGCTTGACCCTCGACTAACAGTGTTCGGAGCGGGAGAGACGGAGGCGGACATAGTCCTACCCAACCTAGAACGACTGCCACTCTTTGTCTTCTTGGGGGCTGAGGAGTCGGAGTTCCTCGGTAACGAAATCGTTGGACGAACTGCAAATTCATCTTCAGCGGGAGCTCGTACTTGATTTTGAGATGATTTAAACGGGCGCGCTACCATGAGTGACACAGGGCGACGAACAGCCGGCGACTTGGGCCTCGACATGCGGTTTGATGACGTGCTCCCCACAGCCTGCGATTGTGGTTGTTGCGTGGCTGTAGAAACTGTAGCTGCTGTAACGGCGGCGGTGACCGCGGCGACGTCACGAGAGCTGGATTGCTGTTGTTGTTGAACAGAAATTTGATTGTTAGATTCAACTATAGCCTCTTCAGCTGCCGCACGTTCCGGATCAAAATCATTCGCTTCCTCGTCGGAGTTTTCATAAAACGCGGGGCGCATTTCATTGGGCTTTGCTGCCACTTTCTGCCTCGGTTCAAGAACGGGGAGTAACTGAAAGCTTTCCTCCCAAACAGGAGGGGTTTCAGGGCGTGATATGCGATTCACTTGACCACGTGCAGCCCGAATATCATCAAGCTTTTGCTTGAGATTCTTTGCTGCAGCAATGGCGACGGCCGTAGCCGCAACTGCAGTGGCACTCGCCTTAGGGGCAGGAGATATGGGAGATGGGCTAGGCGTGACAGATGAAGTCATTGAAGGATGCAAAGTAAAATGAGCAGAGGAGCGTGCGTGATTTTGTTCAGTGTTAGGATCACGAACAGAATGTCGAGATCGGGAGAGGCGACGCTTGACAGAGAACGATGCTTCGTTGGGATCATTCCCCCTGAAAGATGAGCTGGCTGCTCCAGGGTTGCTTGGGCTAGACCGTTGGCCGTGAGAGGTAGCATACCCATCATCTGCCGAGGTGGTATCATCATATGGAGCAGGAATTTCGTTCACAGCGCGATCTAAGTCGCGAGTATCCTCCACCTCAAGGCCCGTAGAATGTGTCTGTGCTCCCTCTAGAGCAGTGTACGGTGGAAGCTGACGGCATGTTTTGGTAGAAGATAAGTGGATCTGACTGCGTGCGTCTGTGTGAGTGAGAAAGGTATTGCGGATGAACATTGTTTTGCTCTCGCAGTGGCTCGGCACGCAAGTATGGCAAAGGAGTAAGTCTCATAGTCGATTCAACCCTATTAGCAGCGGTATTCGTAGCAGTGCCAGCAGATGGTTGTAACGCTGCCAGTTCCGCTGTAGAGTCATCAAGCTTCACGTTGAAACGATTAGCGAGCTTCTCCAGCTTGGCGACACTGGACTTTGCGGAAGGTCGCTTGTGTGGGTTCTGCGCCCAACAACGTTCGACAAGTCGGCGCACGGTCTTGGAAACTACTGTTTCATCCAAGGCTAGTGCCGGACGGTCGCTGCGAACAAAGAAGCGCACGTAAACATCGGAAAGAGACACGCCAGTCCATGGGACTCTGCCAGTCAGCATCTCCCAAAATAACACGTCCAGTGCATAGATGTCACGCTTCTTTGCCATTTCATCATAACGAGGTTCATCAGCCTCATAATCTTCGCCACGACGCATTACGTTAGACTTATCACCGCCAAAGGCTTCGGGTGCCAAGTACGAATAGGTGGCTTCAATTCGACCGGGCTCCATGATGTTCTGCATTACAGTACCGCCGCCGGTAGCCTTATCGATGTATTTGCTTAATCCCTGCAGCCGTGATGCGATTCGAAGCTCTCGCCGGAGGCGATCTTCTGTAGCGAATGATTCGCTCATGGTACGTATTCATTTGACGGCGACCGGTTGCGTGGCCTACACACCCCGATACACGACAGCAGACGCGCCGTGCCCCACTTCATTGGCCGGTGAGCGCGAAAACTGAATGTGAGGGCGACGAATTACAAGGTCGCGATGAAGAACGGCAGAATGGTCCGGCGTGGGCGGTTGGTTCTGAGGTGGGGCGGCGGAGAGTTGCAAGGCGGCAACGGCCTCAAAGTTCTTTACAAAGCCGGCGAGCGCGGCGTTACACAAGGGACAGCGCAGCGTGGACGGCGGCTCTTTGTCGTCGTCGTCGGAGGCTGTGGAGGTGGACGAAAGCGAAGCAGTGTCATCGCGCGGGGACGGTGTTGCATGCGGGGCGTCGCGCGCGGCACACGACTTGCAAAGAGAATGGCCGCAGACAAAGGACACCATGGGAAGATGGCGGTCGGCATCGAAGACGGCATCATACGCGGGGCAGTGGCCGGGGCGAGACGGCATGGTGAAGGGCGAGGGGCGCGAAGGAGGCGCACGGAAGGGGGAAGGTAAGGATAAGAGGAGAGGGGGGAGACGGAGAAGGGGGAGAAGGGACGGGGGAGAAAGGGGAGGAGGGACGAGGGAGGAGAAAAGGAGGGGAGCGCCCGAGACGATAGGGGGGGGTGAGGCGGAGACGAGACGGGCGCGCTTGAACTGGGGCGGGGGATGGGTGGAGGGATGGTGGCGGCGCGGCAGTTGCTTGTTGCAGCGCGTTTGTGAGCGTGGCTGGAGCACGCCACTGGCGACAACTGCTGCGCTCTGGCGGTGCGCGTGGCACGCGTCCACCTGCGCGCGTGCCGCCTGTCGGAAGTGAACGGCTTGCTACTGGAAGCAGCGCGCGCTTACAGTTCTGACAGATCGCAGTTTGTATATAAATTTCCAAACAGCAACGCACTCAATTTGGCGTTTCTTCGGGCGCAATTTTGGTGTTTATTCGCCAATTTTTGGCGCCGGAAAGCGCCAATGCCTGAGAGAGCCGCGAGCGGAATAGATAAAGTTAGCAGCGGTGAAGCGCTAACTCAAAGCTACTGTACCGTTGGTAGTGCTACACATGTAGATATATACGAAGGTATGAGAAACCCTATAGCGTTTACCATCTAATATTGGCTTCCGCTGCGGAAGATACGGGGAAGTGTACGCGCATTTTTCTCTATTCCCTCAAGCTGCATGTAGCGAGGGTTTAAGATGCATAGTGTTCGTTACCTCACGCAGCATGTGCACCTTCCTCCAGTTTCGTGCAGAGCAGACAACACCATCAACGCGCTCTGCGGCATGCCGCCGTGGAGCCGGACATCCTGGGGGAAAGGAACAGCGTCCTAATCTTCTCGTCGTCGAGCAGCTGCGGCGATGTGACGGAGGGAGCACGCGTGGCGGCGATGAAGGTGCTCCCTCCTCGTCAGAGACAGAGTTAATTGGAGGCGCGAGCCCTTACGTAACGTCAACAATACCAGACGAATACACATTGCTGAAAGCCAACTCAAAGAGATTCAATTTTTGGTGCTCAAAAACCTCCTTGGGGCCATCGCATAAAAGCTGGAAGACCTGGGTCGCTCCTCTCTTGACCATGACTTCACTCCACGGCTTTTCAGTCACTGTCAGGTTAGAAGGTTTTCGTGCAACAGTGATCTGATACTGCCCTCTCAAGTCGATTTGAGAGCGACACGATCATCCGGTGCACGCAAGCGGGCTGGCCTTAGTGAGATCACAGAATGGAGACAAAGACTATCAAGGCAGCAGGCGAATCATCGGTCACAGCGTATCATTTTGGAGCTCACGTCACGAGTTGGAAGAATGCGGCTGGTAAGGAAATCATTTACACATCTCCAACAGCAATACTGAACGGCACCAAAGCGATTCGTGGTGAGATTCCGATTTGTTTCCCTCAATTTGGGAAGAAAGGACCCCTCTGTCAACATGGGTTTGCCCGAAGCTCGCTATGGGCACACGATGAAAGCTTTAGTTCCTCAGATGGAAACCCAGCGTTAAGATTTACACTTCGTGATACCGAAGAGACGCGAAAAACTGACTGGGGCCATGCCTTTGAAGCTGCCGTGGTCATATCTCTGTCACCTGATGGGAACGCTTTGACTGTGAAGATGGAAGTGACAAACAATAATAAGGACACGCCATTTTCGTTCACAACAGCGCTTCACTCGTACTTTTGTTGCGAATCACAAGAGACGGTACTGACTGAGTATTGTAGTCTGACCTACGCGGACAATATAGAATCTGGAAAGTCAAAGGTGCAAGAGGGGGATATTCATTTCGGGAAGGAGGTGGATCGCATCTACATTGGTACAAAGGACATGCTGTCTATACCAACAGCAAACTTGAGTATCACGAAAGATAACATGCCCGATGCTGTTGTTTGGAATCCTTATATCGAGAAGGCAGCAGCGTTGTCCGATATGCCTAATGACGGCTGGAAGAATTTCATTTGTATCGAACCAGGTCGCATTGCGGAACCCGCTAACGTGATGCCGAAGGAAACATGGACAGGCTCCGTCACTCTCCGTTCCATAGCGTAACTTGCTCGAGTTCACCTGTTTGGAGGAAAGTGTTCATTCAAGCAGTGCCGTGAAGCAGTACAAGTTCTTGGCCCATCTTTTTTACAACTCTTTCGCGCGGTGCTTCATCGTAGACTAAGGGGGCAAGTGTTACGGGTTAGCAGTTTCAACAGAATCTTTCTGATAATCTATAATTCCACATACGAAGATATGTGATTCATGTTGTACATTCTATGTCGCATTTGATCGGGCGGCAAATCAGAAGTAAACTACAGTCAGAATCCAGCATTCAGTGCCAAAACGTCTCCAGGGAATGGCAAGATCTAGCAGCACCGTGACATGGGAGACACATTAGCTGAACGTTCCGACGGGCACGGCTGTTTGCAGGTGCTCATTGAGAGAGGCATAGTATGCCAGATCTATACAAGGCCCATTTATCTGCGCCCGCCTTCCACATCCGCGCCCAATTGCGGTGGAAGCATGCTGAAGCTTATCGCCATGCTTTTCGAATTCGCGCGTCAACACTTCCGCTTTGCACTGAGAGCGAGAAACCTTTCAGATTCTCAAATCGCAGTCCCACAGTGAAGTATCCATTAAACGGGCACACACTGTCGATCGCAAGATTCTCTGCGTGTGGAACGTGAGCTGCTTCTCTCTAGGGTTTCGCGAGAACGTCTTGACAACGGCACAGGTCAAATGTGAGCCACCCGACGACACGTCATCTCCCTAAGCCATCTCCATGCTCGCACTGTACACATGGAAGCCTGAGGCTGCACGTGAAAATCCACGACAGAATCGAAAGGTTATGTTGGATATGAGCTTGAGATCCATCATAACGGGGTTGAGATATCCAATTCGGATCCGCCTTGGGTGAGTTCCCAGCACTAGAGACAGCCGTCAAAGGTGATAATCCACAGTTCGGCGCAGTACTCGGCAAAATTTTGACCGGGGCGCTCAATGACACAGGTTCCAGCCACGGCTATAGAGGCAGGGATGATACGTTCGATGAACAATGACGGTTTGTCAATGGATGTATCGGACATTGCACGCAAAATACGAACAAGCAGCACTCCAGTGTTTACGGCTGTGCATACAAGCAGGCGTAGTGGGGCGACTTCGATAACGTTTGTGAACATGATTTGAACACCCAGACTGCGAGAATTGCGTTCCAAATGAAGGCTGTCAAGCTTCTGGATCTGTGGGGCAATGCATTCATTTAATGCATTGTAGTCACGATGGCTTGGTACATGGTGCAGCTCTAGTTTGTGTTCGTAGCAAACAAGAAGTAAATGACCTTCTGCATACGTATCAACAGCGTCTGGTAGGAACACGGATGACGACTGTTTTGCAAAGAACGGCTTTGGGTTTGTCGCGTAGACGGAAGTTTGTCTCTGTGCTTGTGTTTGCTGGTGAAAGAAAGAAGCAATATCAAACTCTTCGAAAGAGTCACGAGACGATGGTATTGGGCTTTGATCATGTTCTGAGGTGTCTTCAAACAATTGATTATCATCGTAGAATACTTCAGTCTGGGTGCGGCGTACAGCGTAGTTATGCCGATTGAGCAAAGGCGGAACAGAATTGCTCATAGGTAGTACAGATTGGTACAAATGCTGTGTCTTCGGCTCCCTCCGTTGCGCTTGAAGCTTGAAGACATCATCTTGTTTCGAGACGCATTGCACAGTAGATGGAAGAATCCAATGGGTCTGCCAACAACGCTCTCGTTGTAGGGGAAAGTCAAATTCGGTAGTAAGCGGCTGGTCACTCTGATACACCCACGGTCGGAACGAGGCCAACAAGTCCTGCACCGAAAAGGTACAAGTGCTAAGAATGTCAACATGTTGTCAGGCCACTTACTGGCCATTCCAGATACAGTACACTGAGCGTAACACAATCTTCTCCATAACATTCTCTGGCGATCGTTGCACTCCATCACCTCAACGAGCAAACGACAACAAGCACACGCAACTCATGGAAATCGCCTGCAAACAAGTCGTGGTTGCGTCCCTTCCTTCCGCTCTGGAAAACCACCTTTTTACTTGTGCATATCCTACGCAGACAAACGCTAGCCATTCTTTGTTCAGCGTTGCTGGCCCGAAAATTTTTCACATGTTCATAGGCGGTTGTGCGAGATTGAACGCAATGTCTTGGAGCTGACCGGCGAAAAGTTCCCACTTTATAGCATCCGTTCTTCTGGAAAGAGTAGCTTCCAGATGCAGAGGCGATATTTCGTAGTTCTAGCGTTTTCAAATCGTGATGCTCCACGGCGGCATGCAGGATCAGGTCAAGGACGGCAACGGTAGACGGATCCTCCCTTCCCCTCACGTTGCATGTAGCGTGGATGCACCTCACATAGCACGTACACCTTTTTGTCGCGCCGCACCAGCCGACGCGCGTTGCACCGTCGACGCAGCGCGGAAACCACCTTGAAGGCGCGCGCAGGAGCATCGGCAAGCGCCGCGGGCGCAATGGAGCCCGGCGTAATGGCGAAGCAGAACAACGCCCACATCTTGTTGACCTGTGGGAGGAAGACTGGAGATGATAGAAAGGACTGGTCTCTGGTGGGCGGGGTCAATTGCACACATGAATAATTGCTAGTGTGCACCCGTCTAATTAATTTGTGTCGTTGTAGTTGACACACAAGTATGGGATTGCGTGCCTCCACCTGCCACGCGTGCAGTGCGTAAACGAAAGCTGCCGCGTTCGCAAACTGCCTTCACAAGGTGTCCATCAGCTCCGAGCCAGAAGCTGCAATTCGCGCTCCATCGCGACTGCACCCCGTTCGTGGCGTTTGTCTTTCCTCAGCTTCTTCGCGTCGCGTCGCTCAAACATGGCCGCCGCTGCGCTCGGCGATATCGCCGGCGAGCTCATGCAAGATGACTCGCTAGACCAAGAAATCCTCCACGCGCCCGTCGACGAGTTACTCAGGCGCGTGCGCTTGTTAGAGGCTGAGGTGAAGGTGCTTCGTAGCGAGAGTCAGCGTCTCACATACGAGAAGAACCACACCGCGGAGAAGATCCGTCTCAACACAGACAAAGTCAATCTCAACAAGCAGCTTCCGTATCTGGTCGGAAATATCGTCGAGATTCTTGATATCGAGGAAAAGGATGAGGAGGCTGGGCGCTAACGTCGATCTTGACTCGCAGCGCAAGGGAATGGCTGTTGTGCTCAAGCCTTCGACTAGAAAGACTATATTCCTGTCTTTCATTGGACTTGTTCTGGCGGAAGAGCTCAAGGCAGGCTATCTCGTTGGCTTCAACAAAGATTCTTATCCTATTCTGGAAAAACGGCCTGCAGTACGACTCACGAGTCAAGGCCATGGAGGTTGACGAGAAGCACACAGAGTCGTACGCAGACGTCGATAGACTTGACAAGCTAAACCAAGAGCTTGTAGAAGCCGTTGTACTACCCTTAACTTAAAAGGAGAGTTTCGATGCTTTAGGAATTCTACCACCGAAGGGTGTGCTTATGTATGGCCCCCCGGTGTTGGAAAGGCGCTTTTAGCTCGTGCGTGTGCTGCGCATACAAACGCTAAGTTCTTGAAAATTGCGGGTTCACAACTTGTGCAGGTGTTCATTGGCGATGGTGTAAAACTTGTGCGTGATGCTTTTGCGCTGGCGAAGGAAAAGGGTCCCACCGTTGTCTTTATTGATGAATTGGATGCCATTGGTACCAAGCGATTTGATTCCGAGTTGAGTGGCGATCGAGAGGTGCAGAGAACTATGCTTGAGTTGCTCAATCAACTTGACGGCTTTTCTTCCGATGACAATATCAAGGTGGTTGCTGCCACTAACCATGCCATGGACAGTGTCCATGGGTAAAGTGCTGTGCGCTTTGGCTTGAATGGACGCCAGCAGGTTGCTTTGTTGGGCTCTTCGAGCAAACGGCCAAGCGTATGGCACGGTAGTTTGCAGGAAGAATTGCTGCTCCTCGAAAGGGAAGCGCCTGCGCGGTGGTGGACGCAACGAGGCGCACTAAATGCGTAAATGAAAGCTCACTGTCGCTCTAAAACTGGCTGAGGCAGTTCGTCGTGTGCTACACAGACATTGAAGACACGCTGCGCTGGCGGAGTGTCCGACTGATCGTCGCACGTGCTAGCTCCCACCCCTCTCTTCGGATCCTGTCGTTCTCGCCACGTTTGGTCGCGCAGCACCTTCTTCCCCGGCCTGTCTCTTTCTTTCTTGAGCGCGGTCGAGCTTGGAGTTGCTGACTACGTACAGACCCCACTTTGTTGTGTGTTGGCACCAAAGTCTTCTTGCTTGTTAACGATTGGTGTTTTCTCGGCTACAGGCTTCACAAGATGGTTTCTCACTATGCGTTAGTTACCTTTGCGGTGCTTTTGGTGCTGTTGGCGTCTCTGGGATTTCGCAAGAACCTGCGTCGAAAGCGCAATGATCTCATCGAGCTTCGACACCGATCGCGGTCGATTGGATTTCTGCACCCGCACAGTCTTGACGATGGTGGCGGTGAACGCGTTCTCTGGTGCGCTGTACTCGCACTGAAGAAGTTGTGGCTGCACAGTCACATCGTGATATACTCGGCATGGAAGAGCGCGGGCGTAAGCGTTTCAAACGCAGGGGCAACGTCTGGCCAGCGAGTTGGTTCACAGTTTGGACTGGACCTGCCTGAGATTGATATCGAACCGGTTCATATATCGGAGCTTGCTCCTCTAGTTCATGGCTTTAGATATTCCCGTTTCACGTTGTTGCGCCAGGCTTTGGGCGCTTCGCGTATGAATGCCAAAACTTATGCGAAACAGCCGGTTGAACTTGTTGTGGACACCGCCAATCAGAGCTTCGCGTTGATTGTGCCCAAGCTGCTGGGCGCTGAGACGATGGCATACGTACATTACCCTACCATCTCAACCGACATGCTGTGGTTGGTACGCTCAAGAAAGAAGCAGTTTAATAACGACGCAAGCATTGCTTCTTCGCGCGTAAAGGCAGTTGTGAAGGTGGGGTACTACAAGCTGTTCGCCATGTTGTATGGGTCGACAGCGCGATTTGTGGATATCAAAGTGGCGAATTCGAGTTGGATCGCTTCGCACTTGCGCGCACTTTGAAGTGGGCGAATCCATCGCTTCTTCCCGCCGTGCAAGTTGAATATGCAGCTGGAGGATGTGGAACGCGAGCACGGGTTGATTCTGTCTCTAAGCCAGTTTTGCGCCGAGAAGAACCATGAGCTGCAGTTGCAGATGATGCGCGTGTTGCGCGACAAGCACGCGGACGTGAAGTGCAGAGTGGTAATGATTGGAGGCGTGCGCAACGACAGGGATCTCCAACGCACTGGAAGACTGCGCAGGTCGCGGAGGAAAAATGGTTGGCGGTGACGGTTTGTGTAAACGCGCCCAGCGAGGAGGTGGAGAGCACGCTGAAACGCGCATGGGTGGCCGTTCACAGGATGCGCTTCGAGTACTTTGGAATCTCGGTGGTGGGGCTGCAGGCGCACGGGCTGGTGGTGATGGCGTACTGCAGGAGTGGCGTGGAGAGCCACATAATTCGCAATGGAAGCAAGGGCCTGCTGCTGATCTCGGGCGAGGAGTACGCCGACGCAGTGGTGGCGGTGATGCGCGACGACGCGACGGCGACGCGGCTCCGTGGAGCTTGAGTTGACGCGCAATACGCAGACGGAGCTTTGTTAGGATGTGACCTTGGCGGCATCAATAAGAAACAAGAGTAGTGAGACGGAGTGCAAGTGGAGAACGAATGGATTTTGAGCAGTGAGCATCAGCAATGCAGAAATATGTTCCGACGACTGTGTCCTGATCGAACTGCTCCAATTGGCTTCCAGTTGATCGGGATATGCACCTCGAAAGATGTACACATAAAGAGAGTAAGGATCATTTGAACTCCAATTACATTCAAAATAACACAGTTCAATCCAATTACACTCAGGCTACACTCATAATTTTGAAAATTTTTTCTTGTAGAGACCTCGTTCCGCTGTCTCAGAGTGAAATTAGTCCACCACAAATATTATTTTTTTCTTTATTCCTCAAACATTGTTGTAGAAGTGTACTACAGATGTTGGTTGGTTGATGTAGCTTTGTAACCGTTCCGCGATTATGCTATGAAATTTTATATAGGCACAGTGTATAGTTTAAATTAATACTGAGCGGACGGGCATCCGTGATGAAGTAGACGGAAAGGAACGGGAGTGAAAGTTACAACTAGCTGACCGATCTCGCGAGCGTTCTCGACGGTCGTAAACAACCTTTTCGATTCTATCAGCTGCGTGTAACTGCGATGCCGCCCCGCAAGCATAAAAGGGGGCGGGATTCAAGACAACCGAACCCAAGTGCAGGGGTGTCAGAAATGCCGCCCCTAACACGAGGGAGAGGGAGGGCAAAGGGCACTACGCCGCGTATGCCACCATCCCGAGCAATGACGAAGAAGGTTTCGCCCGCTGCTATGCCGGTAGTGAAAGGCGGCGATGCGGTGCATTTTTTTGTGACGGTTGGAAAAGAAAAGAGCAGGATGAAAGTGGGAACCGCGGAGGTGAGAGGTGTGGGGTCCGCCGGTGGTGCCTGGAAGACTCTTTGCCGTTCGCTTCATGGGCATGTTCTACGCGCGACTGCCCTAGAAGGTGAAGACTTGGTTGTGGTCTGGAGGACGAAAATTATAAGTGATGGAAACGCGAAGTACCCTTACCGTTTTTAAGGTCCTGAAGACCCACCAAGTACGCTGAGCGAGTTATTCTGGGCTGCCTTGTATGCGTGGGATACGTCGATGATGGAACTTATCGAGATTCTGCAAAGTCCTACTTCAGAGTCCGAGGCTGGCAAGTCTTCTACATCTCAGCCTGAGAACGTGGTTGCTCTGGAGGTCGAGAAACCTGCTGAGGAAGCTTCCAAAACTCTAGAAAAGTCTTCTCACGGGATGAAGAAGCCCGTGGGAGTGAGCTTCAGCATCATAGAGGACTCCGATGACGATACTGTGGAGGTCTTACAGACGAGTAAGGCTCCGCTTACTGACCCGGGGGAGGACTTGTTCGATGAAAGAGACAGTGTTCCGTTGGAGGAGGTGGACAGCACCCTGTCTCTCAAGAAGATTTCCGTCGCTGACTACGTTCAGCACAGGTTGACGATGGATATAGAGATGATTGAAATCCCGAAGAAGACAGTACGAAGTGTGAATCTGGGACACAAGGGGGCGACGATGATGAAATGTCGCAACTTTGGGTGGCTTCCGTCAGCAGGTTCGATTGCTGTGGCATCTCTAGGGGAGTATGATGTGAACTAAATAGTTGTTGATGGGAGAATTGTTGTGCCCGTAACCCTCATAGAAGGATATCACCGAATTCTTGTGCTCCGAGACTTAAATGGGGAAGGCGGGAAGTGTGTGGATATAGTCCATTCTTTGGATGTTGTGCTGTGCCGAAGAAAGAATGAGAAGGCCATCACAATGAACGAGGTACTAGGACTTGGCAATCTTCTGAACGAGATGAGTTCGAATGTGCTGAAGATGTCGTTTGCAGACAAAGTTCATAGCACGTTATCTTTTGTGCAGCACGTCGTGGACGAGTCATATGTGGACGTGAAGAGCATTATTTCGAAGCAGTTAGCTGGTGCTTTGAAGACAAGTGAGGCTATCGGTGACTACAGCGTGCGTCACTTGACTCGTTACGCGACATTGGCTCTGAGGTTTGTGGAATGTGAGGGGCTTTTGGAGTGCTTTGAGAAGGTGTGTGAAGAGGGTCCAACCCTGACATTGACGCATGTCTCAAGTGACCTCCTGATGGGTCTCACCGATGGGCAGTTTCGATTTGTCGTACGTTGCTTGCAATAACATGTGGAACTGAGGTTGTCTTCTTCTACGAGAGCAGGTAGTTTTGAAGACATGAGGAAGCACTTCTTTCAAGTACCATAGGTATGTACAACCTATGTAATCTCACTGGGAAGAAGAAGAAGATTAGTGTTGGAGAAGTATTGCAGACGGTATTCAACTTAGGAGGAAAGAATGTGTCTGTGATGGAATATCTGGGTATGCAAACAGCAAAAATAGAACTTGGCGGTGCGAGGCGCTTATGGGACGGAATGGTGTCTAGAAGGGTGAAGATGGCGGGTAACAAACTTCAAGAAATTTTCAAAGTATCGCTCCAAACTTCAGAGGAGGTGAAGGAGGTGGGGGAGGAGGTGTTTGAAGTCGTGGGTGTAGGTGAGGGTACGTCAACCGCAGCATCTAAAGAGGCAGAAGAAGCTCCCATGTTGTTGGAAGCTTCCATGCAGGGGGAAGACCCTGAAGCAGAGCCGTCAGGGTTGAGGCGGAGCACACGGAAAAAGATTGCTCGAGCCGGCTGAAAGAAGATTGGAGTAGCAAGGCTGGGAGCAAGAAGAAGAAGAAGAAGAGGAGGTTAATTGATCTTACTAACGATGAGGATGAGGTAGAAATCCAGCCTGCTCCGAAGAGGATGAAGAAGAGCACCGTGAAGACCTCTTCTGGAGATATACCAATGGAGGTCGTTACTTTATTCAGGAATATGGCGAAGCCGGCAGTGAAGAAGCCCTTCAAAGAACAGAAAATATATTTGGTTTCGTCGAGCGAGGATGAAAGTGGTGGCAGTGAGAACGATAGTAGGTTTGTTCAGGACGAGGAAGAAGGGGTACAGGAAAAAAACATGTGTGGATTTGAAGATAAGAATCCCGAGAAACCACCGAAAGAGATGAATAAAGCATGTGAGTGGGCTGTTGGATCGGATATGTCATGAACGGGTCTTGCAAATGCGCTACCGAGTGAGTGGCCGGGAAGGAAGAATGCAGTGAAACATCAGCAATCGTGGATGGAGATGATTCATTTGCGAAAGGGGCACAGGGCGGGGTGTTTGGGGGTGGGGGATTTGAGAGCGGTCCATCACGCGGTGTACTGGCATGCCGCCCAGAATGTGCACAAGGAGCTGGGTAGCACGAAAGAACCAGTTCTTGGGGTGAAGCTTCCGTTGAAGGGAAAGGCGAGAGGGCAGGAAGAAGCTGTTTGGAAAGCGGCGATGGAGAGGGATGATCTCGCTCGAGAGTACTTTTCGGCGAAGAGAATGGAATTGATGGACAGGGGTTTCTGTGTTTTGGAACACTTCGGAACTGACGAAGGTATGTCAGAGGAGGCGAAGAAGAGGGGCGTTATGGTGGATGAAGATGTGGTTGCTGGAGTTTTTCGAGAAGGACTTCAAGGAGCAGCCAGGCTTGAAGTTTGAAGAGAACCGAACGAAATGGCATCTGATCATCAACGCGGGGGAAGGAAAAGATGATGGGGACAGGATGCAGGGAATTGGACGATATATTACGACCGAGAATGGGATTGTTGATTGCATGGAATCTGATGAGAAAATTGTGATGATGGTGAGAAAGCGGGTGTTGTTGGGGATGCGAGGTTTGGGCAAATTGCATCCGCTCTTTGCCTTTGTAACAACAGCAAGGCGAAGAAAAGGATGTATACGCCGCAGACCGGAGAGCGTGTGTTGTGTACGGGGGAGGGATGCCCAAGGCAGGCGTTGCACACTGATTTTAGAGGGTTGACGATTGTGGAGAAGGATAAGGGAGAAATTCCGGGGTTCTTCGTGATGGCTTCTGGGGGGAGTTCATTTTTGGTATGGGTTTGTGGGAGGTCACACAATATGTATGTGACGGATGACAATAGTTTGAGGAGGTTATCACGTACAATGGTTGTGAAGAAGTTCAGGGTTCCGCCCTACTCTGTTTTTAGGGGGAGAGGGGATGTGTTTCATGCGGGAGCTGAGTACATGGATGCATTGGTGAAAGAGAATTGCCTGAGATATCACATGTACTTTGTACCTGAAGGATACAAGCCCCCTGACGCGGTGCACAGGGAGCCAGCGTTTCGGCCAAAGTTCGTAGATGAGGACTTTGGGCTAGAAGAAGACCCAAAAGACCAGCTGGACGATGATGAAGGTTTGGAGGAAGAGAGTGAAATGGAAGATATAGAAGATAGAGAGGACGAGTACGAAGAGGAAGATGAAGAGATGTCAGGTGGCCCTGCTGAGAATACAGATAGGGATTACGAGGAAGGACAGATGATAATGGATGACAACGATGAGTAGGTATAATGTAGCACTTATACTGTTGTGTTTGTTTGTGATAGAGACTTGAAATAAAAAGTGAACAGGTGATTTGTGTAAGCGGCAACTTAAAAAAATTGGAGACCAGAAACGGGTTATGTGTGTAGTTGCAACGAGTACAAGGTTTAAAATCTGTTCCAACTACTAGAGAATGTGATGTCTAAGAACATTGACATAGTTGGTGTGGAAAGGGGCAGGGTCCTGCCTTCCGGCTAGTTTTTCGTCTGCAGAGGTGAGATAGAAGTAAGCATTTCTGGATTCCTACTCCAAGAAAGAGGCTGGGAAGGAAGTAAGGGTGCTGCCGTATTCCAGAAGGGATTCCACTGTAGAAGGGATATTGAAGGAGAGACCTGTGTTGAAGGTGACTATCCCTAGAAACTCTTTCATTATAGGTGAGACAATAGTTTTGTATTTGGTAGTGACTTCATGCATGGTAACGAATCCAAATGAAGAACCGACGAGATTGAAGGAAGAGATCCCAACGAGCTTTTGGTAGTAAGACTTGAAAAAAGCGTTTTCGTCGACGATACTGCAAGTGAGACCTGCGGTCCAGAGGCGTTCAGCTATTGCCAGAGCCCACTTTCCGGTGGCTGTGGTTAGACCATCGGGAGAGAGAGGCGTGACACCATCCTGTGGGGAGACGCCGACAGTGGGAACGGCAATATAAAGAGTGGCTCGTGTGCAGTGCTCAATTCAGTGTTGGGAAAGGATGGGAGGAATGTGACCATTATGAATGAAGACTAAGTCTCGTCTTTTTGATGCTGGACAATATAGAATTAATTCTTCCTGAAGGTCGTTCCTGCCACAGAAGAAGATTGGACCTTGCGGAATGCAATCTGCGGAAATGAAGTCTTCGATGGAGAGAAAGGTGTCCCGAGGGAAACCATTGTTGTAATGCATGATGCCAATACGGCCTCTACCTACGAAAACAGCTGGGATGATTTTAAAACGAAGGGAGATGAATAGGAGCTTATTGGGATGAGTTTGTTTGACTGAAGGTATGGGCTGTTGGAAACTGTCGGGTACTGGTAGCTGTGAAAGGAAAGTGGTCTACATTTTAAGGAGTAAGAAAAGCTTTAAGTACACGACTGAGCTGGAGTTTTGGTCATGTAAAAAAATGTTCAAGGGGATGAGGGGATTTTTATGATTCGGTTATGGAAAGAAATGGGCAGCAGGGCTGTACAGGAGGTAGGGTCGAAAAGTGTGTTTATGAGAAGGTATGCAGTGAAATAAAGCAAAGAAAGTAAGAGTTTATGGTACCGTTGGTACTTGAGAGATGGTGCATCAGGGGTTTCATTGGGATAAGGTAGGGACCGAGGTTGGGAAAATGTGGAGATTTCTAGGAAAAAAATAAAAAAGTGTGTGGAATGGCGGGAAATAGAAGTGGATCTGAATGGGGTACAGAGAGTTGTGCAGCGCAAGTGGGTGTGTGACCGACTGTGCCACGGGTGTGCGGAGTGGGGGGGGAGTGCAGCAACTGTTGGGTTCATCTCGCTTGTTCTTATCTATCTTCGTTATCGTGAACCGCCGTTATATCTGAGATGTCGAATGGGTACGTCGAAGACGAGGAGCTAGTGGCTCTGCTTCACGGACAAAGCTACCAGAGACGCCACCGGGAAGGAAGGAGGAGGGTGGGGACAAGGTTTGCATGGAGGAAAAGGAGGGAAGTGAGGATGGAGAGGGAGGTGGGGGTGATGGGGGTGGAGGCGATGGGGGACCGGAGAAGAGTTTTACGGCGAAGATGGAGGAGCGGTTGAAAAGGCTTGAAGGGAATCTGAAGGAGCATTGGGACGACTGGCTTCCTGAGATGGTTGGTGAGATAGGAGGGGTGGTACTGAGTGTGTCAGAGATTGGGGTGCCAATGGATTTGATTTCGACGATTCGGAAAAGGATGAAGTTGGCTGGAATGGGGACTGGAAGGCATGTAAGTGGGATGGTAGAGTGCGTTGGGAGGGAGCTGCTGACGCTGAGGAGGGATAATATGGGGCTGAAGAGACGTGTGGAGGTGTTGGAGGCGCAAGTGGGACAGGTGGAGAAGGCGTGCCAATTGTTGTTGGAGGTGAAGGAGCTGGTGAGGGAAGGAGGCGTTGGGAGGGAGGCGGGAAGAGAGAAAGGGTCACCGGTGACGTCTGGCTCTCTTGGTGGACGTGGGAGTTTGAAGGGGAGGAGCAGGGAAGGGTATAGACGGCAGGTTGGGGGAAGTCGGCTGAGGAAGAGGCGAAAGGGTGGGGTAATGGTGGAAGAGGATGGGAGGGTGTGTGCCGTTGCAGCTGCTGGGTGCAGCGTTACTAGCTGGGTTTGGTAGTGCGGTGGCGGCTGTTCGAACGGCGGGGTGCATACTGGAGGAGCAGGAGGAGAAGAGGCTGGGAGGGGTTGGAATCCGGTTTGGGGCTAGGAGGGTGTACGAGAATGGAGAGAGTGTTCCGTTGGAGTTCTTCAACTTTTCATTTAGGGAAACTGAGACTCAGGATCCGAATGCAGGGTTGGAATAAGGGAGCGCTGGTGGTGGGTTCGTAAATTTTTAGAGTGTTTTTGACGAGTGTGGTGAATGTAAAGTTACGAGCGGTGGCAGAAGAACTGAAAAGTAGCCTTCAACTCCAGTAGGTGAAGGTTGAACTGCACTGAACGGAAACGTTATTTCCAAAAAAATATTTTTTTGCCTTGCCAACTAGTGCGAACTGCAAAAAATGTTAGTTTTTTCGGACTTTTATTTCCACAACTAGCGATCTAGCATACTAAACTAGCATTCCGAGAACATCGACGCAATCATCATCTAACATAACATGGTAACACTGCCACAATTCATGACAGCTTACAACTAACAATGCACAACGGTGCACAACAGTGCACAACAAGTTACGTGCCTACTCAACAAGTTACGTGCCTACACATAACGATGACCATGCACAAATTCACATTGTGCCAACATACTGAAATCCGTACACACTGCCGTAATGTGTATGCTCCACTGACCAAGTACCACGTAACCACAAATTCACTCAATGCCCAAAGTTCCTACAACAGGTTACCAGTGTTCGTGTACTCCTCATCACTGTACCTGACCTATCACCATAGCGCACCAAGTTGCATCAATGTGTTCAACATGTCCACGTACATAACTGTGCATACTTTCCAGCATTTGCATCTGTGGTAGCTACTCACGTGTAGCCCAGAACAACCCAGTAATGCCATAACACTTGTACACACTACGTTGCATGTGCACATTTGCAGTAGCCAATCAGAAGCCAGTTTCACGTTGAGTTTGCACAAGCGCGCATATGCGCTTTTCCAGCAGCACCCTCCAAAACAGCCCATGCTCCCCTGCACTTTTGCTTTCAGTGACAGCACTAGGTCAACATCCAACACCCCCCCTCTGTCACTGACTTCAAAGCTCTAGGTGCTGTACTCCACACTCCTTGCGAAACTTCTCGAGTTTCACGCGGGCAAGAGGCTTGTTTAGCATATCGGCAACCATGGAATCAGTTGGACAGTAGAACAGCACGATGGACTTGTCACGCAGAGCCTCTCTAGTGAAGTGGAACCGAATGTCGATGTGCTTCGTTCGCTTGTTCACAACACCATTTCGAGCAAGGTCGATGGAGCCCTGGTTGTCAACGTACACAGGCGTCAGTTCAACCAAGACTTTGACAGACCCGTCCACTTCAACTCCAATCACAATAGCAATGCCGTTCCGAAGTCGCCTTAGCCAGATTGCTTCCTTGGGACCAGAGCACAGACTCACATACTCAGCTTCAGCACTTGACAGCGCAACCACTTCCTGCTGACGTGAACTCCAAGACACTGAACCACCGCTCATCATGAACACATATCCACTGGTAGACTTGCGGCTGGCAACATCGCATGCCCAGTTAGAGTCCACCTAGCCGTGCAGTCCCAGATCAGTGGTAGAGCCGTAGGTAGGGCTCCAACCAGACGGATACCGGATGATCCGAAAACCACAATTTGGAATAAATACTGTTCACTGAAAAATGCGTTCTATCTAAGCCAAAATCCTCCCCTCATTGGGCACTTCCAACCGGTTACACGGCGGCCACGGTCCAAGATTCTACAGGCATTGTTGATGTAAACGGTATTCGTTTCTGGCGCATACTCACATGTCACCGTTCAAGTTTGATTTTCGACCGTTTACACTCGAATCAAAACAAACGCCCTGTCAAAGCCCATTTGCATCCGTTCTAAAACCACTTTAAGGTCTCATCTGATCAACCGTATGCGCTTTCCCTCTCATCTTTCAATCTGTGCTACGATCAAACTTTAAACCGTATCCGATTGATACCATACAATGAAAAGTTCACAGTGCTTCCCAAAACTATTCGAACAACAATCAAAGGCAGCCATGGCAAGAGAAAAGATAACAAAAAACACTAGGCCATCACATGGGCATCAAACATGTTCTTCACCACCCTCAAAAAAGCTCAAGACAATTGAGTCCAAAAAGACGCCGCTCTTGTACTGCGCAACATCTGTGAGAGTAAAACAACGGACTTTGTTTTAAATACATGAAAAGAAATGAAACAAACAATAAGAATGCGTTCGGAGCATTACAAGAACTATCATATTCTTTGTCACAAAAACACTCAAGAACATGCCGGCTGGCTTGTTTGTTCGTTTGCAATTTCTGGAAGTTGCCCATATCTGACAGCCATGAAAAAGTTCGATCCTGAATTAGGGACATCCGTTTCGAAGAATCATATGAAAGTGCACCAGGCTAAACGGCCAAGCAAAAGCAACAAACAGCTTACAAAAATAATCCAAACGGTGAAAAGAAATGTGATCAATTTGGCCGCCTACGCCATGGCAGCGGGAATACTACCCCTTAGTTTCTGTTATGAAATAAGAGGTATGATGCAGTTTGCGAAGGTTTTGGTGGATGCAGGTCGTTCTCTACCTTTTAACGTTGAAGTAGACATCAAAAGTAAATGCCGTCGGATACAGCAGTTCGTGCAGCTGTTAAACTTCTTGCGAACCAGGAACGCGAAAAAGTTAGGTCAAGCGAGCTTTCTCAAGTGATGGCTCGTGGGGGAGGTGTCACCTGTGATGGTATGAAGAATGAAACTACGGGCAAGAAATTCTATGATCTCACGGTGCACTACATTGAGCTGGATGAGCCGCATATTTTGACAAGAATAAGGTCTCACCGCTTAGTTTCGAAACTACTTCTATGCATCGAACACAAGGAATCACCAACAGCGGATGCACTGCGAAATGCGCTTGATGAAACCTTGATGGTAAGGTACGGTTTGGAGCTTTCTGTGTTCATGAAGAACATGACCATTGTCACAGATATAGCAGCTACAATTCCCTGCATCGTTGGAGCCTCTTCTTCAAGCCGTAGAGTGCCATTTACCAAAAAATGGATGGGTTGTATTTCTCATCAACTAAATACTGCCATGAAGAAGGTTGTTACCATGCACGAGGGACGAAAGAGTTTTATTGCCATAGACCTTGGTTTTGTGAAAACGATTGTCCGCATTTTCAAGCACGGGAGTTGGACCTCGATGCTTAAGACAGGTTTTGCTTCAATGCAGGAGGTAGAAACTCGTTTTAGTATGACCTTTGTTGTGGTTCAACGGTTTTTGAAATCTGCGAAAGATTTGAGGTATATTGTCAACTCTAAACATTCTGATCCCGAGAAACAAGCTTTAGATGCACTTCTGACTACAACAAAAGGAAACGAGGATATCCAGTACCCTGCATTGGAAGCTATTGCAGCTGCTTTTGCCCCAGTTTGCCACATTCAAACTGCCTTTGAGAGCTCGAAAAACCCCACCATGCACAAGATACTGCCTTTGTTAACTCAGTGCAAAAACCAGCTTACACTTCTGGCCGACGGTGTCGTTCGTGCACCTCGATTTGAGCCCCACATCTCCCTACAAACCTCGAATATGGCCCAAATATGGCCAAGATATGGCCGAAATGTGGCCGTTTAACTCGAAAAGTTGTGAGAACGTTTAAAAAGCGGAGATAAACAAGTTTCATTTTTCTTTATATGGCCGAAATATGACCCAAATGTGGCCTAAATATGGCCGAGGTGTACACGTGTCAGTTGGCTAAAGTCCTTTATTTTCATAGTTACACGTTCTCTGAAATTTTTGAGCTAAACGGCCACATCTCGGCCATATCTCGGCCCTATTTGGGCCATATTCGAGGTTTATAGGGCCTTTTGAACAAACACTTTTGCGGGGATCTTGTTGTACTACTGAAAAAAATAGAACTGCTTGACCCCTGGACCGCAGGTTCCCTTCTACATCCCTACTTACGCCCGTTGGGATTCACCGAGGATATACATGAACGGAACAGCATGATTGAGAGAGGATTCGTTTTAATTCGCCAACTGATGAGCGATATGTGTCCCAATGCTGCCTATAATAGTGTGGGACCTAAAGAAAACAAATCTATTGCCCCAAACGAGCTCGGTTCCACATCGTTTTGTCTGGATGACATTTTTGATGTGCAGGAGTACGAGCTTGTTGAAACGGATACACTGAAGAAGTATTTAAATCACAAATTCAGCAAGCAAATGCTATCTTTTTTACGGTAAGATACGAATGGACATGGTATTCTCGAGTTTTGGTTAACTATTGAAAACTCATTTCTAAATCTTTCTGCTGTAGCATTGCGATTTCTCTCTACTCCTGTCTCATCGGCGGACAGCGAGCGCAATTTCAGCACGGTGAACCGTATATTGTCAGTCGACCGGTCTAAGTTGCAGAGGGACATAATAGAAGACCTTTTTGTACCTCAACACTGTCGTCAAACATTGGTAGATACTAAGCCCAAGTAATAAAGCAGCCAAATGGCTTCAGTGCCTGAGGTGGAAGGTCTCGAAGCCCTCGCGAACGACTTCGTGAAGGCTTCCATATCTAACTGTCCTACTTCCGCGAGTGGTCGCTCTGCCGTACATGAAACAGTGTGAAATCTACGGGATGAATTCGAACGTTCTTTCTTTATACGCTCCAATCCCGATTGCTCTGATCAAACCGGAAACGCCTGTTCTGTACAGCACACCCGTTCTTCGCCTCAATTACATCTTGTAATGGCGTCCGACTGGTCCTTACCAGCATTTCTATCGCCACCTTCTTTACAGGTGCTCAATGCGCACCGTGGGTGCTGTTGCCACGGAATATTCCACGTTCCGGTCGGCGCCATAGCTCTAAGCAACATGCCTCTTTCATCGCGTGAGTATCTCAGTTCAGACCCCCCAACGTGCTCCCCGACCCGCACCCCGACCATGTCGGACTGCAGCCCCTGCCCTCCGTCCAAGTGTACCAGCGAATTCGAATGTTGCTGTTCGCGACCGGAATGCTGCTAGTTTTGGTTCACTAAATCAACAACGCCGGCGTCCTACACCTAACTCAGCATCTAAGTGGAACGATGCGCAACGCGGAAGCTCTGCCGCGAGAGACTCGCTCCAAGCCAACCCGTTGGATCAAACGCCTTCGAAAAGTTCTTCATGGTGTGAACTTTGTAACGTTGCCACCAATAGTGAGCATAACATGAAGCAACACCTCGGTGGAAAAAGGCATCGAACAAACCGTGATGAGCTCAGCCAAAAACAACCAAACTCGTCAAACTCGGCGCACCACCATCCATAAAGTCAACTTGATGACGGACTCGCCACTCAAAACTGTGCAGCTGCTAATGCACTAAATCCAACCTTCCGACCGAGCGCTTCGATGCGCGTCGCACCGGAGGGGAATGAACGCACGCACCGAAGGAAACGCTGCCAGAGCCGCGCAAGTGCCTCCATCCACTAAAGATCGCGCTGGTAACGGACACGAACCTAGCTAAAATGTGCGTCCGCCAGTCCCCGTCCGTGCTGCTGGAAGCAGCAACTAAACCTCCTCAGATCTTCGTAGCTATATCGCATCTTTTAGATCTTTGCAATATTCGCGACATCGATCCAATGGCCAGTAAAGGCACAAAATTTTGTATGCGCATGTCTCTACGCTCAAAAAGACAGTGTGGTGTGCGGATACGTGCTGGCGACGTGCACCAAACGTTATACAGTGCAGTACTTGCGGTGGCGGCTAGTTTGAGAGAGAAAAAACACGGGGAAGTATCGGATTGACACATTCCATCGCAACAACACGGGACAAAAGGTGGCGGTTGTACGGTTCCAAATGCAGGACACACCAAGCGCAAAGGCGTCTGGCGCGCGGGATGTTGGGGAAAGGTACGCTTATGAAGACAAACGCAATGGTAGACGCTTTGCAGGGGTGGTTGGCGATAAAGTCATGAACCGCAATAGCATTTGAAGAATGGCCTTTTGAAGAATGGCCTCAGTACGAAGGTAGTTTTCCCGAAACGCGACGGCGATGATTGACATTGTATAGGAGCCCGAATGTAGCACAGCAATGTAAGGGCGCTAGCGAACAAACGATCGGCACACCAGCGTATGTTTGGAGCGCTGGGGGCAGATATCAAAAGCATGAAATCTAAATTGCTATCGCACGACGCAATCTATGTCTTCCAAAAAATTGAGCGTGGCAAAAGGGCGTTAATTTTGAAAACGGGGTGGGCGCGCCCACCCAGCGCCTGGTCTCACCTGGCCCGCCCAGCCTAGACAACTAGGCCACACCATATAGACGAGGTTCCTCGACAGGATTGTGCAAAACAGTAGTCTTCTTTATTGTCCGATTCTGTCCAAACAACTTACGCCACGTGTGCGCAGCCAAATGGAACCGTAACGTCTAAAATGTTGACCCCTTTCGTATATATATTTGTCTGAAAATTTTAATAACTATAATTTTATACGAGAAAACACGAATTTTAAGATCACACTGTATTCTCAATTAGTTTGATATATTAGCATTTTTCAGAAGGGTTATGGTCACGTATTGTTGCTAATAACGTTTTGGTAGTTTTTGGTTTCAATTGTGTTGGACATTTACGGTTTAATGTGGTTTGAAACTATTTGTATTCTGTTGGAAAGGAGGCTTTATCGTACGCAAGTGTCTATCAAACACCTCCGTCACACGGACAGGTTCCAAATTTTATCTGTCCGGTTCGATCCCTAACCGTAGGTGAGTCCAAAGAAGCAAGTACCGACGAGCTTCCTTGAGTTCTTTCATGCGGAACCAAGTTGACAGCTCTGCCTTTACGCGATTCATGGTTTTCATGCTCGGAATTTCTATCAGCAGCTCATCTACGTATAGAGCAATGATAACCACAAATCCCAGTATTATCCCGGTGTACACACACTCATCTGCGTCATTGGGCTTCAACTTCATCTCATCAACAAGGAACGTGTATATCTTTGCATGCCACTGCCTTGGTGCCTGTCTAATCCCATATATGGCTTTCTTCAAAAGACATACCAAATCTTTGTTTCCGTGCTGTGTGAAACCTTTTGGCTGCTCCATATACGCTGTCTCCTCAAGGTCGCCGTTCAGAAACGCAATCTTCATATCTATCTGGTGCAAATGAAAGTCTGGCACAGCTGCAATCGACAGAATCATCCTGATCCAAGTGAACTTCACCACTGGTGCATAAATCTCTGGGAAGTCACACCTTCGATCTGCAGGAATCCTCTAGCAACCATACGAGCCTTGTACCTCACAGTTGGTTCACCAGATGGTGCAGCTTTATACTTCTGAACGTACACCCCTTTGGACGAAATCATGTTGCTGTCTGCTGGCCTAGGCACTAGATCCCATGTGTCATACTCTATCAGCGACTGGTACTCGCTCTTTATTGCCTTTTTCCATGCTTCGGAATCAGGACGTGACACAGCTTCACTATAAGAAGAAGGAGTGTCATCACTGGCTGTCAGAAGAGCAGTTCCACCCCACCAACGCGTAGGCTTCTTACTCTCACGTGTGGATCTACGAACAGGCTGCGTCTCTTGCCCTTCAGGCTCAACATGTGGAACTGATGTGGAACCATCACTGGTACTCTCAGACGCATCATGGACATCAGGCGCATGTGCGGAAGGATCATTTCCACTGGAGTGATTTGATGTGTCAGATTTGGAGGTGTCATCTGGACTAGACATGTCACTCAACTCCATGTCAGCATAGTCCTCTTCCTCACAGTTCTCATGGTCCTCTAAGCCCGAAGACTCGTCAAACCTCACATCTCTTAGCACAATCACCTTTCTCTTCTTACCGTCCCACAACTTGTACCCGTGGGACCCAGAAGTGTACCCAATGAAGATGGCTTCCTTTGCTCAGTCCTTCAGCTTCTTCAGCTTGTGATCCACAACTTTGTACCAGCATCGGCTCCCAAACACACGCAGATTGCTCACATCAGGGTTCTGACCATACCACAGCTCGAATGGAGTCGAGTTATTAGGAAGGGCTTTGCAGTTCACTCTGTTGCGTACATACACTGCTACTTTCAAGGATTCAGCCCAAAAGTTCTTTGGCAGTTGTTTGTGGTGCGACATCGATCTGACAAAGTCCATGAGTGTTCGGTTGAACCTTTCGGCAAGCCCATTCTGCTGTGGATTGTATGGCACTGTTCGCTAATGTTCAATACCTTGGCGCTCGAGTTCTTTGCGGAAACGATTGGACAGATACTCACCACCGTTGTCAGTGTGCAATGAACGTAGCACACTCTTACGTGCGGTGATGGTTTTCAACTTTCGTCCAGTCTGGTTTTCCACAAACTTTAGCCACCTCATGAACATTTGGCACACTTCATCTTTGGTTTTGAGCATGTACAAGAAGCAATACCTGCTGTGGTCGTGGATGAATGTGACAAAGTAGTGCGAGTCTCCCAAGGATTTCACACTTACTGGACCTGAAACGTCCGAGTGGGCGCAGCATCGACTTGATTCTTGTTATCTCCATCAAGTTGTCTCTTGTAACAGTTCTTTTGGATATGACCCTTCTTGCCACAATAGTAACATATAATTGACTTCAATGACCTCTGACGCCCAACCAAAGCTACGTCACTTCCGGAATGCTCCTTGGCAGGATCATTCATTCGCTGCTCTTCTTGCAGCAAACGACTCTTCACGAACTCCAAACTGGGGTCGCAATCTTCGATCGTGGTGTCGATAGCGACAATGAGGTACTCGAAACGTTCCGGCAGTCCACATAAGATGTCCATTGTAATGTCTCTTTCTTCAACTTGGACGTCCATGCTCTTGAGATCAGAAGCCAAGTGACGAATATGATTGATAAATTGCAACATCTTCTGGTCGTCACGCATCTTGGCGGTGTAAAAAGCACGTCTGGCATTGATTCAATTGAGAAGAGTCTTCATCTGGAAAACATTGCATATGGCCTTCCACACATCGGCAGCAGCCTCCACATCGCGCACATGATCCAAATATTCGTCACTGAGCGTAAGTCCAATGATAGCTCTGGCCTTTGAGTCGCGAGGTTCCCACTTGGACAATTCTTCTGGATCGATGGGTGGAGAGCTGGTGAGGTGATTCTTGAGATCCTTGAGCGCAAGCACAAGCTGAACTTTCTCCTTCCAGATATGGAAGTTATCCTCACCCAACTTCTCGATCTTGATCCCAGAGAACGAGTCCATGCCGCAAAGTGGGATTAAAAGCGATCCCAGATAAAAAAATGGCGGCCACAACAGGACAACAGCAAACCACAACAGCAAACAGACAACGACAACAACAATAACAACAACAACAATGAAAACAAATAAAACTTCAATAGTGGGGCCCACTGGCAGGAAATACTATTCCCGGTACCCTAGGGTGTCGGACCCCTGACCCCCGGAGACCTTCCGGGTAGGAAACGACTTCTGCAGTCAACCCTCTCCCGCGTTCAAGGAGAAGGCGCGATGCTCTCTACGAGACGTCCAGAGGATGGTTAATGGCCGAAGATATGCCTTCACCAAGTAAAACCATCTCTGATCTCTTGCAAGAACTTGCGCGACCGTGAAACAGCAGCTACTTTGACACCCAAGGTACGCTTCTAGCGAGCAACCAATGAAGATCACAAGCGGCCTGATCCCAATGGGAGGTCAGCCTTCGATACGTTGCCTCCCTGTACTAAAAGCCTACTGGACAAGCCAATGAGTCAATTGCACGGATCAAAAGCTGCTTATGGATGCCTTCACCGCCATCCAAGCAAGTAACACACAGTCAGGATCAACAAACAAAAGTCAAACACCATAACCAAAGTGCAGTATGCCACGCCACCCCGTTAGCTTCAGCGCTCGCGGTACAACACCGTTATCGGCCCAAAAAGACCGGTGGAGCCCGCTAGTCAGCACGTCCGCCTTGGTTCAAGTCGCCTGGCTCCCGTCCCCGATTACTCGGATCAACCGTTTGTCGCAGTTCGTCGCACAGGTAATGCAGTGATGACCAAAAAATTTTCGAGCACCCACGTAGTGCACGGACTTCAACAACAACTGCTGAGCACAAACCTAGTGCCCAGACTTCGATAAAATTGGTCTCAACCTCTCGGATCAGAACCCTCAGACACGACGAGGGGATCCCAGCAACAAATAACAATAGAGGGAGACCAAACCAAGCGGATAGCGATCGACAACAAGGGCAACAATGAGCACCCAAACACAATCACGATAGAGCGTCAACGTCGAACCACTACCAACACAACGCCCTCAGAGAGGAACGCAAACCGTAGAAAGAATACAAACCCCAAACAACAACACGGTCAACACACCCGACGAAACGAGAAGACGGGGATAGAGAAACAGCGAAACGGGTGAACGGCAGTGTGGGAGAGCGGCGAGAGACGAACGATATCGGCAGAGGTCAGCGGGGCTGGGCCCATAACCTGTTGGAAGTTATAGCTGGGAAAGGAAGGTTGATGGAAAGGGAAGGTGGGGATATGCAAAGGAAGTTCGCCAGCTCTGGCTCAGATTTACTTGGAGGTGCTTCTGTCACAACCTATATAGCACTACGTCGTCGCACTACCGCTTACTTCCACTCGGAGTAAAACCCAACCCACTAAGCAGGGACACTCAATACTACCAATCATCATCTAAAATAACATGGTAACACTGCCACAATTCATGACAGTTTACAACTAACAAGGCACAAGAGTGCACAACAGTGCACAACAAGTTACGTGCCTACTCAACAAGTTACGTGCCTACACATAACGATGACCATGCACAAATTCACATTGTGCCAATACACTGTAATCCGTACACCACACCAATATTTGTATGCTCCAGCTCACCAAGTACCACGTAACCACAAATTCACTCAATGCCACAAGTTCCCACAACATGTCACCACAGTGTTCGTGTAATCCTCATGACTGTACCTGAATCATCACCATAGCGCACCAAGTTGCATCAATGTGTTCAACATGTTCACGTACATAACTGTGCACACTGTACAGCATACTAATCTTTGCTAGCTACACACGTGTAGCCCAGAACAACCCAGTAATGCCATAACACTTGTACACACTACGTTGCATGGGCACATTTGCAGTAGCCAATCAGAAGCCAGTTTCACGTTGAGTTTGCACAAACGCGCATATGCGCTTTTCCAGCAGCACCCTCCAAAACAGCCCATGCTCCCCTGCACTTTTGATTTCAGTGACAGCACTAGGTCAACATCCAACACCCCCCCTCTGTCACTGACTTCAAAGCTCTAGGTGCTGTACTCCACACTCCTTGCGAAACTTCTCGAGTTTCACGCGGGCAAGAGGCTTGTTGAGCATATCGGCAACCATGGAATCAGTTGGACAGTAGAACAGCACGATGGACTTGTCACGCAGAGCCTCTCTAGTGAAGTGGAACCGAATGTCGATGTGCTTCGTTCGCTTGTTCACAACACCATTTCGAGCAAGGTCGATGGAGCCTTGGTTGTCAACATACACAGGCGTCGGTTGAACCAAGACTTTGACAGACCCGTCCACCTCAACTCCAATCACAATAGCAATGCCGTTCTAAATTCGTCTTAGCCAGATTGCTTCTTTGGTACCAGAGCACAGAATCACATACTCAGCTTCAGCACTTGACAGCGCAACCACTTCCTGCTGACGTAAACTCCAGGACACTGGACCACCGCTCATCATGAACACATATCCACTGGTAGACTTGCGGTTGGCAACATCGCCTGCCCAGTCAGAGTCCACATAGCCGTGCAGTTCCAGATCAGTGGTAGAGCCGTAGGTGAGTCCAAAGAAGCAAGTACCGTTGAGATAGCGAAGCACACGTTTGACTGACTTCCAGTGAGTCTCTCCAGGTTTCTCCACATACTTTGCAAGTTTGGACACTGCGTATGAGATATCTGGACGAGTTCCCACAGACAAATACATGAGACTGCCAATCGCCTGACGATACGGAACATCCGTGAGTACCTCCTTAACAACAGACAAGGCCACACCGGATTGCATTGGACTGTCAACTGGCTTAGACTGATGCATGACGAAAGGTTCCAAGACACTTTGCGTGTGGGCAGACTGGGTCAGGTACAGCTGTCGCTTAGCTCGATCACGGTGGATCTCGAATCCGAGAACCATACGAGCTTCCTTGAGGTCTCTCATGCGGAACCGAGTTGACAGCCCTGCCTTTACGCGATTCATGGTCTCCATGCTCGGACTTGCTATCAGCAGGTCATCCACGTATAGAGCAATGAAAACCACAAATCCCAGTATTTTCCCGGTGTACACACACTCATCTGCGTCATTGGGCTTCAACTTCATCTCATCAACAAGGAACGTGTATATCTTTGCATGCCACTGCCTTGGTGCCTGTCTAAGCCCATAGATGGCTTTCTTTAAACGACATACCAAGTCTTCGTTCCCTTGCTGTGTGAAACCTTTTGGCTGCTCCATATACGCTGTCTCCTCAAGGTCGCCGTTCAGAAACGCAATCTTCATATCTATCTGGTGCAAATGAAAGTCTGGCACAGCTGCAATCGACAGAATCATCCTAATCCAAGTGAACTTCACCACTGGTGCATAAATCTCTGGGAAGTCACACCTTCGATCTGCAGGAATCCTCTAGCAACCATACGAGCCTTGTACCTCACAGTTGGTTCACCAGATGGTGCATCTTCATACTTCTGAACGTACACCCCTTTGGACGAAATCATGTTGCTGTCTGCTGGCCTAGGCACTAGATCCCATGTGTCATGCTCTATCAGCGACTGGTACTCGCTCTTCATTGCCTTCTTCCATGCTTCGGAATCAGGACGTGACACAGCTTCACTGTAAGAAGAAGAAGGTGTTGACGTTGGGACATGGTCGAGTGCCTGTGAGTCCTTCAGGTTTGTCTCGGACTACATGGAAGCAAAGTTGCAGGAGACGATGGGCACTTTTGGGCACCCTCTTCGCAAAAGCGCATATGCGCCTCTGCTCAACCCCAACGTGAAACGGCAATATGATTGGCTACTGCAAATGCCGTTGTGCAACGTGGTGTCTACAAGTGCCATGGATTGTATGGATAGTTATGGTGGTATGGGCCAAGTGGAGCTCTGTTATTGGACGAGGCTTAGAGTAGTAGACTGACTATGCAGATAGCGAGGATGTGCTTTTCTAGGCTGGAATGGGCGGTTTTGCATGCAATATGCGGTTCTGGGCTGCGCAAGGCGGTTGGAATGCCACCATGCAAATTGGTGATTTTTTAGATCTGGTTCTGAATCAAAGGACTGGCAATGGATTTGTAATGTTGATTGATTTAGTTATTTGAAATTGTTGTACTCTAGTTTGCGCGCGCTTTCCGTGTACAACTGCACACACGTGCAACTTGTAACGACCGCCGTCGTCGCTTGCTGCGACGACGGTGAAGCGCGTGCTAGGGTATTTGTAGGTTGCGATCGACTACCCTTGAGTAAACGGGTCGACCCAAGGCTATCAACCTTCACTTGTTTTACTTTCTCTTTCTTCCATATCCATCTCTACTTAGTTCCCTTTCTACCCTACCTGCGTGCGTATCGTTAGGTTATGGGCCCAGAGCGGCGACAACTTGCAGACGTGGGCTCATTTTTTACTTACTACTTTTCTTTGGAAGTTTTCATATCTGCGTTAGAGTACCCCGCTGTTTTCTCTCTGGCGAATGGTGAACACATATCGCGTTTGTTAGTAACCCACCGGCCCGAGAAAAGGGAGACAGCAAAATCCTGCTCTGCGTCCGTGGAGTACCGAGGTCGATGAAACGGGCTTAGAAGTGTAGGAGCGATCGTACTGCGCCGAAAGACCGAGCTACTTTCTCGTAAGAGACCAGCAAGGGTTTACCTGGGGAACGTGTATCTCGACTAGTACCCTCCATGGGACGTCTCGTAGGGACTAACAGCGCCTCGCTCTGAAGTACGCAGAGCTTGGCAAGTGATCAAATCGTGCCTCACCCGGGGAGAGTGACCGGGGACCAAGGGTTCGGACCCACAGGGTAGCGGAGGTAGTTTCTCCTGTCAGTGCGCCCGCCTAAGAAGTTTCATCATCATTCCGGGCTCGAGTTGTACCTCACCCGTGAGCTTGCTCCAGGCGTCAAGTCTCCGAACTCCGCCTGTGATCGCGTACGGGACGCGTCCCGACGAGCGTTGCAGACTACCCCACAGTCTCCGCTGGCGTCCTCGCTGTTGAGTGTAGAGCTTGACTACACTCCAGCCTCTCTTTTATTTGCTTGTGGGGAAGTGGCATTGCATCCTTCACTCTGCCCTTTCTGTTCCGGGTTGGTTGTCTCTCACCCGTGAGTATACTCCAAGGGTCGAGTTCCGTTGCGCTTGTGATCGCGGACTGGACGCCTCCAGAGGAGCGTTGCAGACTTTGTGACACAGTCTCCGCTGGCGTCCCCGCTGTTTAATGTTAAGTCCTTACTCCACTCCAGCTCTACCCTCCTTTGTGAAGGAAGAATTGTTTCCCTCACGTGGCTTCCCTGATTCCTTCGTTTCTCTTCTACTCGTAAACTCCCTTGTACTGGAGTTTGGTAACTCTGTTTTGGAACATGTCGGACTCGGAAGTTGAGTCTGAAACGAACTCTGGTGTCAAGATCCCACGCTTTCATGGTAAGCGTGGGGAAGATTATACCCTTTGGCGCCATTGCCTTCGTGCCGCATGCCGAATCAAAGGTGTCTGGAACGTTGTGGTATCGAGTTTAGAGCAATTTTCATCAGCTGCTACTACCCAAGATACGGCTCCCAGTAGCTCTCAAAGCAGCTCTCGTATCATCGTGAAACGGGAGAAAGCATTTTTTTTCAATATTTTTCAATCAATTGCTGTTTTGTTTATAGTGTTCCCAATATCCCATGAAGAGCAGCGGAGTAACACTGTCAAGGTGTAAACTAACTTGGTCACCAACGCATTCATTCTTACTACTTATAGCACAGAATTAAAACTGTGCTTCTTCCAGTACCTCTAGTATTTCGCCTCCTGCCTCTCTCAAGGTGACCAATCTTCCATTCCAAGTAGTACTTTCAGTCTTCCGTACTTCCAGTACTTTTTTCCAAGTACATCTCGTGCCACCACAGGGTTCCCTGGGAACTCGTACCATCGGATACCCATCATTCTGTGCGAAACTTTTCGCAACCGAAGAATGGATGGGTATTTTTCATTTGGCGCACTCGGAATTTTGCGAACGCGTCTTGCCGAGGCAAGTTTCCACTCCACATCCCGTATATTTTCTATCCCCGTTGTACACATATTATCAATTTCAGCTCGCAGTGCCGAAATTGAAGGATGTGCATTATACAGCGACAGCTGCCGACATGCTCGGTTCAGCTTTAACTGTCGGGATCTTTGTTCCAAGTCAAGGTTCAATGCCGTTTCACGACATGAGTGATAGTGCTGTAGACGCTTGGAGGCGAGCACAATTCGTCGCAGAGCCGCAGACTCTAAACGACAAAGTGCACGCATCATCGGCACCCGATATGTTCCAAACCGAGATGCCATTTTTCCAAGAATCAGTTTGAAGAACGTTGCTTCAAGCTTCACTATCGCCATTTCCAAATGAGGCGTGAGCGGTACAAGATGCAACGCATATTCGTAAATCGACCTCACGAATGCGCGGTACAAACTCACACAGCTGCGCGTATCAAATCCATTCCGGTGCAGACCAGCACCGGCTAGGCTTCCCAATCGACGTTGAGCATTTTGTACGCGTTCCATGTGCTTGTCGGTTGTTACTCCATTGGTGTTTAGAGACACCCCCAGATATACTGCACTACGTACCACGCTCAGCTTATCACCAGCAAGTGTGAATATTGCAGACTGATTTTGGTTAGCAGGCAGTTGCAGTACTATCGACTTGCCGTTTGCAGTGTTCCACGACATTTGCATTTCTTTGCCCCAACTACTGCATATGTCTAGCAGTTGTTGCAGCCCGCTATCGGTCTTCGCCATCAGAATCACATCGTCTGAAAATGCACTTGCACCTCGATCCGACGAGAGAAAGCATGTGTTATCATTATTTGTGCACTTCGTGATTCTCCTCTACGAGTTGTAATGAATGTTGATGATGACCCAACACGCATGCTTGAACTGCTCGATGCACGCTACGCCTCCAATCGCACTGTCTCCCGGATCGCCGTGCAAACGCAACTATTCCGTATGTCATACAATGGTCAGAACATGTCAGAATACGTAGACCAGTTCACTATCCTGTTCTCGCAGTTGGATCGCATGGGCAAGGACGCTGCTATTCCGGAATCTCACAAGGCTCCGATGCTACTTTCCTCTATTGATCCCAGCTGCTCATTGGAGTCAACGGCAGCCGCACTTCGCACCAAGGACATGTCTGATCTTACTTGGGACTATGTTGCAACAACTCTAATTGATGAGTACAATGCACGACAGATGGTTTCGGGAAGTTCTGGTCGCACTCGCACTCGCAAGAAAGGCAAGACCAAGGGATCTGGAAGCTTCAAATCCTCTTCCGGCCCTGTCATTCTGGACCATAAGGACGGTAACAACTCAGATGGTCACACCCACAACGAGTCTTCACGGCGTGCGTACGCTGCCGCTGCCAGCAATTTTTACCATTGGACTTTCTGTGATCTTGATGGACACACTGTTCATAGATGTCACATTAACCGTGACAACCCTGACAACCACTTGCCCAAGAGCATTCTTGACAAGTTGAAGGTGAGGTCTAAGGATAAACCCGGATATTCCAAGCCTTCGACAAGGTCGTTCGGAAAGTCCTCAAAGAATGAAATCGCAGGGATGTCCGTGGAGAAGTCTACCGTACTCCCACCAGCTGAGAGGGTTATGGACACATATTCAGACAGCGGTGCAACATCGCACTTCTTTTTCTCCAAGTCTGTATTTGTCCCCAGTTCGTTGCATGGAGTTAACGAACGAACCATTTTGCTGGCTGATAAGCCTACTGTGACTGCTACACAACGAGGTGATGTCATACTGTTGGATGTTGACCTAGTGCGGTCACTAAAAGTAAAAGTGCAGAGGAGCATGGGCTGTTTTGGAGGGTGCTGCTGGAAAAGCGCATATGCGCGTGTGTGCAAACTCAACGGGAAACTGGCTTCTGATTGGCTACTGCAAATGTGCACATGCAACGTAGTGTGTACATGTGTTACGGCACTACTGGGTTGTTCTGGGCTACACGTGTGTAGCTAGCACAGATGGTATGCTGGACAGTATGCGCAGTTATGTACGTGAACATGTTGAACACATTGATGCAACTTGGTGCGCTATGGTGATGAGTCAGGTACAGTCATGAGGATTGCACGAACACTGTGGTAACATGTTGTGGAACTTATGGCATTGAGTGAATTTGTGGTTACGTGGTACTTGGTGAGCTGGAGCATACACATATTGGTGTGGTGTACGGATTACAGTGTATTGGCACAATGTGAATTTGTGCATGGTCATCGTTATGTGTAGGCACGTAACTTGTTGAGTACGCACATAACTTGTTGTGCACTGTTGTGCACTGTTGTTCCTTGTTGGTTGTAAGCTGTCATGAATTGTGGCAGTGTTACCATGTTATGTTAGATGATGATTGGTAGTATTGAGTGTCCCCGCTTGGTGGCTTAGGTTTTACTCCGAGTGGAAGTGAGCGGTAGTGCGACGACGTAGTGCTATATAAGTTGTGACAGAAGCACCTCCAAGTAGATCCGAGCCAGAGCTGGCGAACTTTCTTTGCATATCCCCACCTTCCCTTTCCATCAACCTTCCCTTCCCAGCTATAACCTCCATCAGGTTATGGGCCCAGCCCCGCTGACCTCTGCTGTTATCGTTCGTCTCTTGCCGCTCTCCCACACCGCCGTTCACCCGTTTCGCTGTTTCTCTATCTCCGTCTTCTCGTTGCGTCGGGTGTGTTGACCGTGTTGTTGGTTGGTGTTGGTATTCCTTGTACGTTTTGCATTCCTCCCTGAGGGCGTTGTGTTGGTAGTGGTTCGACGTTGACTCTCTATCTTGATTGTGTTTGGGTGCTCGTTGTTGCCCTTGTTGTCGATCGCTATCCGATTTGTTTGGTCTCCCTCTATTGTTCTTGTTGTTGGGATCCTCGCGTCTTGTTTGCGGGATCTGAGCCGAGAGGTTGAGACCGTTTTTATTGAGGTCTGGGCACTAGCTTTGTGCTCAGCAGTTGTTGTTGAAGTCCGTGCACTACGTGTGTGCTCGGCATTTTTGGTCATCACTGCAATACCTGTGCGACGAACGGTTGATCCGAGTAATCGGGTACGGGAGCCAGGCGGCTTGAACCAAGGCGGACGTGCTGACTAGCGGGCTCCACCGGTCCTTTTGGGCGGATAACGGTGTTGTACCGCGAGCGCTAAAGCTAACGGGGTGCCGTGGCGTACTGCACTTTGGTTGTGGTGTTTGACTTTTGTTTGTTGATCCTGACTGTGTGTTACTTGCTTGGATGGCGGTGAAGGCATCCATAAGCAGCTTTTGATCCGTGCAATTGACTCATTGGCTTGTCCAGTGGGCTTTTAGTACGGGGAGGCAACGTATCGAAGGCTGACCTCCCATTGGGATCAGGCCGCTTGTGATCTTCATTGATTACTCGCTAGAAGCGTACCTTGGGTGTCAAAGTAGCTGCTGTTTCAAGGTCGCGCAAGTTCTTGCAAGAGATCAGAGAGGGTTTTACTTGGTGAAGGCATATCTTTGGCCACTAACCATCCTCTGGACTTCTCGTAGAGAGCAATGCGCCTTCTCCTTGAACGCAGGAGGAGGTAGACTGAAGAAGTCGTTTCCTACCCGGAAGGTCTCCGGGGGTCAGGGGTCCGACTCCCTAGGGTACCGGGAATAGTATTTCTTGCCAGTGGGCCCCACTATTAAAGTTTTATTTGTTTTTATTGTTGTTGTTATTGTTGTTGTTTGTTTGTTGTTGTGGTTTGCTGTTTTCCTGTTGTGTCTGCCATTTCTTTCATCTGGGATCGCTTTTAATCTCACATTTCGGCATGGACTCGTTCACTGGGATCAAGATTGAGAAGTTGGGTGAGGATAATTTCCATATCTGGAAGGAGAAAGTTCAGCTTGTGCTTGCGCTCAAGGATCTCAAGAATCACCTCACCAGTTCTCCACCCACCGATCCAGAAGAATTGTCCAAGTAGGAAACTCGCGACTCAAAGTCCAGAGCTATCATTGGACTTACGCTCAGTGACGAACATTTGGATCATGTGCGCGATGTAGAGGCTGCTGCCGATGTGTGGAAGGCCATATGCAATGTTTTCCAGAGGAAGACTCTTCTCAACCGAATCAATGCCAGACGTGCTTTCTACACCGCCAAAATGCGTGACGACCAGAAGATGTTGCAATTCATCAATCATGTTCGTCACTTGGCTTCTGATCTCAAGAGCATGGACGTCAAAGTTGAAGAAGAAGACATTGCAATGGCTACCTTATGTGGACTTCCGGAACGTTTCGAGCACCTCATTGTGGCTATCGACACCATGATTGCGGATCGCGAGCTCAATTTGGAGGTCGTGAAGAGTCGTTTGCTGCAAGAAGAGCAGCGAATGAATGATCCTGCCAAGGAGGAGTCCGGAAGTGACGCAGTTTTGGCCCGGCGTCAGAGGTCATTGAAGTCAATTATATGTTACTATTGTAGCAAGAAGGGTCACATCCAGAATAACTGTTACAAGAGACAACGTGATGGGGCTAACAAGAATCAGGTCGATGCTGCTCACCCCAGTGTGAATACCGGGCTCAGCTGTGAGCTTGGTGCGAGTGGCGACGATTCTGACTTTGTATGTCTCATTGCGACAGGTACCGATACGATACCGACGATGTGATTCTGATGGCGAAGACCGATAGCGGGCTGCAACTACTGCTAGACATATGCAGTAGTTGGGGCAAAGAAATGCAAATGCCGTGGAACACTGCAAACGGCAAGTCGATAGTACTGCAACTGCCTGCTAACCAAAATCAGTCTGCAATATTCACACTTGCTGGTGATAAGCTGAGCGTGGTACGTAGTGCAGTATATCTGGGGGTGTCTCTAAACACCAATGGAGTAACAACCGACAAGCACATGGAACGCGTACAAAATGCTCAACGTCGATTGGGAAGCCTAGCCGGTGCTGGTCTGCACCGGAATGGATTTGATACGCGCAGCTGTGTGAGTTTGTACCGCGCATTCGTGAGGTCGATTTACGAATATGCGTTGCATCTTGTACCGCTCACGCCTCATTTGGAAATGGCGGTAGTGAAGCTTGAAGCAACGTTCTTCAAACTGATTCTTGGAAAAATGGCATCTCGGTTTGGAACATATCGGGTGCCGATGATGCGTGCACTTTGTCGTTTAGAGTCTGCGGCTCTGCGACGAATTGTGCTCGCCTCCAAACGTCTACGGCATTATCAATCGTGTCGTGAGACGGCATTGAACCTTGAATTGGAACACAGATCGCGACAGTTGAAGGTGAACCGGGCATGTCGGCAGCTGTCGCTGTATAATGCACATCCTTCAATTTCAGCACTACGAGCTGAAATTGATAATGTGTGTACAAAAGGAATAGGAAGAATACGGGATGCGGAGTGGAAACTTGCCTCGGCAAGACGCGTTCGCAAAATCCCGTGTGCTGCGAATGGAAAATACCCACCCGTTCTTCGGTTGCGCAAAGTTTCGCACCGAATGATGGGTATCCGATGGTACTTCAATGAGTTCCCAGCGAACCCAATGGAGGCACGTGATGTACTTGGGCACGAGTACTGGAAGTACGGAAGACTGAAGGTACTACTCGGAATGGAAGATTGGTCACCTGGAGAGAGACAGGAGGCGACCGAAATACTAGATGTATTGGAAGAAGCACAGTTGTAAATCTGTGCTATAAGTAGTAAGAATGATTGCGTTGGTTCGTAATTGACCAAGTTAGTTTACACCTTGACAGTGTTACCCTGCTGCTCTTCATGGGACATTGGGAACACTATAAATAAAAAGCAATTGATTGAAAAAAAAAAAATCGTAGAGGAGAATCACCTAGTGCACAAATAATGAGAGCACATGCTTCCTCCCGTTCCGCCATGATACGAGAGCTGCTTTGAGAGCTACTTGGAGCCGTATCTTGGGTAGTAGCAGCTGTTGAGGATTGCTCTGAACTCGATACCACAACGTTCCAGACACCTTTGATTCGGCATGCGGCACGAAGGCGATGGCGCCAAAGGGTATAATCTTCCCCACGCTTACCATGAAAGCGTGGGATCTTGACACCAGAGTTCGTTTCAGACTCAACTTCCGAGTCCGACATGTTCCAAAACAGAGTTACCAACCTCGAGTATAAAGGATTTCACAAGTCCAATCACAGCGTATCACTTGTTCCATCTGCCCTTCTCGCTCCATACAACACGTTCCACTTGTGCAAACCACGTTGCATGTAGCCATTTGCAGTAGCCAATCATATTGCAGTATCACGTTCGGTTCGCGGAGACACGAATATGCGCCTTTCTCATGAGGGTGCCCAAAAGTGCCCATGCTCCCCTGCAACTTTGTATTCCAAGTACTTGGAGCACCTTTGAGGGACTGACAGGCACTCGACCACATCCATACATCAACAGAAAAGGTTCTGGAAGGCAGTCTGGTACCTCTGCAAGTGCAAATCATCGAGATGGAAATGACTCTGATGATGCTCCTACTAATCGTGCACTGGCAGCTGGTAGCACCAATGGTCATCACTGCGATTTTTGTGATCGTGATGGACACACTCAGGACCGATGCTACATGAACCCAGACAATCCGGACAACCATTTACCGAAGAGTATCCTGGACAAGCTTACATTGAAGTCAAAAGATAAGCCGAAGACCTCTTCAAAATCATCTGGCAAATCGTTCAAGATCGAAATAGCTGGCATGTCTATGGAGAAAGCAACGCGTTCTACCACCCACTCAAAGAGACATGGACACTTACGCAGATAGTGGAGCGACCTCGCACTACATCCATTCTGCTTCCGCATTCATTCCCAGTACACTGCATGATGTGAAGGAGCGTGTTATACAGCTTGCAGATAAGACATGTGTGTCTGCAACTCAGCGTGGAGATGTGATTCTGCCTTTCGAGAATGTGAATTTACGTCTGAGTGATGCACTCCTGGTTCCTTCAATGGAGTACAACTTGGTTTCTGTAGGTTGCTTAGCTGACAAACAGATTGAGTCACGTTTCCGTTCTGCAGAAGTTCGTTTGATTCATGACAATGGTTTCCACATTGGGTCAGGAAAGCGCGATAAACGTTCCGGACTGTACACTTTGCCGGAACCGGTAGCGCATTTCACTCATGAACGAGCTCTTACTTCCAGCCAGGTTGATTTGGATTGCGCATTGAAGGCCTCGATGACTGCTTTGACACAGCTATGGCACCGAAGACTTGCACATATGAACCCCAGAGACTTGCAAGTTGTTCACAAACATGCAGATGGTGTGCCAAGTCTTGCGAAAATGGAGGAGGTCTGTCGGTCATGCCGTCTTGGAAAAGCGCACAAACTACCGTTTCCCGGTTCATTTAGTCGTGAATCGTCAGTTGGTGACAAAGTGCACACTGACATCATCGGTCCACTCACCACATCGTTTCCGGACAGGTTTAAGTATGCGTCAGCATTCGTGGATGACCACTCACGATATGTTATCATTGGATTCATGAAACACCGCAGCCAAATCAGTGAGGTGTATGATTATGTTGCGCAGAAGCTCAGGCAGCTTGGAGGAGTGGCGGTGAAGAAACTGCACTCGGATGGCGCTAAGGAATACATTGCGTTACAAGATAATCCAGAAAACGCATTTGAAGACACTTCCTTTTCACCTCCGTACACTCCGGAACACAACGCCATAGCTGAGCGCATCAATCGCACTATGGAGAAAGCAGCTCGGGCTATGCTCATTCAGGCCAATCTACCGGAATGTTTGTGGGTCTTTGCGTTGAAACATGTACAGTTTGTGCGGAACCGTGTTCCACATTCAACTACTGGAAGCACTCCGTACTCGTTGATGACGGGAAACAGCCCGACATTGAAGCACACCCGTGTGTTTGGATGTGCAGCTTTCGTACTGAAGATGATCGAAGGAACCAAGTTCGAGTCTCGTGCACTTGAGGGGGTGTACTTGCAGACTCTTGAGCATGGTGTATTCGATGTACTTGTCAGAGATGATGATGGTCTACCGCGCATCATGCACTCACGTCATGTCACATTTGATGAGAATTCATTCCCTGGTGCCGAGTACTTGGAGGAGCTTATGGAGGATGAATGTGCATCTGACACAGACTACAGTTCTGAGCCGGCGCCATGCTCCGACTCCGACGGCTCTTACCCAGATGATCCTGGTGACGAAGTAAATGTGGATGACATTTGTGACAGTACGAGTGGCTCCGATGATGAATCTGGCCCAATTGCCGAAGAAGCATTACCTGCACCAAGTAATGAAAGCAGTGATGATGGTGTGGACAATGCTGAAGGTGATGGCTCTGCTGATGAAAGTGACCACCACCCTGCGAACGACACAGCGCACGAGCCCACTGGTGACACGGACGACTCTACCGAACCACCACGATACCCGCAACGCACGCGTCGTGCACCCCGGAGGTGGTACATGGCTGCGTCTGCAACCACATCTGCAGTTCAGGTTACCACAAGTGATGAACCTACGCTGAAGGAAGCAATGTCCGCGACGCCCATCGAGCAGAGCTTATGGCGAGCAGCCATTGAAGATGAACTCGCATCACTTGAGTCAAAGGATACTTGGAAAGAGGACAAGTCTCCATCGCAACAACCACTGCCCACGCACATTGTGCTCAAGGTCAAGCGTAATGCAGATGGTTCGGTGGAACGCTTCAAGGCTCGAGTCGTGGCCGGTGGTAATCACCAAACCTTTGGTGAGAACTACATGGAAACGTATGCTCCAGTGGTTTCGTTTGGCATAGTACGTTTCTTCCTCTACTTGACTCTATGCTTGCAGATGTATATTGCTCAGGTGGATGTGAAGACTGCATTTCTCAACGGCGATCTCGACGAGGATGTTTGGGTAATGTCACCACGCGGTGTTTCTGGAATTGGCTCACGATGCTATAAGCTTCAAAAGGCAATGTACGGGCTAAAGCAAGCACATCTAGCCTGGCACACCAAGTTGACGGGCGATCTGCGAGCCATTGGATTTGAAGAGTTGCTGTTGATGTTGGGACATGGTCGAGTGCCTGTCAGTCCCTCAGGTTGGTCTCGGACTACTTGGAAGCAAAGTTGCAGGGGACGATGGGTACTTTTGGGCACCCTCTTCGCAAAAGCGCATATGCGCCTCTGCTCAACCCCAACGTGAAACGGCAATATGATTGGCTACTACAAATGTCCTTGTGCAACGTGGTGTCTACAAGTACCATGGATTGTATGGAGAGTTATGGTGGCATGGGCCAAGTGGAGCTCTGTGATTGGGCGAGGCTTAGAGTAGTAGACTAACTATGCAGATAGCGAGGATGTGCGTTTCTAGGCTGGAATGGGCGGTTTTGCATGCAATATGCGATTCTGGGCTGCGCAAGGCGGGTGGAGTGCCACCATGCAAATTGATGATTTTTTAGATCTGGTTCTGAATCAAAGGACTGGCAATGGATTTGTAGTGTTGATTGATTTAGTTATTTGAAATTGTTGTACTCTAGTTTGCGCGCGCTTTCCGTGTACAACTGCACACACGTGCAACTTGTAACGACCGCCGTCATCGCTTGCTGCGACGACGGTGAAGCGCGCACTAGGGTATTTGTAGGTTGCGATCGACGACCCTCGAGTAAACGGGTCGACCGAAGGCCGTCAACCTTCACTTGTTTTACTTTCTCTTTCTTCAATATCCATCTCTACTTACTTCCCTTTCTACCCTACCTGCGTGCGTAACGTTAGGTTATGGGCCCAGAGCGTCGACAACTTGCAGACGTCGCGCTCATTTCTTACTTACTACGTTTCTTTGGATTCAAGAAGTTTTCCTATCTGCGTTAGAGTACCCCGCTGCTTTCTCTCTGGCGCATGGTGAACACATATCGCGTTTGTTAGTAATCCGCCGGCTCGAGACAAGGGAGACAGCAAATCCTGCTCTGCGTCCGTGGAGTACGGAGGTCGATGAAACGGGTTTGGAAGCGTAGGAGCGACCGTACTGCGCCGAAAGACCGAGCTACTTTCTTGTAAGAGACCAGCAAAGGTTTAACTGGGGAACGTGTATCTCGACTAGTACCCTCCTTGGGACGTCTCGTAGGGACTAACAGCGCCTCGCTCTGAAGTACGCAGAGCTTGGTAGGTGATCAAATCGTGCCTCACCCGGGGAGAGTAACCGGGGACCAGGGGTTCGGACCCACAGGGTAGCGGAGGTAGTTTCTCCTGTCAGTGCGCCCGCTTTAGATGTATCATCATCATTCCGGGTTCGAGTTGTACCTCACCCGTGAGCTTGCTCCAGGCGTCGAGTCACCGCACTCCGCCTGTGATCGCGTACGGGACGCGTCCCGACGAGCGTTGCAGACTACCCCACAGTCTCCGCTGGCGTCCTCGCTGTTGATTGTTGAGCTTGAATCCACTTCAGCCCCTCCTTTATTTGCTTGTGGGGAAGTGGCATTGTATCCTTCACTCTGCCCTTTCTGTTCCGGGTTGGTTGTCTCTCACCCGTAAGTATACTCCAAGCGTCGAGTTCCACTCCGCTTGTGATCGCGTACTGGACGCGTCCAGACGAGCGTTGCAGACTTCGTTAAAGAGTCTCCACTGGCGTCCCCGCTGTTTAATGTTGAGTCCTTACTCCACTCCAGCCCTACCATCCTGTGTGAAGGAAGAATTGTTTCCCTCACGCCGCTTCTCTGATTCCTTCGTTTCTCTTCTACTCGTGAAATACCTTGTACTGGAGTTTGGTAACTCTGTTTTGGAACATGTCGGACTCGGAAGTTGAGTCTGAAACGAACTCTGGTGTCAAGATCCCACGCTTTCATGGTAAGCGTGGGGAAGATTATACCCTTTGGCGCCATCGCCTTCGTGCCGCATGCCGAATCAAAGGTGTCTGGAACGTTGTGGTATCGAGTTCAGAGCAATCCTCAACAGCTGCTACTACCCAAGATACGGCTCCAAGTAGCTCTCAAAGCAGCTCTCGTATCATGGCGAAACGGGAGAAAGCATGTGCTATCATTATTTGTGCACTTGGTGATTCTCCTCTACGAGTTGTAATGGATGTTGATGATGATCCGGGACGCATGCTTGAACTGCTCGATGCACGCTACGCCTCCAATCGCACTGTCTCTCGGATCGCAGTGCAAACGCAACTATTCCGTATGTCGTACAGTGGTCAGAACATGTCAAAATATGTGGACCAGTTCACTATCCTGTTCTCGCAGTTGGATCGCATGGGCAAGGACGCTGCTATTCCGGAATCTCACAAGGCCCCGATGCTACTTGCCTCTATTGACCCCAGCTGCTCATTGGAGTCCACGGCAGCCGCACTTCGCACCAAGGACATATCTGATCTTACTTGGGACTATGTTGCAACAACTCTAATTGACGAGTATAATGCACGACAGATGGTTTCGGGAAGTTCTGGTCGCACTCGCACTCGCAAGAAAAGCAAGACCAAAGGCTCTGGAAGCTTCAAATCTTCTTCCGGCCCTGTCAGTCTGGACCACAAGGACGGTAACAACTCAGATGGTCACACTCACAACGAGTCTTCGGGGCGTGCGTATGCTGCCGCTACCAGCAATGGTTACCATTGTACCTTCTGTGATCGTGATGGACACACTGTTGATAGATGTCACATGAACCCTGACAACCCTGACAATCACTTGCCCAAGAGCATTCTTGACAAGTTGAAGGTGAGGTCTAAGGATAAACCCGGAAGTTCCAAGCCATCGACAAGGTCGTCCGGAAAGTCCTCAAAGATTGAAATCGCAGGAATGTCCGTGGAGAAGTCTACCGTACTCCCACCCGCAGAGAGGGTTATGGACACATATGCAGACAGTGGTGCAACATCGCACTTCTTTTTCCCCAAGTCTGTGTTTGTCCCCAGTTCGTTGCACGAAGTTAACGAACGAACCATATTGCTGGCTGATAAGTCTACTGTGACTGCTACAAAAAGAGGTGATGTCATACTACCGTTCGAGAATGCGAACTTGCGTCTCACAGACGCACTCTTGGTTCCTGATCTCGAATATAACTTGGTGTCTGTGGGACGCATGGCTGACAAGGGCATCGAGTCTTTCTTCCGCGCGCGTGATGTTCGTCTCACGCATGTGGATGGGTTTGTTATTGGATGCGGTCAAAGAGATAAACGGTCAGGTTTGTACACTCTGCCGGATCCACTCACGAAAGTTAACTCTAGGCATGCCCTTTCTGCCCGCGATAATGACTTGGCTCAACTATGGCATCGACGACTTGCGCATATCAACCCAAGGGACCTGCAGGTGGTGCACAAATATGCCAATGGAGTGCCGAAGCTGGCTCAAATGGAGGAGGTCTGTCGCCCATGTCGACTTGGAAAGGCCCACAAACTTCCGTTCTTAGGCAAGTTTGATCGTGCCACTGGTGTCGGGGACATTGTGCACTCTGATATCCTAGGGCCCTTACTCCCGTCATTTCCAGATCACTTCCAATACTCGTCAGCATTCATTGATGAACCCTCTAGGTATGCATTAGTAGGGTTTATGGTACACCGAAGTGAACTTGCAGAAGTATATGCGGCTGTAGCACAGAAGCTCCAGCAGCTTGGAGGAGGTCAAATTGCCAAAGTGCACTCAGATAATGCGGAAGAGTACATTGCTCTGCAGGAGAACTCTGCAAACGGTCTCCAAGGAACCTCGTTTTCACCTCCGTACACCCCTGAGCACAACGCAATAGCAGAGCGCATTAATCGCACAATGGAGGAAGCTGCTCGAGCGTTGTTGCTGCAGGCCAATCTGCCAGAATGTTTATGGCCGTATGCGTTGAAGCACGTTATATATGTGCGCAACAGAGTTCCCCACTCTACCACTGGATCCACTCCGTACTTTCTTGTAACTGATTCCACACCTTCGTTGAAGAATGTTCGAGTGTTTGGGTGTGCGGCGTACGTACTAAAGATGAACCCGGACACCAAGTTCGAGTCTCGTGCACTTGAAGGGGTGTACTTGCAGACTCTTGAGCATGGTGTCTACGATGTTCTAGTAACAGATGAAGATGAGATACCACGTATTATCAAGTCTCGACATGTGACGTTTGATGAGTCATCCTTCCCTGGTGCGTCCTATCTGACGGGCTACATGGATGATGAGATCGCTTCTGATGAAGACTTCAGTTGCAACTCGGAATGCAAGAGTGACAGCGAGCACTCCGGTGAGATTTGCAGTGACGAAGTGGTCGACGATGATGTTGGTTCTGAACTGCAGGAAAGTCATGCACCTGAGTTGCACACTGACAGAACGGGTGAAGCTGATGATGTCGATAATAATGAACTCACCGGTAGTGAAGGTGAGGATGACAACCAGGATGAATCCACCACGGAGGAGCCTAATGAGCCAACTGGCTCACAACCTGAGTCCCGGTACCCGCGACGAACACGCCGCGCACCTACACGGTGGTGGAACATGGCTGGCGCTGCCACATCGCAAACAGTTGAAGTGACTACAAGTGATGAACCGACTTTGAAGGAAGCCATGTCTGCGTCTCCATTGGAGAAAAGCTTATGGGAGACTGCGATCGAAGAAGAACTGGCCTCTCTTGAGAGCAAGGGTACATGGGTACCCGATCATTCTCCCGCATCGCAACCTCTGCCAACCCATATCGTCCTGAAAGTGAAGCGGAATGCAGATGGGTCGGTTGAGCGCTTCAAGGCTGGTGTTGTTGCTGGTGGAAATCACCAGACCTTTGGTCAGGACTACATGGAGACTTATGCACCAGTTGTGTCTTTCAACCTGGTTCGTATGTTCCTGTACCTTACCCTGTGCCTCCAGATGTTTGTTGCTCAAGTGGACGTGAAGACCGCCTTCTTGAATGGGGAGCTGAAGGAGGATGTTTGGGTCACGTCTCCACGTGGTGTGCCTTGGCTGAAGCCATGCTGTTACAAGTTGGTGAAAGCCATGTACGGACTTAAGCAGGCTCACCTGGCTTGGCATACAAAGTTCAGTCAAGATCTCAAGGACTTAGGATTTGAAGAACTCCCTAGTGCTCCGTGTGTGTTTAGGCGCCGCATTGGGCACAACGCGTACGTATACATCCTTGTTTACGTTGATGACCTCCTGGTTTTCGCACCAACTGCTGCGCAACGTTCGTCACTCTTGGAGGAGCTCAAAGGATTGTACGAACTTCGAGTTCAAGATCGAGTGAGCTTCTACCTTGGCGTTGAGCTGACTTGGGCAGTAGATTCTGAGGGTCAACTTACGGGCCTCAAGCTTGGACAGCCCCTTTACATCGAGGGAGTGCTACGCCGATTTGGACTGCACAACGCCAAGCCAGCTCCCAGTCCAATGGTGGAGTCGTTTTTCTCATCACTAGCAGCGGAGGAGGACAAGACTGCCAAGGATGTGCAACTATATCAGCAGATGATTGGGTCCTTGTTGTACTTGGCATTGCGCACGAGACTTGATATTCTTGCTCCAGTCCTTATCCTTGCACGATTCCAGAACGCTCCCACAGCATACTGTCACAGAGCTGCAAAGCGAGTACTACGGTACCTGCGTGGGACGTGTGGCCATGGGTTGCTCTACCGAGCTGGATCTCTGAACTTGAATGGCTTTGTGGACTCAGACTATGCTGGTGACACTACTGATCGTAAGTCAATGTCCGGATATGTGATCAAACTGGGATCGGCCACTTGCTTCTTCGGTGCAAGAAAGCAAGCATCGATTGCGCTCTCCACTGGAGAAGCGGAGTACTACGCGTTGACCATGGCTGCTCAAGAGGTTATCTGGATATCGCGAGTGCTTCGGGAGAGCGGGTTTGATGTGAACGAGAAGGTCCCCATTCGCTCGGACAATCAATGTGCCATTGATTGGGCTGCTGGTGAGCGATGCCCTTCTGGACGTGCCAAACATATTGACGTGAAGCTTCATTTCATCAGACATATGGTGAAGGACAATGTCATTGCAGTGGACTATGTTCCTAGTGAGCTAAACGATGCTGATATCTTAACCAAACCGCTGAGCCCTGCAAGAATATTTGCGATTATGAAACGAATTGGATTTGCACAGGGACTCGAGGAGAAGTGTTGATGTTGGGACATGGTCGAGTGCCTGTCAGTCCCTCAGGTTGGTCTCGGACTACTTGGAAGCAAAGTTCCAGGGGACGATGGGTACTTTTGGGCACCCTCTTCGCAAAAGCGCATATGCGCCTCTGCTCAACCCCAACGTGAAACGGCAATATGATTGGCTACTGCAAATGTCCTTGTGCAACGTGGTGTCTACAAGTGCCATGGATTGTATGGAGAGTTATGGTGGCATGGGCCAAGTGGAGCTCTGTGATTGGGCGAGGCTTAGAGTAGTAGACTAACTATGCAGATAGCGAGGATGTGCGTTTCTAGGCTGGAATGGGCGGTTTTGCATGCAATATGCGATTCTGGGCTGCGCAAGGCGGTTGTAGTGCCGCCATGCAAATTGATGATTTTTTAGATCTGGTTCTGAATCAAAGGACTGGCAATGGATTTGTAGTGTTGATTGATTTAGTTATTTGAAATTGTTGTACTCTAGTTTGCGCGCGCTTTCCGTGTACAACTGCACACACGTGCAACTTGTAACGACCGCCGTCGTCGCTTGCTGCGACGACGGTGAAGCGCGCACTAGGGTATTTGTAGGTTGCGATCGACGACCCTCGAGTAAACGGGTCGACCCAAGGCCGTCAACCTTCACTTGTTTTACTTTCTCTTTCTTCAATATCCATCTCTACTTACTTCCCTTTCTCCCCTACCTGCGTGCGTATCGTTAGGTACCTTGGTATGTGAAACTATGACTTATGTTGTTCTGTACGCTCCACTGTGTTGGATGGTGGAAGAGCCAACATTGGATGAACGTGTCAGATGTAGTGCTGTGTCGAATATCAAGCTGTTCAGATGGGTTCGTACAGACAGACTGTACACCAGGACACGTTTTCTAGAGTGGTCGAGGTGCACAGTGTACACATCTAGCAATGTGGATACTTGGTACATGGTGCACCAGTGTTGACACTGTTGAGTGGTTGACATCATGTTCGGGTAGTGCTGCACGCACATGTATGTATCTGGATGCATGGAACTTGTTGGCTGTGTTTGGTTCAGGTCATATGGTTTACAGGTACTTGTTGCTGACGAGTGACTTGGTGAGCCTAGACATACACATTATGGCCTCGTGTAGTGATTACAGGTTGCAGGCAACAGGTGTGGGTGTTTGTGTATGGATTGTCGTGGTCTGGTCATTATGGTGCGCTGTCGTATTGTGTGTATGCACTGTCATGGATGCGCATGGTTGTACATTGTTGTACATTGTTGTACATTGTTGTACATTGTTGTACATTGTTGTACATTGTTGTACATTGTTTTGCAATATTGTACGGAATTGTTTTGCACTGCTGTGCACTGCTGTGCACTGTTGTGCCTTGTTATTTGTAAGCTGTCATGAATTGTGGCAGTGTTACCATGTCATGTTAGAAGATGATTGGTAGTATTGAGTGTCCCTGCTTAGTGGCTTAGGTTTTACTCAGAGTTGGAGTTGTTCGGTGGTGCGACGAAGAAGTGCTATATACGTTGTGAGCAAAGCACCTACATGTAAATCCCAGCCAGAGCTGGCGAACTTTCCTTGCATCCCGTCAACTTTCCCTCCCAGGTATAACCATCAAATGCCCAAACTGCCATTCTAAGAATTCATTCACTCTGAATGGTAACTCTAAGTTTGGACCCACTGTGCGCTGCTCGGTGAAAGGCTGCCATCGCTCTTTCGGCGCTTTGCGGTTTCATGAAATAATTCGACCATTTCTGGCGCCGAGCAGCCCCAGGAATGGTTCTCATCCGTCAGTCGAATCCGCTTCTACGCCATCACCGGTTGCCGAGCACCCCATCAGCCACACCAGCACGCCCCCTAGCGCACCGGTTGCCGTCGTACAGATACCGAAACAGCAATGGGACTCGATCTTGAGGAGATGCCAGACACTAGAGGATCAAGTTGCTCGGCTCACACAGCAGCTCCAATCCTCTCGCAACGATGCCACGGTATTACAACAGAAGAAAAAGCAACGTGCTCCAGAAATTGAAGCACGGGCTGTCGAGACGGCCGTTAACAGACAGCCACGTAACCCGGCTTCGCCCAACACTGGACGAGCCCAACCGCAGAGAAAACCTGTCCCTGAAGCAAGGACTGGGACAAATACTGATGTAAAGACTTTGACGCAGATTGCAAGAGAAGGCGAGCCTCGGTCATTGAACAAGTTACCACCTGAGTTTCTTACTCGAATGGCTAAGATGGCTCAAAACCTCAAGTCTGGAGGATTTGCTCCACTGCCGACATCTCAATCTCTGCCCCCGAAAATGGAAGCGCAGTACTTCCGTGGCATACCGCGCGGCCCTTACCGCCCTTTCATGAGACACCTTCGCAGTGGTCTTCCAAGCCGTTGCGTCATCGCTTTGTCTTTCATAGGACGTTCGATATTGGAAATCGTGACTGCGTCTGACGTTGCTCACAAACTGGTTGCAGGAATGCGGGCAGCCGGGTACACGCATATGCCTAACTTCGCCGCCACCTCGAATGCCATTTCATCACAAAAGATGATGAGTAAGGCCTAACGACGACAGAAGAACCTGGAGCAGGCGCTATATCGCCTGCACATTGCAGCAACTCGCACAACGTCAGCGTGGGCCAAGCATTGGTATACGTCCCAAGTGAAGGTAACCCAGGAGTTGATGCACAATGAGCAGCCCACTGCAGCGAACCAAAAATTGAACCCGACTGCACAACAGCCTGGGAAAGTCGGCCGTGAATCTTCCAATGCAAGTCCGATGGTACTTAAGGGGACTCGTACGAGAGGTGCTCATCCGATCGACCGCCTTGCACCATTGCGTACACATATTAGGTTCGCAGGGGCATCCCAATCAACTCTAGCGGCCATCGATGCCCATACGAAAATGAGAACTCATGTACGTTTTGCCGAAAAGTCAACCGCGTCCATCGTTGAAAGAAGGGTTCCAACGATAGTTCAGGGCATTGATCGGACGATAGACGGCAATACTGGGTCTGGGACGAATATCCACTTTGTGCCAGAGAAAGCAGGAGCAACAGAATCTCCACAGCCTATGAGCATTTCAACTGACTCTGAACAGCCCATTGCAACAGAAGACGAGCCGAACAGTCAACAGATATCCCACATCGACGAAATTCAACAACAATCGCAGTCGTCGGAGTTGTCCACCGACACTCGACAAAGTGTCGTTTCGATTTCTGGGGCAAACAATGAAGCTCATAACACCGTAATTAACGAACTCCTACTCCCGAAATCCGCACATCACATCGCTGCAATCACTGCAAGTACAGGAGCAGTGACCGCCGATCCGAAAGATATCACTATGGAAGGGGCCCAAACGAGCCCATTAGAACCGCTTCAGACTTCTAGTGAGGGTCTGTCATCGGATTGGGACCACGATAATGCTCCCACTTATGACCACGAATTGCGTCGTCCGAACAGATTGGTACGAAATGTGTTCTCCGTGAGCATTAATGTGCCGTCGACTGCGACGCAAACCTGTCCAATTTTACATGATGGTCACCAAAATGGTGAGGTGTTGTGATCCGAGTTGGTACTTTCAACGTGAGAGGTCTCGCACATAGCGAGGCCGAAGTCCACCGTGCATGGAAAGTTTTAGGATTAGACTTTCTGTGCGTTGTGGAAACATGGCGACGTCCCTCCGATGAGGTGTCGTTGGCATTGCCACATGTGAGAGTGGCGCTGGAAGCGGAGGAGTCGTGCGCCGAGAGGTGGGATCACGATTTTCAATGGTGAACGCTTGTCTACGAAGGTCGAGGCCAAGTACGGCACTGCGGTGATGGAGGTTATAGCTGGAAGGGAAAGTTGAGGGGATGCAAGGGAAGTTCGCCAGCTCTGGCTGGGATTTACTTGGAGGTGCTGTGCTCGCAACTTATATAGCACTTCTTCGTTGCACCACCGAACAACTCCAACTCTGAGTAAAACCTAAGCCACTAAGCAGGGACACTCAATACTACCAATCATCTTCTAACATGACATGGTAACGCTGCCACAATTCATGACAGCTTACAAGTAACAAAGCACAACAGTGCACAGCAGTGCACAGCAGTGCAAAACAATTCCGTACAATATTGCACAACAATGTACAACAATATAGAACCATGCGCATCCATGACAATGCATGCACACAATACGACAGCGCACCATAATGACCAGACCAAGACAATCCATACACAAACACCCACACCTGTTGCCTGCAACCTGTAATCTGTACACGACGCCATAATGTGTATGTCTAGGCTCCCCAAGTCACACGTCAGCAACAAGTACCTGTAAACCATATGACTTGAACCAAACACAGCCAACAAGTTCATGTCGGATGTTGACCTAGTGCTGTCACTGAAACCAAAAGTGCAGGGGAGCATGGGCTGTTTTGGAGGGTGCTGCTGGAAAAGCGCATATGCGCGTTTGTGCAAACTCAACGTGAAACTGGCTTCTGATTGGCTACTGCAAATGTGCACATGCAACGTACTGTGTACAAGTCTTATGGCATTACTGGGTTGTTCTGGGCTACACGTGTGTAGCTAGCACAGATGGTATGCTGGGCAGTATGCACAGTTATGTACGTGGACATGTTGAACACATTGATGCAACTTGGTGCACTATGGTGATGAGTCAGGTACAGTCATGAGGATTGCACGAACACTGTGGTACCATGTTGTGGAACTTATGGCATTGAGTGAATTTGTGGTTACGTGGTACTTGGTGAGCTGGAGCATACACATATTGGTGTGGTGTACGGATTACAGTGTATTGGCACAATGTGAATTTGTGCATGGTCATCGTTATGTGTAGGCACGTAACTTGTTGAGTACGCACATAACTTGTTGTGCACTGTTGTGCACTGTTGTTCCTTGTTGGTTGTAAGCTGTCATGAATTGTGGCAGTGTTACCATGTTATGTTAGATGATGATTGGTAGTATTGAGTGTCCCCGCTTGGTGGCTTAGGTTTTACTCCGAGTGGAAGTGAGCGGTAGTGCGACGACGTAGTGCTATATAAGTTGTGACAGAAGCACCTCCAAGTAGATCCGAGCCAGAGCTGGCGAACTTTCTTTGCATATCCCCACCTTCCCTTTGCATCAACCTTCCCTTCCCAGCTATAACCTCCATCAGGTTATGGGCCCAGCCCCGCTGACCTCTGCTGTTATCGTTCGTCTCTTGCCGCTCTCCCACACCGCCGTTCACCCGTTTCGCTTTTTCTCTATCTCCGTCTTCTCGTTGCGTCGGGTGTGTTGACCGTGTTGTTGGTTGGTGTTGGTATTCCTTGTACGTTTTGCATTCCTCCCTGAGGGCGTTGTGTTGGTAGTGGTTCGACGTTGACTCTCTATCTTGATTGTGTTTGGGTGCTCGTTGTTGCCCTTGTTGTCGATCGCTATCCGATTTGTTTGGTCTCCCTCTATTGTTCTTGTTGTTGGGATCCTCGCGTCTTGTTTGCGGGATCTGAGCCGAGAGGTTGAGACCGTTTTTATTGAGGTCTGGGCACTAGCTTTGTGCTCAGCAGTTGTTGTTGAAGTCCGTGCACTACGTGTGTGCTCGGCATTTTTGGTCATCACTGCAATACCTGTGCGACGAACGGTTGATCCGAGTAATCGGGTACGGGAGCCAGGCGGCTTGAACCAAGGCGGACGTGCTGACTAGCGGGCTCCACCGGTCCTTTTGGGCCGATAACGGTGTTGTACCGCGAGCGCTAAAGCTAACGGGGTGCCGTGGCGTACTGCACTTTGGTTGTGGTGTTTGACTTTTGTTTGTTGAACCTGACTGTGTGTGAGGTGCTTGGACGGCGCTGAAGGCATCCATGAGGAGCTTTTATCCGTTCAATTGACTCATTGGCTTGTCCAGTGGGCTTTTAGTACGGGGAGGCAACGTATCGAAGGCTGACCTCCCATTGGGATCAGGCCGCTTGTGATCTTCATTGATTACTCGCTAGAAGCGTACCTTGGGTGTCAAAGTAGCTGCTGTTTCAAGGTCGCGCAAGTTCTTGCAAGAGATCAGAGAGGGTTTTACTTGGTGAAGGCATATCTTTGGCCACTAACCATCCTCTGGACTTCTCGTAGAGAGCAATGCGCCTTCTCCTTGAACGCAGGAGTAGGTAGACTGAAGAAGTCGTTTCCTACCCGGAAGGTCTCCGGGGGTCAGGGGTCCGACTCCCTAGGGTACCGGGAATAGTATTTCTTGCCAGTGGGCCCCACTATTAAAGTTTTATTTGTTTTTATTGTTGTTGTTATTGTTGTTGTTTGTTTGTTGTTGTGGTTTGCTGTTTTCCTGTTGTGTCTGCCATTTCTTTCATCTGGGATCGCTTTTAATCTCACATTGCGGCATGGACTCGTTCACTGGGATCAAGATTGAGAAGTTGGGTGAGGATAATTTCCATATCTGGAAGGAGAAAGTTCAGCTTGTGCTTGCGCTCAAGGATCTCAAGAATCACCTCACCAGTTCTCCACCCACCGATCCAGAAGAATTGTCCAAGTAGGAAACTCGCGACTCAAAGTCCAGAGCTATCATTGGACTTACGCTCAGTGACGAACATTTGGATCATGTGCGCGATGTAGAGGCTGCTGCCGATGTGTGGAAGGCCATATGCAATGTTTTCCAGAGGAAGACTCTTCTCAACCGAATCAATGCCAGACGTGCTTTCTACACCGCCAAAATGCGTGACGACCAGAAGATGTTGCAATTCATCAATCATGTTCGTCACTTGGCTTCTGATCTCAAGAGCATGGACGTCAAAGTTGAAGAAGAAGACATTGCAATGGCTACCTTATGTGGACTTCCGGAACGTTTCGAGCACCTCATTGTGGCTATCGACACCATGATTGCGGATCGCGAGCTCAATTTGGAGGTCGTGAAGAGTCGTTTGCTGCAAGAAGAGCAGCGAATGAATGATCCTGCCAAGGAGGAGTCCGGAAGTGACGCAGTTTTGGCCCGGCGTCAGAGGTCATTGAAGTCAATTATATGTTACTATTGTAGCAAGAAGGGTCACATCCAGAATAACTGTTACAAGAGACAACGTGATGGGGCTAACAAGAATCAGGTCGATGCTGCTCACCCCAATGTGAATACCGGGCTCAGCTGTGAGCTTGGTGCGAGTGGCGACGATTCTGACTTTGTATGTCTCATTGCGACAGATTCCGATACGATGCCGACGATGTGATTCTGATGGCGAAGACCGATAGCGGGCTGCAACTACTGCTAGACATATGCAGTAGTTGGGGCAAAGAAATGCAAATGCCGTGGAACACTGCAAACGGCAAGTCGATAGTACTGCAACTGCCTGCAGACCAAAATCAGTCTGCAATATTCACACTTGCTGGTGATAAGCTGAGCGTGGTACGTAGTGCAGTATATCTGGGGGTGTCTCTAAACACCAATGGAGTAACAACCGACAAGCACATGGAACGCGTACAAAATGCTCAACGTCGATTGGGAAGCCTAGCCGGTGCTGGTCTGCACCGGAATGGATTTGATACGCGCAGCTGTGTGAGTTTGTACCGCGCATTCGTGAGGTCGATTTACGAATATGCGTTGCATCTTGTACCGCTCACGCCTCATTTGGAAATGGCGATAGTGAAGCTTGAAGCAACGTTCTTCAAACTGATTCTTGGAAAAATGGCATCTCGGTTTGGAACATATCGGGTGCCGATGATGCGTGCACTTTGTCGTTTAGAGTCTGCGGCTCTGCGACGAATTGTGCTCGCCTCCAAACGTCTACGGCATTATCAATCGTGTCGTGAGACGGTATTGAACCTTGAATTGGAACACAGATCGCGACAGTTGAAGGTGAACCGGGCATGTCGGCAGCTGTCGCTGTATAATGCACATCCTTCAATTCCAGCACTACGAGCTGAAATTGATAATGTGTGTACAAAAGGAATAGGAAGAATACGGGATGCGGAGTGGAAACGTGCCTCGGCAAGACGCGTTCGCAAAATCCCGTGTGCTGCGAATGGAAAATACCCACCCGTTCTTCGGTTGCGCAAAGTTTCGCACCGAATGATGGGTATCCGATGGTACTTCAATGAGTTCCCAGCGAACCCAATGGAGGCACGTGATGTACTTGGGCACGAGTACTGGAAGTACGGAAGACTGAAGGTACTACTCGGAATGGAAGATTGGTCACCTGGAGAGAGACAGGAGGCGACCGAAATACTAGAGGTATTGGAAGAAGCACAGTTGTAAATCTGTGCTATAAGTAGTAAGAATGATTGCGTTGGTTCGTAATTGACCAAGTTAGTTTACACCTTGACAGTGTTACCCTGCTGCTCTTCATGGGACATTGGGAACACTATAAATAAAAAGCAATTGATTGAAAAAAAAAAGGTTGGTTTCGTTGGTGTTGTAATTCCTTTTTTCGATTGCGTTCCTCCCTGAGGGTGTCGTGTTGGTAGTGGTTCGACGTTGACTCTCTATTGTGATTGTGTGTTGGGTGCTCGTTGTTGCCCTTGTTGTCCATCGCTATCTGATTGGTTTGGTCTCCTTCTATTGGTCTTGTTGTCGGGATCCCCGCGTCGTGTTTACGGGTTCTGATCCGAGAGGTTGAGACCATTTTTATCGAAGTCTGTGCACTAGCTTTGTGCTCAGCTGTTGTTGTTGAAGTCCGTGCACTACATGTGTGCTCGGCATTTTTGGTCATCGCTGCATAACCTGTGCGACGAACGGTTGATCCGAGTAATCGGGGACGGGAGCCAGGCGGCTTGAACCAAGGCGGACGTGCTGACTAGCGGGCTCCACCGGTCTTTTTGGGCCGATAACGGTGTTGTACCGCGAGCGCTGAAGCTAACGGGGTGCCGTGGCGTACTGCACTTGGGTTGTGGTGTTTGTTTTTTGTTTGTTGAATCTGACTGTGTGTTAGGTGCTTGGATGGCGGTGAAGGCATCCATAAGGAGCTTTTGGTCCGTGCAATTGACCCATTGGTTTGTCCAGTGGGCTTTTAGTACGGAGAGGCAACGTATCGAAGGCTGACCTCCCATTGGGATCAGGCCGCTTGTGATCTTCATTGATTGCTCGCTAGAAGCGTACCTTGGGTGTCAAAGTAGCTGCTGTTTCAAGGTCGCGCAAGTTCTTGGAAGAGATCAGAGAGGGTTTTACTTGGTGAAGGCATATCTTTGGTCATTAACCGTCCTCTGGACATCTCGTAGAGAGCATCGCGCCTTCTCCTTGAACGCGGGAGATGGTGGACTGCAGAAGTCGTTTCCTCCCCGGAAGGTCTCCGGGGGTCAGGAGTTCGACTCCCTAGGGTACCGGGAATAGTATTTCCTGCCAGTGGGCCCGATGATCATTTGTTTGTTGCTTGCTTTTGCTTTTGTGTTTAATGGAACTCAAGAGGTTCAGTGTTTTCATGCCTGAGACTCTGTGTAACTGTTTTCTCCACGCATTCCGGGAGGTTGTCCTTATGCATGTCTGAGTACAATGAAAGTATCAGAAGGTTGTGATGTACGTGTCTGAAATTTCTGATCGCCAAAGAAGCTCAGAAGGTTGTTGTTTTGCGTGCCCGGGATGACTGTTATATTCTTATTGTTTCCGGAAGGTTGCTGTGTTTTTGCATGTCCGGTATCTAGAGGAGAGCTGTTGAGCTGGAAGGTTGCGTTGTTTTGCATGTCCAGCGTATGAGTATGTGTTTCTGACCCGGAAGGTTGCTTTGTTATGCACGTTTGGTGTACAGAACGTTTGTGTTGAACCGGAAGGTTGCTATTGTGTTGCATGTCTGGTTGAACATTGAGATGATTGTTGCTCCGAGAGATTGGTATGTGTTACATGCTCGGAGAACTGCTTTATTTCATGGACCTAGAAAGTTGTTATTTTGGCATGTTTAGGGCATGATCATGATGAATTTGATCCGGAAGGTTGCTCTGTGTTGCATGTCCGGTGTTCAAATGATTGTGGGTGAACCAGAAGGTTGTCCTGATTTGCATGTCTGGTAAATCTACGGAAGAGAAGTTTTTCCAAGAGGTTGTTATTTGTTACATGCTTGGAGAAAATATATGGTTCAAGGATCTAGAAGGTTGTCATTTGTGCATGTCTAGATCGCTTCTGTGATGGCATTGAGGCAGAAAGTGTGTTGCTTTGCAGGTTTTAAAAAAAGAACTGGAATTCAATTTGCTTTTAAGGTCAGTGAGAGAGGGAGGGTTTTTGAAGATCATTCTGAGATTTAACCTCTCACTGTCTCGTCAGTTTTTTCCTGCTTAAAAGATGGTGTCTCATTGCCTTCGTTACAAGTGTTGGATTACTGCGATTGAAGTAAGACAAACAAAGGGGGTAGGCCACCTTCTCCCCGAGTTTAGTGATCGGGCAGCGATCGCAACCTACAAATACTCTAGCGCGCGCCGCCGCCATCGCAGCCAGCGACATAACTGCACACGTTGTCAAAGTGTACACTTTGACAGCAAAAGCGCGCGCAAAACACAATACGAATTCAAACAACTAAATCAAATCATGCCAAATCCAATGCCAACTCCATGATCCATATCTTGCTCTAAAAAATCGACAATTTCGATCTGGCACAGCAAACCCGCTCGCGCAGCTCAGAATCACACATTCGCTCCAAAACCCTTCATAGTAGCCCAGAATCGCATACATTGCACAATCCCTCACAATGGCCTATAGTAACATATACTCCGCTAACGCATAACTGGCCACCACCGTACCATCGGATACCCATCATTCGGTGCGAAACTTTGCGCAACCGAAGAACGGGTGGGTATTTTCCATTGGCAGCACACGGGATTTTGCGAACGCGTCTTGCCGAGGCACGTTTCCACTCCGCATCCCGTATTCTTCCTATTCCTTTTGTACACACATTATCAATTTCAGCTCGTAGTGCTGGAATTGAAGGATGTGCATTATACAGCGACAGCTGCCGACATGCCCGGTTCACCTTCAACTGTCGCGATCTGTGTTCCAATTCAAGGTTCAATGCCGTCTCACGACACGATTGATAATGCCGTAGACGTTTGGAGGCGAGCACAATTCGTCGCAGAGCCGCAGACTCTAAACGACAAAGTGCACGCATCATCGGCACCCGATATGTTCCAAACCGAGATGCCATTTTTCCAAGAATCAGTTTGAAGAACGTTGCTTCAAGCTTCACTATCGCCATTTCCAAATGAGGCGTGAGCGGTACAAGATGCAACGCATATTCGTAAATCGACCTCACGAATGCGCGGTACAAACTCACACAGCTGCGCGTATCAAATCCATACCGGTGCAGACCAGCACCGGCTAGGCTTCCCAATCGACGTTGAGCATTTTGTACGCGTTCCATGTGCTTGTCGGTTGTTACTCCATTGGTGTTTAGAGACACCCCCAGATATACTGCACTACGTACCACGCTCAGCTTATCACCAGCAAGTGTGAATATTGCAGACTGATTTTGGTCTGCAGGCAGTTGCAGTACTATCGACTTGCCGTTTGCAGTGTTCCACGGCATTTGCATTTCTTTGCCCCCAACTACTGCATATGTCTAGCAGTAGTTGCAGCCCGCTATCAGTCTTCGCCATCAGAATCACATCGTCGGCAAATGCACTTGCACCTCGATCCGACACATGATATGGCACCTCCTGCACTCGATATAGCATGAAATCAATATACATTTATAACAATGTACAGCTGAATGGGTCACCTTGAGGCACTCCAAGAGTCATTTGTACTTGTTCATCTTTCCAATTTCCATTTATGAAAGCGTTGACTGGTTGCAGCAGCAAAGTAGTCATTGCCGCATGCTTCGGTTGTAGCCTGGATGCGCACACTTGCGACAGTAGTTTTCGGTTAACTTTGTCGTACGCCTTCGTTAGTACGTTCCACTTGTGCAAACCACGTTGCATGTAGCCATTTGCAGTAGCCAATCATATTGCAGTATCACGTTCGGTTCGCGGAGACACGCATATGCGCTTTTCTCATGAGGGTGCCCAAAAGTGCCCATGCTCCCCTGCAACTTTGTATTCCAAGTACTTGGAGCACCCTTGAGGGACTGACAGGCACTCGACCACATCCATACATCAACACTCCTCCTCGAGTTCCTGACCAAGTCCAATCCTTTTCATGATGGCCTGAATACTCAATGGACCTAAGGGCTTCGTGAGAATGTGCGCAACATTCAACTCAGTTGGAATGTACTTGACATCAATCACAAACTCCTTTACCAGTTCCCGAATAAAGTGCAGCTTCACATCGATGTGCTTGGCGCGACCCGATGGGCATCTTTCTCCTGCACTCCAGTCGATCGCAACCTGGTTGTCCGAGTGTAGAGGAACTGCACCATCGACGTCCAAGTCAAGTTCAGATAGTAGACGCTTCATCCACACAACCTCCTGCGCTGCCATGGTCAAAGCGTAGTACTCAGCCTCTGCAGTAGACAATGCAACTGAAGCTTGTTTCTTTGCACCAAAGAATACCACGGCGGACCCAAACTTGATCATGTATCCCGACATGGACTTCCGATCGCACTTGTCGCCGGCATAGTCCGAATCGAAATACGCTTCCATGTCCAGGGAGCCAGCGTGATAATTCAACCCATGTTTGCAAGTTCCTTGTAAGTAGCGCAGAACCCGTTTCGCTGCCCTGTGACAGTATGGTGTTGGGTTGCTTTGATAACGTGCAAGAATGAGTACAGGTGCGAGAATGTCCACGCGTGTGCGAAGTGCCAAGTACAGCAGAGACCCGATCATCTGCTGGTATAGCTGCACATCCTGAGGGGATTTGTCTTCCTCCTCCGCAATTCCTGTGAAGAAAGATTCTACCATGGGGCTGCGAGCTGGTTTGCTCCTGTCAAGACCAAAGCGTCGAAGCATTCCTTCGATATACAACGGCTGTGCAAGTTGCATCCCAGTTAAACGACCATCGTCGTCTATGCTCCAAGTGGGTTCCACACCCAGGTAGAGAGTTACTTTGTTCTCAACACGGATCTCGTACAGGCTCCGAAGCTCCTCCAGGATCCCAGACCGTTCTTCTGCAGATGGAGTAAAGATTAGCAGACCGTCCACATACACAAGGATGTACGCGTAGCCTTTGTGTTTACTGGCTCGCCGAAACACACAATGAGCACTCGGG